>JAUMHF010000014.1:7946576-7972615 GCA_032359275.1 Microctenopoma steveboyesi | reverse complement strand
TAATTAGGTGAAGTGACCCTTTAACGTGAACAGACACTACTGTGTGAATACCAGCAAACTCATCCATGGCAGATAATCGGGATTTTCTGGGTGTGTTTTTTTCTGTGAACTCATGCATGTTGGTGGATCAGTGAAGTGAGACATGAAACACTGTACTGTATGTTCAGATAACGCCCATTTATAGCATCTATCTGTCGTTGGTTATTTGCAGCCTATTATTTGTGATAGTCCAGTGTGATTCCTAGTGCCTTGTTGTGCTATGAATAGACCGAGAGCATCAGCGTATTCTAATCATGTGAAAATGACGTTAAAAACCACTGGCCTTTCAAAGGGACTGTCTATCTAGCAGAGAGCCTTGGCGTAGCAAATCGGTCTTCATGGCAGGAGACAGTTTGGGATTCTTTTTTAGAGACAGGCCTCATTTGGATTGCCATTTCTTTTGATGTCATGTCATGCAATGGCATTTCAAGGGGGGGAGGATATGCTCCTTTGTAGACTTACAGTGCAGTCAGGCAGGGACAAAGGCAGCTCCAATCAAATCAGAGACATAATTAAAAGTTTTGAGATGCCTAAACTGGCAAGGTCAGTGGAAAAACAGCAAAGACTGACACAGTTACATAAAGAGAAAAGCAAGAAAGGAACACCTACTGCAGGAGAACGGACAAGATGCACATAGAAATGAGAGTAGATGAATTTAACAGTGCTGCAGATGAAGCTGGAATTTTACATATCTGCATTTCCATTAAAAAAAAGAGCAAAAAGTAGCTTTGGCAGAGCTGGTGTTGGACTAGTTACAGCTCGGTGCCTGTGAGAAAGTTGTAGGAGTTCAAATTACTCTTTCAGCCTCTTGTGAGACACTGCTGGTGGAAGCAGAAAATAAATATTTGCATACAATTGTTAGTCAGGTAGTGTTTTTGTCTGGCCAGGCTATACCGCAGGCTGTTTGAGTAAAGGAAATGAACATTTAGAGAAATGTTTGGTTGTAATACACCCAAATGCTTACTAATAGGGTTACTACAAATATATCTAATAATGAATTATCATACAGCCGTTTTATATCATTGTTTACATGTATTTATTTATATATAAATAGTGTTTACTTTTATATTGTTCTGTTACAACAGATTCGACAGTTGTACTTCATTTGTGAAGTAGCTGTCCGTGGTGCTGAAAGTCATTGTGTTTCTAAATGCTGATGAGAAAATCGACATCTTCCTCAAGGATTGTCTTTCCAGTGAGAATAATGTTAATTTAATCTGCAGCTGTCACCACTACACAAAGCTGCTGTGAATTACATAAGAAGAAAAGATTGTTGTGACATTGTGCATAATGAGGTTTTATATTTTAACTGTGTTTTAATGGAAAAAGGTTATTTATCTTAACTCAGTTAAACGTGTAACAAGATATAGAAAATCAACACGGTGTTGAAGAAAGCAAACTTATGAAACCTCATATGCACTTTTAAAAACAGAAACACTTCTTCTGACAAAACTGAAAAATGTTTTCTCTTTACCTGAACTGTCTTCTCCACATCTTGTAAAGTTATAAAGATAAAGGTATATGACACAGTGATATTTTGAAGTGGTTTTCCTAAATGCATAATCTATAAATTGACATTAAGGCAAACTGATCAAGTTCAGAATTGACTATTGGTTTGCAAAGGAAATAGAATTAAGCCATCAGTCTGAACTCAATAACCCATTTTTCTATGTTACACACTTCATAAATAGTGACTGAATTGAAAGTTTGATCAATCGAACGCTCAATAATGAAATATGACGGCTAGTTCCAGCCCCCCACGAAACTACATTGTTTATCTTTGTTCTTTGTGTGCAGTACATTCACAGCGCATCCCGGTTTGTTAATCTGTTATCTGTCACGACCAATCTGAATAATTTATGTGTAAGAAATGCTCCGTCTAATCTCTTGCTATCTGATCAGTTCTTTCTTAACCAAGCCTCGGTGATAGAAACAATCAAATGATCAATGTTATTTATTACTAAATGTAAACTAATTGGCTTTTCATTTTATCAGGCAAATCTGGTAGAATATCATGTTGTTTTTAAATTCCCATATTCCCATAAGAGAATGAGTGTACAGACAATAATGCTGGTTGTGAGCGAGACAGACCAGTTGTGTCTGCATGAGGCTAACTCTCTGTTCTTCAATAAGCAGCAACAAGGCCAAACTGCAGTGCGCTAATTAGTGCCATCAATACCACTGTGGTTAATCAAAACCTTTCAATAAAAACTACCCACAGGAGAGCAGTGTCACAGTGAAACCCAGCACACGTGCTGTACAGAATTATTCACCTGTGAATTGCCTGTAGAAAAAAAGTGGTTGGGCAGTAAATCCAAAACAATCCCAATGGAGTATATAATGTATGAAATTCAAAATTTTCATTGCACAAATTGCATAGTTTAACGCACATTTATGGGGAAAGAAATCCTAATCTTACATCATATTCTACGCAACAGTTAGGTAAATCTATTGATTTCAGCTCACTCTGACTTGACTCAAAGTAAACAGCTTGTTTTCACTCATGTTTGAACAATATTTGCTGGAGACTTTCATCTCATGCTGTTTTGTAAAACCATGTAGCTGTTACCTCTTCATAAACATATACATATGCAGTGAGAAAAGTGGACGACGAGCAGCCATTTCCTTGTATCCTCATTTTATGTCTTTAGTTGTAGTTACGTGACCATGTAGCTTGAAAATGCAGCAGGTTTTCTTGTCGTGAAAGATGAATGTCCAACCAGTCTGTCTTCACACCTGCAACAATAACACTGATCCCAACAAATAAAATGCATAATTAGGTCAGATGGAGACTTTGATGGATCACTCTGTGCTTAGAAAATGGTGAATCAGTAATGTGATGTATATCCATCCATCCATTTCATTTTTTTAGCCATTTGTTTGGCGTCAACTTGCATGCAGCAGACTAAGCTAGACAGCCCAGATGTCCCTCTTCCGAGAAACACTTCCCAGCTCCTCCTGGGAGACCTTGGGGTGTTTCCAGGCTAGATTAGATATATAATCTCTCCAGCGTGTTCCGGGTCTTCCCTGGGGTTTGCCTACTAGTTGGACATGCATGAAAAACCCCCAAGGGCAGGTGCCTGGGAGGCATCCTAATCAGATTTCCGCATCTCAACTCTCTCAACTCTCTACTTTGAGCATCCCCCCAAACGTCTGTACTTCTCATCTTATATACTGAGGAAACACATTTTGTTTGCTTGTAAACATGGTCCCCGTCTTTCTTTCTACTGGTAAATATTGAAGCCACAAAAAGCTGGCAGCTGATCTCTAGTTTCATTTTACTTTTACTTGTGAACCCGTAGATATAGAACTTAACTTAACTTGCACCTGAGCAGCAACTCAGTCCCAATTTAGGTGGCGTAATCCACTCTCCTTCCTGTGTCTGCACCTTGTTCATAAGTCACAGACACTGGGACATGGGACAATGGGTGTTTGATGACAACTACCTCTTACTTGAGTCAAAGAAGGCCCAGATGGCAAGATGCAGGACTTCCCAAGGGACATGCTTGTAAGCCTTCTCCTAGTCCTCAACAAATCCTGCTTATCAATAAGTGAAACAGGACAGCGTTGTAACTTGTATCATAAAGGGATGAACTGACTAATTGTTTATTTATTGCTGAGTCTGGATTTAAAGGTGTGTTCGCTGCTCATGTTTGTAGATGTGGAGTTACTAGAGACAAGAGCAGGCGGCACTGCTACGATGTGCGCTGAGAAGCAAGACCTCTCCTCCTCCGCTGGGTCAACCGTCTCAAGATACTGTATGAAATGTGCATATTAATTTTTCTGCGTGACACCAACTGATAAGAACGTCTTGGTGACAGCCTGTGTTTCCAACACTGTGTGACCGGTCGAGATAGCAGAAATCAGCGAGCACAGCTGTGATTCTTCTGCTAGCTATAACACTCTAATTAAATTCACACTTCCTCCATCTCTCCAAAATACACTGCAAGATTATGTTCATCACATTAAGCCTATTAACACTGCCCTCTGTTCATTCTTTGTCTATACGAACTGAAGCTAGGCCCTGATTATAATTCTCTTAATCGTGTGCAAGTGGAACATCAGGCCTGTATGTTAGAAGATTTAGGAGATTGTTGAATATATACAAAGTTATCAATGTCAACAGCTAAAGTGAAAGACCTCAGAGCGGGATTTGCTTTTTAAATGTGTGTGTGTACACACTTTCTGCCAGTCCAGCTGGCATCACATTTACCTATCACTCCAAGTCTGAGATACATTTATCGCAGATATTAAAGTTAAATCTGTCTGTTGGATGCTGAAGAAAAGAACTTTAGCCCTGTGTATGTACAGTAGCATTCTGAAATCAATCATTGAAGTCAACGAATAAACAGAAGGTTAAAAGAACATCAAGCACTTTTTAAGGTGTCAATTCATATTTTATGTAACTGGGTTAAACTACTTAATGTAGAAAAAGCTCATTCAATCAGTCCCAAGCACTGACGTCCTCCTCAGCTCTACAAACTTTAACCCATTGTTTTGAGTATTTAGACACCAACAAGTAAGATATTTTTTGTCACACATAAGTAACGAAATTATTAAAGCAGGTACTGCTCACAACAGTGCATTTATCAATTGAAATGTAAAAAAACAGAATATATATTTGATACTTGTTGCACCACCAAATATCTTCACTTTTTTTTTCTGTGCGAGACCAAAAGCAGCCATCTATTGAATCACAAGGCTGATCTGCATACTACCAACTGAGTGAGAAATCCAATAAAACATCATGTTTAACAGGGAGCAGTTACATATTTGATCTTTAATGTCCTGATGTGGTGATCTGCACAGTCAGCATTACTAAATATCATTTCAAATCCGGAGTAATGAGCTGGAGAAAGAGTGCCAGCGAGCCGCGCGTCTCGACAGCTGATTAATGAGACCCTAACAGAATTGGATTTGAATATCAATGCTGGCCTCCCGCTTAAACTGACATTAATTGCCACCTATTAGACCGGCTCCGCACTTCTGTGTTTGAAAACAATCACCGCCATTGAGAGATTAGAAGAGAGAAGAGTGGGAGGCCAAGTGACTCCTCAGCGTTGTGTCATTTGTCAGCTGGTACTTTGAGGCAATAGCCAGTGTATTTTACATTTATTACTCTGTGTGGATGTGTGTGTGTTCAAGAAAGAGAGAGAAAACACAGTGTCTCTGGCGCTTTTGACTATAGCACACAGTGGATTGAGTTTAAGTTAAGAAGAAGTTACTTTTTAAGGAAACTTAGCTTAAGAGCCTAAATATTTCAGAGCATACTATATATTATTTCAAACTAAAAGGATTTGTTTCTGAACTGCGAGATGCACAATCATCTAATAGTGGCCACAGTTACTAGAAATAATGGTCTGATGCAGTGGACTACTAGATCAAATCTAGAAGCCGCTAGGTTTTACGGGACCTTACAATCTGCCTTGTTAGTGTCATGAAGAATGTTTTGGGTGGTGATTTAGGTTAGGGCCTGAATATCTGAGCCGAATCTCAGGATAATGTGGTGAATAGTTGATGAGCCTGCAGACATCACTATCATTAGGCTCTGCTGTTACTGGGGCTAAAATGTCACCCCGGTAGAGTCATTTTGCATTTCTTTGACAGTAATCGCTGAAAACGGAATGAGTGTTTCATTTGTCTCTTTCTCCAGCTCAAGATCTCCTGTTTTTTTTCTTTCCCCCCTCTATTTCTCTTACTCCCAGAGTAATTGATATGATATGCACTCTGGCAAGTGTAATCTTCTTTTAATTAAGATCTGCTGCTGGCACTGGCTTCACACTGATACTGACTTGCAGCTCTCTTCCTCTCACCCCCTCCTCTATCATCTCATTTTTCTTCTGTTGATCCTCCAACTTTGGCTCCTACATCCGTCTCTTGTTATCTCAACACTCAACTCTCTCCTCTAACCCTGTAACTCTCTCCTTATCATCTACTCTGTCATCCTTTGTCTTTTTTCCACCCCAATGTTTCTTCTCTCTTTTTGATTCCCCTTTGCTGCAGTCTCAGCACCATGAAGAGGAAAAGAGAGCCCTCAGCAGGGAGATCATCGTCCTCAACAACCACCTCATGGAGGCAAAGATCACCATAAATAAGCTCAGAGAGGACAATGTGAGTACTCAAGGCTCCATCGTTTAATATGGGCTCCCAATGACATCATCATGCTAACTTAAAGCAAGGTTGTTGTTACATGCAGTGTCTGAACCTTTCTGCGGGACAGGACTCAGACTTAGGTTGCTGGTTTGCTCACTTGGTCAATAATCTGGACTCATCAGTGGCAAAGCAACAGTTCACTGTGGAAACTGAAATGACAACTTTGTGAATCGGCAGAGATTTTTGGTGATTTTAGTGAAACCAACGGGCATGTGTTAATCTGGTGCCTCACTTTGTCTGAAGCCATTTTACTGGTGTTTATACTGGGAGCTCTGGGTTAGGTTCGAATTTTTCTCTGTGGTTTATGGTAGTTTTAGCACTGAGCTATGTTTTGTCAGTCTTATGGGTCTGATTCTAATTGGAAAAGAAACAACAGATTCAAACAGCATCTCCTGTAAACTGGGTGGAGGAGTTGAAACCTGCCAAAGAGAAGGTGTTGTGTGAAGAACTGTCAGAGCAGTGGAGCTACAGATGTGCAGGGAGGCTAAGGAACAGCAAGAATAGACCTTCAATACTGTAAGTGGATTAATTTATCAGGGGGAGGAAAGGAAATAGCTACACCAGCTAACCACCCACACACATGCACAAAAACACAAAACAAGTTCCCCAAGCCTCTGCTGTGGAGCTACACCAGCCTCACTCTGCTCTGAAAGTTTACTGCAAACCTAAAAAGAAACATCCATTATAGCAAGAAAGTGCAGAGAAAGAGACAAATAACAGTGCACTAGCTGCCTAGCTGGGAAGTGGTGATAAGTGAAAGCACCGTTTTGGACAACCCTAATAAAACCAGCACACTAATGTGTACAGGGGAAATAGCAGACATACAGCATTATAAATGAAGATAGTTGGTTGTATAATTAAGATGCTGCCAACTCCAGTTATCACCTAGTGAAAACATATATTCATTTAACTAAGAGTCTATCAGTGTAAATAGAGAATTTTTAAAATAAAGAAATGTTTACAGGAGTTTCACACAGATAAGGTTGTGTGTTTTTTACCCCATGGTCCATTAATACATTCTATAAATTAAACCACTTCCCCCAGAAATCCATTGTAATTAAACTAATTTAGCCACAATAAAAAGTCCATAATCTTAATCTCCCAGGGGCTGTCAAAAGCGTACTTAAACCATCAGG
The DNA here is from genome assembly GCA_032359275.1 of Microctenopoma steveboyesi. Taxonomy (NCBI): domain Eukaryota; kingdom Metazoa; phylum Chordata; class Actinopteri; order Anabantiformes; family Anabantidae; genus Microctenopoma; species Microctenopoma steveboyesi. The sequence continues at coordinate 7,965,287 of JAUMHF010000014.1, read as the reverse complement.
CTGCCAATACAAACACATTTCTAAAGCATTTATTGACTTATCTAATCTTTCTGCCTCTTGCAGGACCTGTACAGAAAAGACTGCAACCTTGCAGCACAGCTGCTGCAGTGCTCCAAGTCTCATTACAGAGCACACAAGATGTCTGAGGTGAGCGCTCCATCACTGCCACCGCTATAAATGCATGAATGTGTCAATTCACATCTGTGCTGCAGCAAAAGGGTTTGGGGAGCAGTTAAAATATTAAAAAATGTAAATATTACAAATTGACAGAGAGTTATTAGTGTTTACTTCCTGCACAGTAGCAGTAGAGCTGAGCTTAATGGATAGTTCCATGAACTCACTGTGCATTATTATTACTATTCTAATGAAGATTAAATCCCCACAAATTTATAATGTGCAGAGCTTCCCCATGTTGTAGCAGTGTACCATTAAAAGCACTGATGAGTGGTTTTCACAATATGACAGAGTCACCGTGCTCATGGCCTCTTCAGCCTGACTGATGAAAGTCTGCTGTCTGAATTGCCATCTGTCAGCTCCCCGACTGCGCATAATGACTGAATCAATAAAAGAAAATATGAAATGACACATGATCCACAAAATAATAACAGTGATACTGAGTGACGCATTGTATACAGATATATTTGACTATTCATTAGGGATAAGTGGAATGGGACAACAATACATTCAACTTATCTTCTGCTTTATTTTGATTTATTTAAATAAAACAATCATAAAACATATGAATCTAAACCAAAATAGCTACTATCAAACATATCCAACTGCTACAGAGGCTGAACAAGTAGAAATGATCGGATGTTAACAAGACAGGAAATGGTAGCTGTAACTAAGGAGTCATCACAATGCCTACAAAACCTGTAGACCTTTTTATAGAGCTATATACTGTTGGTCTGCACAGATGTGGTACGTGCAGAAACAAAACACTAGTAGCGTACATGTACAGAAGGCTGCAGAACACAGAGGCAACCCTGAAATTATGGTTTATGCACCATATGAGCAATTTTCTTTTGAATGGCGTGTTTCCACGTTCTAGTCTTGCATCCAGCTCTCCTCAGTGCAGCTGAGAAGAGGTGTGTGTTATTGCCAGTCAATGTAACTGTGTCTGCGTTGCATTGTTAAATGTCTAAAATAAAAAGCAGCAGTCATGAGCCATTAAATGAATGATTTCAGGAAAGGGGGACAGGAGATGTAATGTTGTCACTTGGATTAACATTGCAGAAGTATGACTGTTAATTAGGATTTGCCTCAGATAGCACCTAATGCTGAGCTAGCTGACGTAGAGTAAACACTCCGACGGCCTCACCTACTTTCCATTTCTTTTCCCTCTGGGAGAGGCAGCGGCTGCTAAAAATAGCCTCAACTTAAAAGATACAGGTTATTTTATGCAGAGGCAAGGTTCTATTTCTTAACAAAGCCAAGTCAGTACTTTATCTTTTTTTTTTTTAATTCCCAGCTGGAGACCCAGAGCTCTGGCTTAATTTGAATCTAAGCCATTCCCTGTGGAACTGATATTTGTTTGATGGTAGGCAGAAGAAAGACAGAAAAAAGGCAGTGGAGCAAGACAGGAAAGATGAAAGGAGTGAGAAGGAGAGAGGAGAGAGAGAACCAAGTGTGGCAGAAACAGTTGCTGCAGACCCTGACCAGCTTTAATAGGCACAAAGAACAAGTCTGTAATTGACAGGAACAGTTTCTCAAATGGGAGCCAATCAAACAGATTATGTGTCTGCATGGACAGGAAAAAAGAGACAGATGGGAAGGAGGACAGAGGACATTTGGAATTCCAATAAATATTTATTGAAATATAGATGTGAACATTATCATATATATGTATCATATTATTAATGTATACATTTGTTCTTTATGTAAAAAGGAGCAATGATTGTGCAGGCAGCAAAAAATAAATAATTTAATAAATGTACTGGTGTTAAGACATTTTCTGACAAGTTCATTAGAGGGACAAGCAGTGAAATTCACTTGAGATACTTGGTCTGGACTGAGTGAGCTATAAAAGAATAAAATACTGTACTTACTAAAGCAGAGCTAGTATATATTAAAATCCTTGAAGGACCTCTAAAAATAACTGTGCAAACACAGAAATGATTCGACATATCTTAGGAAGAGATTCAAATTGGTCGTGTAAATAATTAAGAGGGATTTGTTAACTTTTAGTAGCTAAATCCAAAAGACTGACTCTCACAGTTCTTACAAAGCAGAACTGAAATTCCAGCAACAGCTTCACCTACTGTGTGGATGCATGACATATCTGAGTGTCTGTGGACATTCTTTATTAAATTTGCCACTCTTATCAAGCTCCTTTCTTGTCTTTGCATGTCTGCCGTCCGTGTCTCAGCTGCCACTGGATTTTCAGGAACGCATCAGCTCCCACATGGAAAAACATAATCGGGGTGGTGGAACCACTATGGCGATGTGCCACTCCAATTACGCCGATGCCGTGCCCACATCCATAATTGCCAAGGTCCTGGAAAAGCCCGAACCAGGAAGCAGTTGCCCTGTAACACGATCACCCAGCCCACAGCCACAGGATGGAGACTTTCTCACAGGAACAGGAAGCAACAATCACCTCAACCGCCGCATAGCATACAAGACATCCGACCTGTACTGCAGTGACACGGCCCTCTATTGCCCTGAACGCTGGCAAGAAACAGAGCGCAGGCAGAGTGTTGACCTCCATGGCACTGGTCTACTTCAACTTCATGCCCAAAACTCTACTGACAGCAACCCAGAGGAAGAGGTCTACCACTCTGGAAGTTTCTCTCATCATGACCCCTCCTTCCACCAGCATGATGAGTTTGGCACTGGTAGCCTCCCCGCCTCCAGTTCTTACTCTAGCTTCAGCCTTGCATCAGATGAGAAGGGAGGAGTTAGTGGTGGGTGTGGGCGCACAACTAGCAGTACCTTGTCCTCCTCTCACCAGGGTCTGTATATGGACTGGCGAGATGGTGGCAGTGGGGACTACGAACGCAAAAGCATGTCTTCGTATGATAAAGACAGTCCAGGCTTCCCCAAGTCCCACAGCATCCAGCACATGGTGACATCCAGGAGCCCGCAGAAGGGCACCTCACCAGCATACACAAGGACGGCTTCATGCTTCAGTGAACCATACCATTCCAGCACCCCTCGCCTGGGCTCCTCTCACAGCATGGGGTCCACAACTGGACTCGGCCAGGCTTGTGGTGGTGCTCAAGAGAGCCGAGGAGATGTTCAGGTCTCAGAAGATGAGCTGCGCAGTCGCTGGAAACAGCTCAGTGTGGAGGACATCAACACGTTCTCATCCTATCGCAACATCACCGGGCGGGTCTCCCCATACAGTTTCTCTGAGCGCCACTTTGCCATGGGTCCCTCCAGTAAGGTCAAAGGGTCTCTCTATAGCAGCTTCCAAGAAGGAGATGACGTCTTCCACAGTCGTGTACTGGATGAGTGTTTTGCTGTGGGTCCCCTTTCCCCCATTCACAGTCCTAAACCTATGGAGCACCGTCAACAGGAAAAAACATCTGTGCTGTATAGAGCCAAGAACGACAGTCAAGACTCAGAGGGCAGTCTGTTCCTCTCAGGGAGTTCTAAAGACAAGGAGAATAGTGGGGGGGCAACACCGGGAAGCAGTGCCAAGAAGGATTATGCGAATCTGAGTGCAGACAGCTCAGCTGAGTCCGTACACCAAAGCTCCCTTGAAGCCTCAAGTCTTCAGCACTACCCCAGCCCCAGGCCAACAGTCCGGCCTCGCCCAAGCTCCAGCTCCGCTCTCAGTGTCGGTCCAGCGCTTCCTAAGAAGACCTCACCAAGATACCAAAAATTTGGCAGTACGGGCCTGACGAGGAAGGACAGTTTGACCAAGGCACAGCTGTATGGTACGCTGCTGAACTGAGCAAAGAAAGAGAGCTTCTCATTTTATGCATGATAATGACGACTCCTAACTTACTGTACTGTATGTCTCCTTACAGCAAACACATACTTGGTGTGATGGGGTATTAAGATGTTGTTTTATGTATCTTCTAGCCAAGGCATGTTTCATGCAGTCTGCAACACTTCCTATCATCTGTAATGATACAGTGTAGCTACCAGAGACCAGTAATTCAGTATTTTAGTTTTTTGTTTCAGCTGAGGATAAGACAAGAGGATGCTCCCTAGGAAACACACAGAAAACACAGAGCCATGTGCATACTCTGCTATTTGCTCTTGTTTGGTGTACTGTTGGTAAAACCAGCAAAAGACCGTTAACTCCTGCTCTAATGTACACAGTACAGATAATGGACTAAACAGAATGACCCTATTACTCATGGCTGGGAGACGCTCTCCATTGTGCAGTGGATCCTGCTGACTTCGAGCTGTTAAACTATTTTACCCATTCTCTATTTTCTCTTCAGACAAATCGCATGCTGTATATTGCCTATAAATGTGATTCACAATTCTGAGTTAATTGTTTTTCAAAGGGAAATGATCAGTAAGCACATACTACCACCTACTAGATATACAGTAGTATAATAAGAAAATTATTATTATTTAAATACTTAAAATAATAATAATTTAAATGTCACATAATATCAATGGTAAGACAACAATATTGAAAGAATAGTTCAAAATTAGATTGTGCCCATTACGTATAAATTATTGGTAATATATACAAAACGTGGATTCATTTTTTGCACCACTCAGCTGTATTTTTTTTTTTCTTATTTCTCATCAACATCTGAGGCTGTGATATGCAGCAGTTACAGTTTAACCAGGACAATTGTGATTTTGCCTTAATCCTGTTCAGTGGACAGAATCGTCTCCTTTACAGTTTCTAACCACTGTGTACATACTGTATATCTGCTGTACAGTTACGATAGGTAAACACTACTGTTACAACATGCATTCTTGCCGTCAAAATCACAAACACACATCCAGTGTCCTGGAGGATGATCGCGTCTGGATGTTACACTAGAGATGTTTTCAACTGTCCAGAAATCTGACACGCACAGTGAGATTTCCGCACTGTTCGCACAAGCTACACGAACCATGCTTCTTTTCTTTTACACAACGTGTACAACATGAGGCATAGGAGAGCGAACCAAACTGGGCAGTAAGAAACAAACAGGGTGTCGTTTTAAACCGGCATGTGTAATTAGGCTAATTTAGAGAAAACAATGTGCTCTCCTGTTGGTAAATGAAACACTCTTTGGTAAATAAAACATAAAGCACAAAGCTTCCACTTCCTTTTCCTACCAGTATGATGAGGACAAACAAAATCCTAGTGTCTGTGGCCCATTAGGTGTGAAAAAAACCATCTATACAGTAGATCCGAGAGGAGCAGCAACAAGAACTCAGACAAGTAGTAACAGTTTTTTTTATTTTGGGAAGCATGTTTCTGTATCGCCCATTCCTGCAGATCTGGGAATTGGCTTAAGGCTGTTTACAGAGATTTTAAAACAGCATCTGTACTTTTTTTATGAAGGTGAAAATGCAAAACAGTCATATTATTTATGTTTAAGACATACTGGGGAATTGAGAGGATATATGACATAATGTATAAGAATACATACAGAATTGTTTATTCTATGACTATGCTCTATTAATCCTCAGTTGATGTTATATTTATTGAATGTTTTGAGCTCGAGTGAAGAGAATGAAGCGGTTCTGTCCTGTCCTACCTCCAGCTCTCTCCCATGAACAACAGCTGTCCAAGCGTCAACATGTTTGTCTGTCTAATGCATGGTTATATTTTTTTTGCTGTATGTATTTCTTTACTTAATAAAGGTGAGTGTGGAAAAACACACAACAGGCTTTTGGAGATATTATTTACCATCTATTACTCTAGGATCTGAGACATACGTAAATCCTGATATATTTGTGTCCAGATCAACCTTCTAGATGGATTTGTTTCGAGTCTTAGATTTAGTTCTGACTTCCTTCATAAGTCTCCTACAAACAGAATTGGTTTTTACTCGTGTGCACATGCAAATCAGAATTTTCCTTAAGACAATTCAAATAGCCCATAAAGAAAAACAATTGAGCCTTTACAATGTCCTACAGCGGCAAACAGCAAAGTGTAGACACTTACTGTAGACTGTCTCACTGGTCTGCCCTCCACTGCAATGTTGTTGACTGGCAGGCTTGTGGAAGAACCTGGAAAGCTTTGACAGATGTCTGCATATATATATATTTTTTTTTAGTTCTCTGGTTGTCTCTCTGTGATGTTCTAAGCTGTCAGTGTGAAAGAAAGTATTATCTATCAGAGCCACGTTAGTCTGGAAGGCACAGAGGAAAGTTTCTATGTGAATACGAACTGTGCAGTGAAAAACTAAATCCAAAGCAATTTTATCATTTTGTCAAAAACTTGAAAATTCTTGGTGAAATTCTAGACGTATCTGCTGTAGAAACCCGACTATAAATGCCCTGTGTTTGCAGCCTGGCCGCCTTCCCCTACCTATCACTTTACATAAACTGTATTCCAATACAATAGCTCACTCTTTGTTACTATAAAAGAAACTTTCATCCCTTGATTTGAGGGTATTGCAACAATGCAGTGGAACAAATATGACTAACATGCTTACAGTATATTTTACACAATGGTCTGATACTGTTGCAGTCAGGTTAAATCAACAGGAATGAGAATGTAATAATATTTAATATAATATGAAAGCAACAGAAATTCACAATGTAAAAAAACAAAACAAAACAAAGATGTCAGCACGTCTGACGACTTGCAGCACTGTTTGCCACTTTCTTCACTTTGTGCCTGGAAATTATGAGATGAAAGGTTTTCAGTGTAACTATCTCTTTACTAACCCACAGCATTTCATTATTTCTTTCCTATGCTGACGTGTTTATTCAGTCCTCAGTGCCAGACCTTGATCTCACCAGCCCAATCGCAGGTAGCTGCAGTTGTGGGCAGAACCGGATGCTGAGACACACATAGGCAGGGCTGGCTGTGGGCACGGAGCGTGTGCAGCATGCGCGCGTTGTGGTAGTCATAAAAGTGAGCAGAGCCAGTGGAGCTCCCTGAGGCTAGGATAGTTCCATCCAGAGAAAACTCACACTGCACCGCATATCCCTCCACCTAAGACAGAATACGTGTGTTGGTTAGGATGCACTCACTTTTAACCAAGAGACATTTTAAAAGGTGTAAATGTGTGTGGATTATAGTTCAGGTTTGGGGAGAAGACCGCCTGCGCTGCATACATTTACATCACTTTAGGTTGGGACACTGATGCAAAGCTGATACAGTCCTGCGACAATTGGGGGTAGGATAAATAATAAATGATCATTTTGTAATAAAGAAAAGCATGAAAAAGGAAATCAACAAGAAATGTTGTTCGTGTTTTCAGTCCATGAACAATGCTGACACCGCAGCAGAAGCTCAGTATGTTTTCAGTCATATATATAATCTCCAGCCACGTTGCTCTGTTTGCCTCTGTCAGTGGAAGTTTTGTGTTAGTGTGTTTATTCATGAGTGGAAACACTGCAAGCAGTGGGTATACACGCCGACTAGCTGGCGTGTAGGTTATGATGAGTGTTGTGTGGATTTATTTTTCTCTCCGTTTGTAGTTTTGCTCTGAAGCGGTTGGTGTGTGTGATTTGGGTATTGATCAGGACCTCCCTCCATGCCACCCTGAGGCCACAGTCATTACTGACCTTGTGTCCTTCGTATCGCCGTCTCTTGTTCATTCTATAGGGCCGCTGGGAGGAGAACACTGCCATGTAGTTCCCATTGGTCTGGGCAACAAAGGACTCCTTCAGCGGGTGCATAGCCAGACTGGGGCATGTGTATCGCTCCTGGTGGCCAAATGATGGGAGGAAAAATCCAGAGAGAAATTCATAATTTTTTTGCTGTAACCAACCATGTTAACTAGTCTATTATGTTTGAAGAGGCTTTTTATCCAGAGGTGCTGCTGTCAGACTGCATCTCTGAAGAAAGCTTTTTAAAAAACTAAATATAATTACAATCAAACTGGTCTGGTAACACTTGGTTTTGTAATATTATGCATTATTTTCTGATGTCTTTTTTTTTATATTCAGAATAGTATAAAGAATACAACTCTTGAGACTTCATGCTCGTTTTAACTTTAGAAACAGAGAACCTATTTAATATCAAAAAACAAATCTTAATAAGCCGTTTAGCATCTTGTGCCAGGCAACGCTCGTAAACACACAGATTTCCTTACATGGTACATCTGGTTGGAGACCTTGGCAGTCGTCTCATAGTCCCAGGCAATGAGGGTACGGTCCGCAGAGTCTCTGCTCACACAGTTGGAGCTTGTTATAAAGTCCACACCACCTCTGAGAAACAAGATATCTAAGGTCTGCTGGATCCCTGCCTTGTATACTTTCACCATCTGGAAACACACACATATTCACATCAACAACAAATTGGCACAAAGCTCTCATAAGGCAGCTGTTGCAGCCCAATGAGGTCGCACAGAAGGTTCAGATACTAGAAGGGTAAATGTCTTTTTTTGAACAGTGTATATCACCACGCACAATGCAGTTTATCTTAGTTGAAATTAGCATTGACGAAAGCTAAGAGCTTTCTCCAGATCAGAATGAATTCCAAACACAGGACAATGAGGATCTTGAGTTGGGTTACCAAAGCTTGTTGACCTAACAGGCCAACACAAAACCCTCTGAATCTTAAATCCTATTCTGGCTGAGCAGTAGTAAAGGAAAAGAACATGCCAGAAGGTTGGGTTTAGATGTAGACTGGAGTGTGCTGGATGCATTTCTCACTGTAAGGGAACAACTTTCACACAGTGATTAATCAGATTAGGTTGAATTCCACTGAGTGAATGTCTAGCAGCTCTCCATTAAACAATTTAACTTTTAACCACTAATTGCATCTTAAATGTAAAGTAATAATGTAATTTGAACCAAACTTTTAGCTCCTGGCCTCATCAGTTATTTAGAAGATATTATGGTAGAGCAATCCTGTGCATCACAATCAAGCTCATCAGCGCAGGGCTGACATGGACGGGCAGCCATGATGCTACAACATCCGCCTATTTGTTTACACCTATGTTCTCTCTGAAACGTACACCGACGACTAGCAGAAGCAATGCATCCTCTACCCCAGCGAAGACCCTGCAGGGAGAGGATTCTTTTGCTAAGGGGGAAAATTACATGGGAGCATTTGGATTCTGGGGAAGTGAATAGGATTATCATATAAAACAGTTCATTAAGCTTAATAGCAATATTAGTTTGCAGCTTCACATGAGCAATTTATGAATCCCAAATTAAATTAAATTTAGCTTTAAACACTGGGATAACTTGCAGTGTTACTCCTTTGTATTATCCTTTATGTGAAATTATTGTGCAAAGCCAAATGTGGACCACCTTCTTTGTGCGGGTGTGTCACCGAGTGTGCGGATGAGGGTTGAGGATGATGAGCATGAGTTGCATGTGGAGCACGTGTCTGTGTTAGATTTATGAAGGTCAAACAACAGTCAATAAAAGATATTAATGTACTGTAAGGAGGTTAATAAGTTGGACCTTGCAGCTGCGAGAGTCCCAGGCCTTGACCATTGCACTGTAACCTCCACACAGGAAAATCTCGGGGTTGTTTGGATGCAGGACAGCACACATCACCTTGAATTGGTTTGCCAGTTTTGCTATCTGCTGCCCTACATAAAAGAAGAAATAAAAGAATCACAGAAAATATCAAGATCAGTGCTTCTTCCTTAAACTATCGTTTCAGCACCTATAAATGTTTATATCCATTTTGAAAGCGAGTCAAGCTGAGCTGGAACACTTGGTCTACTAATCTTCAATCTTGTAATTAGGAGTAAGAAAAAATCATAGAAAATGTTCAATCTAAAATATTTAAGAGTACACACGGAACTTATAGATGACATAAACAAAATGTAAAAAACAGCCACATGATAAGTACAAAGCACAGGGCTCTTGTTTGTGATGCAGCTAATAGAGAAACAATGCTGTTTCTATAGTTCAGCATCTAGTAGGGAAGTGTGTATTTGTACCTGTGCAGTGTATGTTGCCTACTCAGCTGTGAGAAACTAATTTCCAGCTCAACTCTGACCCCTGGCTGTTTCTCTTCTCTGACATCTTGTCAGCAAGGCCGTCACCTTCCTGCTATTTCATCTCTGCCCCAAGACCATCCTGTTGTTGTTCCTGTGTGTGAACAAACTGTGCGTTGATTTTCAGATGTGTGTATTAAATGTATTACAAACTGTAATTCATAAAAAGCTTAACTGGGCATTTTGTACTTTTTCTAGCTATATGGACAAATCTAAACAACAAACATTTTCTCTCAGACACAAAGTTTTCTAATGGCCTCTTTGGTTATTCACCGAGTACACTGTAGGGATCTAATCCTCTGCATAAGTGCTTATTAGATTCCTGTGCAGTAAACACTATGTGTAGTTAAATTGTGGTTAATTGTGGTGGTTTTTTAGCACTAATAAAAGATAAAACAAAAGCAAAGACACTGTTCCCACATCCAGAAATTCATGGAATGTTGGAGACACCTTGTGTGAAGATGTGGGGTCAGAAGCAGGGGCTCAGTGTGTTTAAAGCTTTGATCATGTGTTTCTGTTACAAAAATATGTCATTAGATGCCCAACATCAGCACGACTGCATGTCTTTTATTGTTTAGTTTGGGGGCTGCAGCACCAGAGCTCATCTGTCCCCCCCCCCCCCCTCATCTTTCATCGATCTCGAAGAAACTACTTCATTTCAACATGGCTAAAGATAATCTAAGCTGACAAAGACGTACTGATGTGGAGAAGAGAAACCAGAATATAAAACACTGTTTGCGCTGGAGGCAGCTTTATCTAAATTAATTTAAAAATGTCATACATAAAAACAAAACAAAAACACTGAAGGGCTTAAATATAATTACGCCTGACAGGGTGTGACCAAAAATTACTTTCCTGGGAAAACCATGAAGAAGGCTACATGAGGAAGCCGAGCCAGAGCGAAGCAGTACACCTCAGGGTTCAACAGCTCCTCATTAAATTGTTGAGCAAACAACAAAGACCCCATCGAAAACAGTCTTCGGCAGTTAGCCCACAACAGAAACGCACTTCATTACACACTTGTTCGAGGATTTTCCCACCAAATCTTTTTACAAGGGGCAAATGAGTCACAGCTAATAAACCACAGCAAAAATAGACCTTCTTTCACCTAATGGTGGACTAGCTCGCTCCCACGTTTGATTGCATTGATCCAAAGTTTTAACAGGCAATTTTGTCGAGCTCACACTTCCCGCTTAATTGGTTTACCCGTAGCGATGGGGAGAAGATCTGTCATCGAGATTCTGAAACTCATGTTTGGAAAGACAATGAGAAATCAACATTCTCCTCATAATAAACCATGCCTAGTCATGTTTTAATTAAGGGAGAATAATTAGCTTGCTCGAGAGGGGAGATAAGGAGGAACGGTAGTGATCTGTCCTCCCGCTTGATCGTGCTGTAAGCTGACACAGTCGACGAGACTACGGAGGAGAGGACATTAAGGGTGATTGGAACATGGCGATGAGCACCATAGAGTAGAGGGCTGCTGTCACTGCACATTAGAGACATTATCTGGCTTTCAGGAGCTATTTTCAACAATTTTCTGACTTGTATTTCTGTAGTATTATTAAATGATATATAGGAGAACTCGTAGCAAGAATGAATCAAGTCAATAGCAATAGGACACATGAAGAGGCAATACTACGTAAACCAAGTAAAACAAAGCAAAGTCTAGCTTCATCCTTCCCTTGATTATTCAACCTTGAATATATTTCAGTGATAATAAACTTAATTAGGACACTTGGACTAACAACTCAGCGTTACAAGTGCACAGAGTCTGCATATTTAGAGGTTTATAAAAGCTTAAGTGGCGGGAATCATCAAGCTTTTCTCTTGTCAAGAGTTGTTGAAGACACAAGTGCTGCAAACTGGGTTAAATGTAGACATTCACTATGGTATTAAAGGTTACTGTTTTCCTGAGGGGGTAAGGGGAGTTGGGAGGGGGTGGTGCCAGAATGCAGACTGTAGACCTCTGGGAACACTTCCTTCTTCATTTTGGCTTAATTTTTCAGCATTTATCTGATACTATGAAGGCAGACAGGAAACAACAAATGAGACAGAGTGACATAAAACAAAGCTCCCGTGCCACTAAACATTTAGGCTACCATTGCACAAATGTTATGTGATTAATTACCATGAAAAATAAGTGTTTTACTCATCTCTTGCCTTTTAAAATCAGAGTTTAAACTTTACAATAAAAGGTTGAAATGCAGATATGCTTGCCAGTAGAATCACAGCCAAACTGTACTGAATATCTCCCTTATATTTGTGTTGGGGGTCAAAAGAAATATATTGTTGCAGTGTTAGTGTAGGAAGAGACTTGATTTTTGGGAAAGCTATAATAATTAGAAATCTAATAGGACAAAATCCAAGTTGTGGATCAGTATCAGAACTGTTTTAGAAAAAATAACTTTGATATACTATTAAGAAGAAGTCTGTATATTTGTGTGATTATGAGTGAGTACATCATTATATTGTACTTGCATCTGAGCTACTGAATCCTTTCTGTGTTCATCGAGGGCAAGTGAAAGGGCAATTCCTAAACCCAGGCCACTACTGGCACCGTCTTTGTGCATTACTGTTTTTGGAAGGCAAAATGGATGTTCTGCTTTCAGACACCTCCTGAAGGGATCTGGACAAAAAACGTCTTCCTCTGCCACCTCTGACAGTCACGATAGTGCAGGTGCCACTTCATGCCAATGGAAATCAAGATGGAATTTATTCATTCCACTTTGTTTCTCTTTCCAGGTTATTCTGCCCTTTTGATACTTGTCTCTCTTCCCTCTACTTCTATTGCTACTGAGCTGCTACTGAACTGTCCACCTGTGGCCCAATGGGAAAATGCATTGTGAATATACAGGCTCTTCTATCATTCCAAATGTCTGTAAACAAACCAGTTGCTGCAGCTTTTGGTTACGTATGATGTGGTGATATTAGAGGTCAGGCGTCCCACAGGACCCTTGTTGATTATTAAAACAGCCTCCTCCAAAGAGCAGTCAATTGAACAGAATAGGCCCAGCTGCATTCCTTGTTAGAGCCGAGAGGCTCTGCATTACTGTGAAGAGCATAAAGATCACATTCATCCTGATTACTGTCTGGCGTGGAAAACACTTAGCTCTCTCTGTATCCCATCGCTCTTGGCAGAACCACTGTTAACACATAGCGCTGCAGGAATGTTATGCATGTGTCTTAGCGTGGTACGACGAGAACAGCAATTATGTCTACATATGCACGCAGCTTGGCCTCTGAATATAGCCGGTGTTAGAATGTCACATTCAGCAGCACAACTATTGTGCAGAAACTGAGCTGGAATTCCCAACTCCCATATTAATATGCACCTAAATTGAATTTCTTTCCTCTCGCACTGCCACAGGAAGGCATGCTTATTGCTGTGTAGCACCGGCACACATCTCCAAGTCCTCATCCTTCAGAAACAATATGCTTTATTCGATTTCAACTACAAATGAATAGAAATAGGAAGGAAATATGTTAGGAGAATATAAATCGTATTTAAAAAACATAAACTGTTGGAGGGAGAGTGATAATCTGATTATCTGTATTTCAAAGCTGTTAGCTTGAACCCACAAGGAAATCCTCCAGTACTGAGCAAGGCACCGGCAGCTACCTCAGCATAACACCAAAATAAACATTTGTTTGTTTATGATTGCGGTTTGTGACGTTACAGCATAAGGTCATGGTGCCTGCTCCTGTGGTGATGTATCCATTATTGATCTACTTCCTGGAGCTGCCAGTGTGTTTAATGGGCTGGCCAAGCTATTATCCGTAGGCTTTATTGGCAAAATTGACAGACATGCTGAGAGGGGAAGTGCAAACGTGCACATCATAGCCATGTGTTGACCCTGGAGATGTACATACAACGATGTTGGTTTGCTACAATCAAAGACCTTATTTAGACTTTCTATCAATATTTTCTCCATGTGTTTTGTATTTAGACTTCCTTAAATTAATTTAGATTTAAAAAGTAAATCTACAGTCAGTGTTGAAGAAGCACTCCTCCTGTTGGTGGCTGTTTAACTTGTTTTCCTTCTTTCTGTCATGCTTGTTCAAACAAAAAATAATTCTAAAGCAAACCAAATTATTGATCTCTTCTAAATGTCACCTTGACAATGCTTTCGTATGATGAGGCAAAAAGGGGTCGGCAAACACAATGAGCCCCTGGATCTGGCTGGAAAAGGTTTTACTTATATTTTTCCATATGAATCTTTATTTTTCTGTGCATATAGTGTATGTCAACAGAAAAGAGATACGTGGAAATAGAGCCCATTTTAGGGGCCATCTTTGTTCAGACAATCAGACAAGTAGGCACCATAGAATTTAATTTAGAGGATGGAGCTCCCTCTGTATAACGCGAGAGTCTACGGATAATTCACTATAATCTGTTTGCAATGGTTCAAGTGTTTAGGAACGAAAATGCTGAATGAAATAGTACACGGCATATGCTCGAATTACAGAAGACTATCACTTCAAATTGTTTACATACAGTGATGTAATGAAAGAAGAAGTCTTTTCCAAGCTGTGGACATAAAACGTGCACAGCTAAAGCAGTGGGCCCCAGTGGATTCAGAGATACCAAATGCTTAAAGGCAAAAAGCAGTTGTTACATTAAAATTGTAGCCAAAGAAGCCAACATTTCTTGGCTGGAATCAGAGGAGTGTTTGGAATTGACCCTATGTGATGTATAGAAATGAGGATTTGAAGGAAGCTGCTCCTAAAATGGGTCACCTAGAGACCAAAGAGAGAGAGAGAGAAGCAGCTATGCAATTTATTCGGTGGGTTTATAACAGGTTTTGGAGCCCTGGGCAACTTAAAGCTGCTCCCCACATAAACTACTATTACTATGCTAACATTAAATCAGGTTTAAATAGGGAAATAAAACTGCCAAGATGTGTTGTTTTCCCAAAACACCAGCAATATGCTAACTGAAACTACATTTCATTTAAATAAATGTAATTTTAATATCTGAGAAAAATATAAAAGGTGCTCCACAGCTGTTCTTGTTCAGTTTATCCAACCGCAGGCAAGAAGCACTGAGCTGCAGACCAAACTGTATATAGCTGAGAGCTCAGTTTCCCAGTGACACACTTCAAAAAGTAAATCTAGTGGTTCGTTATGTGACTTCGTGTTTGTCAGACCATTAGAGAAAAAAAGGGCTGCTCCTCACCCGTCTCCACATCTGTGATCACAGCCGTGTTGTCAAATGAGCCAGTAAGAAGGTGTCGCCCGCAGGGGGTCCAACAGGCATCACGCACAGCTCCCGAATGGCAGGTGTAAACCCTGAGGCATCGCCCGCTCTCTGCTCCATCCCACACCTGCCAGACATGGACACATCATGGCAAGTTGAAGCAACAAATAGACAAAGCCAAATTTTACTGAGTGTACAAACGCTCGAAGGAAGAAAGAAAGAAAGCTCTAGTTCTATCTCAACTGCATTAAATCCACAGTGTGATATAAAAGAAACTTAAATGAAGGGAAACTGATGCTCTCAAATCCAGGGAGGAAGATTATATAAGTTATTGGTTTTTTGTCTTTGTAGGATGAAAACAAATGGTCTGAGAAAGAAAATAAAGATTTAATTGCGCCGAAGGCTGAAAAAAGACACCGATGCCTGCATCCTTTATCTAGCGAACGAACACCCAGTGTAACAACGTGTAGTATGACAGAAAGAAGCTGCTGAAAAGACAGGATGCTGCAGACACGCTGTGCTTGTCTTCACACGAGTCACAAGGAAAGAACCCAAATGTTTTGGACAAGGCTTCGAGGCAGTTTACAGGAAATCGAATACTGCAGGTGGCCACAGAAAGTAGGGTGAAAAATATAATTTACAGATAATGCATGTGCAGAAAATCTTTCCTGTTTCTTCTTTCTTGAAGCTGAGAAAGATAACCTCACCGAAATTCAGTTTCAATCAAACTAAATGAAATTATTAAGCAACCTGCCGCTAGATAAACTGCCAGGAGACGTAAGGAGATCTGGGTAATTTGCAGGCTTTGAAAGCTAAAAGAGGCTTTCTAATTAATTATTCAGCCTAATTACATTTGAGTATGCCTATAAATCAATTCCCTGTGGGGTGTGATGGCTTCGATGGTTTTGTATTATCTGAAATGAGAAAGAAAAGCACCCAACGACCCTCTGTTTGTTATGATCATCATAACAGACACCTTGCATTGGATTGAAATGTGATATCGTGGTACAAAAATGGGCATAAAAGAGCAGACAGGTATTTGTGAGTTCTGAGGCAGTTATTAGCCAAATTGCTTTGTCTGTAATCGTGAGTGAGGACTTTTTAAACTGGGCTTCAAAAAAGACGACTTGGCAAACAGGCTGGTCAGTATTGTTTTAAATGTTTTTCATCACGTTTGATTTTCAATACAGATTTGTCAAAAGACAAATTATTCCTGGAGCCCAGCCTGAAAGCCAGTGGGTGGTCTGGTCTGATGCCCACTGAGGTAAAGTTGTACACAAACGATGAATGATTTACCTTTGCTGACATTGCCAGAGCCACAAAGGAACTATGAAGATTTGTGGAGAGATGCAGATCTCCGTCTTTCTGTGTTTAATTATTAAAGCGGACTCCTCTTTACAGCATATGAAACACGCTCAAAGTACTGTAGAATATTCCCAAGGGGAACAGGCAGGGAAGAGAGACGGATGAGGGGGAAGTGGCATAAGAATCCAGCAGGCAGCAGTTTAACAAACAGAATGCTAGAGATGCCTCCAGGAGGAAAAAAGAAAGTAACAAAGAGCTTAACACTGGCTGCATCTATACAGGATATTTTAATTCACTGTCAAACAGAATATGACAGTTATCTGCATCATCTTAGTGAAACAGTGCCATCTTAAGGTAACACAAATTCCTGTTAGTCGCCCATTGAT
Source organism: Microctenopoma steveboyesi (assembly GCA_032359275.1). Taxonomy (NCBI): domain Eukaryota; kingdom Metazoa; phylum Chordata; class Actinopteri; order Anabantiformes; family Anabantidae; genus Microctenopoma; species Microctenopoma steveboyesi. The sequence continues at coordinate 7,948,350 of JAUMHF010000014.1, read as the reverse complement.
GAAGTGCTCTAAGCCTCATAAAACATTCAGCTGAACGTACACTCCTACGCTACAACAAAGTGGCGTGTGGCTGGAGCTCCGTCTCCGGGCTGCTTCCGCTGAATGGCAACGTTGATTACGTGCGCCGTAAAAAACAAAACTACAATAAGCCCATACAATGCGAGGATGGATGGAAACGAGCGCTTGTTTATGTGCATCCCCTTTAATTTCACTGGCCACTTAACAGACACGTAAAGAGGATCCTCGCAGATGACTCACGGGGGTAATCTGCTTCCTAAATGACTCTCGGTAATTAAAACTAAATTGGTATTCGTGTTATCAACTTAAAACTGCTGCCTTACACCTGCTGTAGCCATGGTGACAACAGCTGCAAACAGGCTGGAATAATAAGAGTCTGGCTTTGCCTTTGAGGACCTGACAGACAGGAAGGAGGAAGAGGAGTAGAAAGGCTGAAGGGCAGTGGTGAAGAAACACATGCACAGAAGAAAATGTTAACACTTCATAGGGTATGTCCCCTCTTTGTCTTCAGTCAAACAGGATAGGGAAGTGCTGAAAGACATAGTCAATATAATTGTAAAGAACATCAGTAACTAAGCAATAATGTACAACAGGCTCACGAACTCCCATAGAGAAGTGCATCACTATGGATTGGAACATCAGAAAAAGTACAAGCTTATGTATTTGAGCCCAAACAGACACATTATTCAGGCGATTGTGGTCTGAATGATTAAATCTGCTACCAAGGACCACAACAGTGCACAACACTGTCTTGTAAAAGGGAGTGAGAGATGCAAGGTGAAGGTAAATTAGTACAGAAACACATTTAATCAAATACATTAAAAATGTTTGAAAGTGAATTTAACCACAATGAGACAGAATACTATCTACCAATAGACAAAAACGTATATACAGAACGTCAAAACAAACAAAACAATGAATGCGGAAAAAACAGCACAATGTTTCAATAAATAGAGAGGTGATTAATACATGTGAAAATTATATGACACAGAAAATATGTTACCACAGTACAAAAAAGGTTTAGGATCAAATCCTGATCTGAAGTTTACACCGTTTATATGCATGTACTCCTCAAATTAAAGAGTTGGAAGCCAGGTGAAAACCACCTGTTTGATCGAGAATATAATCAATTCATTAATAGTGAAAATAATCAGTAGTAGCAACTATTTTATATAGTGAGGGTTGTAGTTATATATGTGGAATATGACTAATAAACAAACTATAAACGAGTAAACCTATGAATAACTAATATTGACAATAAATGCCAGTTATACCCTAATTTATTCAAACTTTATACTTCGTTTAATCAGTAGTTAATTTTTTCTTCAGCATTTATCACAGAAATAAATTACTTGTCTCCATACAGTGAAGCACCTTCTAGTCCCTGCCATTCATTATTAATAATTATCAGCGTTACATCATGATTATGATTAATCTTTGCGTGAGTGAAACACAGAATGAAATAAAATCACCTTAGCATCCTCCAATTCTGAACTACAGTTCTACGTTCAAAAAAACATGGCGCCAAAAGCTTTGATAACAAACGATTTGTGTGAAAGCAGATCTTCTCTGAGCTATAAAAGAAAATGTAATTCAAATAGATGAATAAAATCCAATTATTTAAATGTGCACGTGGCTCACCCACACATATGCATGGGTCTCTAAGAGTATCACATCATTTTATATCTACATATTGGTTTGATAGAGAACACGTGCTTAACCAACCTGCAATAAATTACAATAGGAACAAGGGGGG
>JAUMHF010000014.1:7887085-7938972 GCA_032359275.1 Microctenopoma steveboyesi | reverse complement strand
AAGTTTAGCTTGTGCAGAAATCTCGGGTGTAAGGTGACGTGTTTTTGTATTTAGGAAGTGGTGTGTGTGTGTGTGTGCGCGCGCGCGCGTGTGTTATCTGTTGTAGTTAATGAAAGGGAAGAATAGTTTCGTCTGAAATAGACTCACACCTCCAAACCCCCATAGTGGAAAAACAAGTTCTGGGGGGTTATAATGACAAAAACGACACTACATTGTGACAGATTTCATATTCTGCTTTGTGGAATATCCCTAACCAGTTCATGCCTTCTCATTTCCAAGAAAGCCACTTGAGCCTGTGTCACCAGTTTAACCCTGTGAAGCTTGTCAGCTGTTGTGTCTCTGCCCAAGGACAGGTCTTCCCAAAACCTCAGCACATCAAGGACCTCAGATAATCCCCTTTTATATAACGGGCTCTGACATGATAACAGTTTCCGAGAGACCAGTCAAAGAGCTGTCCTGAGAGGAGGAGGGTCCTCGTTTTACACGCTAACCACTGTGTGCACCTCAGTGTAGGGTGTCGATGTATCAGACTCGTAATGTACAGTAATACATTACTAGATAACATGCACACAGCAACATACCATGATATAATCTGCGTCACATGCAATTTGTAATAAGAAACTGCAGAATAGTTCATTTCAACCGATTGTATATAGTGCTAACGCGATTCGGGGTAAGAAAAGTGTGCATCTTATCAGTGGGTTTCTTGCCGCTGTGAGTTGTGCCAATAATCCTGCAAGTTCACAGACTCTACTGAAATGCCGGTATCTGTAGTTAATCAGTTAAAACGTGCAGAGATATGTGTGCATAAGCTGTCAGGTCATGGACGTGATTGCAAACACGCGAAGACGGTGGATAAGATGGAATACAGAGCTGACATTAAATAATGGTCTCCCACAGACAAACATCCATCAGAACCTGTCCTATTAATACTAATATACTATTATTTTATAATAGAGTGCATTGGGTTTAAAGATAGGATGCCTCTGACCGTTCTGGGCAAATACTCCAGGCCCTAATATGGCACGGTGAGATGTTACTGCTGTTTCAACTCATCGATATAAGTCAAGGACAGAACTCTGTCGTCACTAAACAGTGCAGTGACCAGCTGATTGCTGTGCTTAGTCTTACGATGGGCGGGCTATTTAGTGAAGTATGCTTAATCCCCGTGTCACTTCTACCAGACATATTTGTACTTAAGAAAAAGCCCAAAACTAACAAGATAACATGTTATTTTTCAGGTGCTGCCGGTGTTTTGGTTGGGCATCCATTTGACACTGTGAAGGTGGGTGTCCGTTTCATCCTCTCCACTATTTACTCACGTTAGACGATGACACAATCCTGTACTGTGCTGTTTAAAAATGCCCTTATTTGAATCCAGATTACCGAAGTTACACTATCAGGCAAATCAGAGGAAAGGAGCCTCCGATAAGTGTAGGAATATTACTTATTACCACATAATCCTACAGTAGGTATTACAGGCTATAAAGTTGTTAAACATGTCTATTTAGAACTAATTTGCATTAACGCTAGTAGTAAGGTTAAAATGTACCGGGGGAAAAAAGGATTTGCACTCACAGATCATTTTACAATATTGCATTTCTTAACTGGTCAAGGTTTCCACTTCTAAATAATAAATTTGATTTGTTTTAAAAAGGCCAAGGACATTTAAAATTTGGCAAACAGTTGTGTAAACATGAAGCATCCACTTTAGAGGCATACACAGATGGTAAATGGTTTGGTTTTGTTCCTTGCTTTCAATGTCATTTCTCCCTGAGCCGGTGTCTGCTGGGGGGCTCGGGGGGGCTGTCTTTAACAGCAACAGTGTCACTGTGTTGTAGATGAGAGAGAGAAATAAACAACCTCTCCACGGAAATGTGGCCTTGTAAGTATGGTCAAGGTCTTTTTTCCTCTCACCCAATGTCTTGTATTGACCTATAGAAATATAAAGCACAGAAGATATTTTTTGATTTTTTTTATATTATATATAAATGTATTCTCGGCTAATGTTTTTGTCTTCCACATGTTTTTTTATATTTTTTTTCTCCCTGAAAAATAATGCTTCCCTTTAACGATGTATTACAGTATGTGTTGTTTGTTGTTGTCCTTTTTGACCTTATTACTCTTTCATGCGACTCAAACACGAGGGCTGTCATCCACAGGTGCGGCTTCAAGTTCAAAACGTGGATAAACCGTTGTACCGTGGGACAATTCACTGCTTTCAGTCAATCATACGCCAGGAATCGGTAAGCTCGATGTGAAACAATCAAAGCTGTGTTGCTCCCATCGTTTGTGCGCGCTGTGCCAATGTGGAGAATGGTCTGTACACTACATACAGTGTCCAGTTACAGAACTATCAGCCAGCGTATTCCTAACATGAGGTGTAAGGTGAAAGGGGGAGGCTGTGTGTGTTAGCCGGGGACAGCGAGGACCTTATTTCTGCGTGGGCTAAATTAAGCGTTGTGACATCGTGCCACGGAGCTACATCGAGTGGAGAGAGTTTCGTTTAATGTCTAGGCCGTTTAATGTCTAGGAATCAGGCTTTATTCATGCCGCAGTAAAATGGCAATTACAAACAAATGGTTTTTCTCAGCCTAAATTTAATTAGAAGTTTTACTCTTACTGGAAGGGGAATGGGTTGTTTTAACAAACACCTAAACGGCACTAAAAGAATTAGCACAGTGCAGAGTTTACATGTGATATTATTAATATGATTTTGTTTCTTGTATACCAGTAAGATTCTGGTGCTGTTTAATAACCATCTGGACAAGTACGACCAAATTGGGACACATTTAATAGTTTGATTGTATTAATTACTCCTTGGCGTGTATTATCTAAACCTTCACTTTGACATTCTGCAGTGATCCCAGTACTGTCTCTTTGTGTCTGTAGGCTCTTGGTCTGTACAAAGGCATTGGCTCTCCAATGATGGGGCTGACCTTCATCAATGCCATAGTTTTTGGTGTGCAAGGCAACACCATGCGCATGCTTGGCCATGACACACCGTCCAACCAGTTCTTGGCTGGAGCATCTGCTGGTGCCATCCAGTGTGTCATTTGTTGCCCAATGGAGCTGGCAAAGACACGCATGCAGATGCAAGGTACTGGAGAGAAGAAGTCCAAGAGGAAGATGTATAAGAACTCCCTGGACTGTCTGGTGAGAATCTACAGGAAAGAGGGTATCCGAGGAATCAACCGCGGTATGGTGACAACCCTGCTGAGGGAGACGCCTGGTTTTGGTGTTTACTTTCTTGCTTATGACGCGTTGACACGTTCACTAGGGTGTGAGCCAGAAGACCCCTACATGATCCCCAAGCTGCTGTTTGCTGGTGGAATGTCGGGCATTGCATCCTGGCTCTCCACCTATCCTGTTGATGTGATCAAATCGCGTCTGCAGGCGGACGGGCTCGGTGGTGTCCACCACTATAATGGCATCATGGACTGTGTCAGAAAGAGCTTGCAGAAGGAGGGGTGGAGGGTGTTCACACGGGGACTCACATCCACCTTGCTCCGCGCATTTCCAGTTAATGCAACCACATTTGCCACCGTGACACTATTTTTGATGTACATGCGGGAGGGAGAAGAGTGCAACATTCAGGGCTCTGAGCCCCAGTCCATCCAGCTGCAGCCGCTGCAGCCGCAGCCAACCAGCATGTGAGCCGCTGTGCAGCATGTGAGCATTACTACAGTCATCAGCAAACCTGTTTACTGTGGATGGAGTTTGTAGCAGTTTGCAGATCTGGGATCTGTTGACTGGTGCCCTAACCATCTGTACACAGAGCAGCAACCAAGTGACCATATGTAGTATTTAAATAATATATATTTTAAGATATGTTACATTTGTAAATATGGGCTTTTAGTTTTCTGTACATTTTGTTGGGTTTTGAAGTAATTTAGGAAATTTACAAGACTTGCTGTAATGTACAGTGACTGTTGCCTAAAATGTAGTGTTTTATGTTTAGTTTTTGAATAGAGAATATTTGGAATTCATGTTACCAACTGGCCTCCACTGATGGCCATGCCTCAATCAGTGGAGTATTCATTCAGCTACTGATTACAAAGTAATCAAATTAGGATCAGCATGTAGAAAAAATGCTTGCACTCTTCCATTTGGAAATGTCAGTCAGTACCACTTTGTAGTCTTTAAAATGATTTCAACTGTTTGAACATTAAAACCTTCTTGAGGAAGGATTTATTGTAGGACTGTTTTAATATTAGCAGGTGTTACTAATAAACTAGCATTTTCTGTGTATGCCATGTCTGTCCTATGAAAAGTTATAGGTTTATCCAAATAACTGCTACTGTGAATTTAATTTTTAATTAAGTCCATTTGTATACTTTAAGAACCAGCATTAAGGTCATAGTGAAATTGGCTTTTTTTTTCATTTGATTAGTTTTTATTCTATTTTTGTTCTGGACGTCCTAAAAGGTCCAAAGAAAGCACCTTATGGTATCTTTAAGCTTGTGCATGATTAAAACAGCATGTAACTATATCTATTTTTCCATCTAATTCTGTTAGAATATTAAGCAAAAATGTGTTCTTTAAATATTTTCCATCATGTTTAGCAGACTGACGAGACTCCACAAGGAGGTGCTCTCAGACCAGCTGAACGCACCACGAGCAGGGTTCAGTAAGCACCTTTAAAGGTCAAGCGCCTTTTGCAAGTAGTTTTGTGTAAATGTCTCTAAATCCGACCATGTTGCATAACTGAAAACCTTTTTGTAGGCATAAACTGGAAAGCATGCAGCTTTAACTTACCCTGGGAGCAGAGAGAACACATCCTCGTGTCTGCATCTGAGGTTGTGAACTGCTGCTGCAGTTACTTTCTCTGTCAGAGACACAGGTCTGATACTGTTTTGTGGTTGTTCAAAACTGCAATATGCATATGCTGTAAGTTTGTTGTTTTTATGGTATGTATCGAGGTGTTAGTTTTTACAGTCCTTTATTTTTCTGTTCAGAAAAATATGGTAAAACAAATGTTGAATTACCAGCGTATGACGCATGATGGCTCACGTCTCTGTAAAAAGGCTGCTCTGAACACCATGTGTGGAATCAAAGCAGCGTGCACATTATGTTTTTCTTGAGGGAAATAAAAATACATTTTCTGAAAGATATGGGTCTTGACACACATGTCCTATCTGTTTTAAATATTTAATTACACATAATAAACAATATGAATCCAATAAAGCAAATCTGTTTATTAGAAATTAAACATAGTTAATTATTTCAGAGTAGGGTTGTAAACCAATGTGCATTATTTCAACAAGACCAATAAGTTATTCAAGTAGCAATCAAACATTGACATTATTATCAGAGTGTTGTATTAATGGACATAGGTCCCACTCAAGTGATTAAAAAGCTGCAGGAAACAAACTGTGTGTTGGTCAAGAGACCTTTAGTATTATAACATACAAACTTAAGTGGTGGTTTTACTTTATTATCCCAAAGATATTCTCCTATTCACATACAGAAACATTCAGTTACTTTATCAACCAGCTAACTGTTTTTCCCTGTTTTCGATGTGTTCATGAGGAAGGAGTCACAAGAGTAGCGCAGGAAGCGGTAGATCTCCTCAGCTCTGGATTGACTCATACAGCCTTCTCTCTGAATGCTGTCAATGGAGCTGCAGGAGGAAACGACTAGATTATAAGAGATATTGTACTGTATGTATGACAGGAGAAGGAAATGATTTTCTTTACCTGTTTATGAGGTGGGCGATGGAGCTGAAATTCTGGCACATGTTGAGAGCATGGACATAGTTGACAGAAGGCAGACTCAAATACATCTGCAGAGCCTGCTGCCTGTGCTGCCCTTTGACCTCCAGTGGTACAGAGATACCCTGACCTTTACGCTGCTCTAGTCGCGCCAGGTCTGCCAGCAAGCCGGCAGTCTCCTCAGTGCTATGGCTCCACAGCAAGCGTACTCCAATACGTACCAGACCCGCTAATGTGCCGTCATAGTAACGGGTGCGCTGAAATGGGCGTGATGTCTCACCTAAGACAGTGACATTTCTGATTATTAACAACATTAATTAATAATTAATTAATAACGTTAATAATTAACATTATGACTTACAAGTTTTAGCTTGTACTGTGTTATTAAATGAGCACAGTGACTGACCTGTCTTGGTTTGGTCCTTTTCCACAATCAGACAAATGCGCTCAAACAATCCCTGCAAGCAGTTCACCCTTTCAGACAGTCGTTTCCGGTTCTGTACTGAGGACAGATCGGATTGGCTGTGCCTCTCCACTGCCATGCGGTTGCTGACGATGAAGTAGCTGCCATCCAGCGAGCAGACATGGACAGTGGCTCTGTGTCGCTGTCGCAGGCTGGTCAGCAGCTCCACTCCGCTACTGATGCAGCGAGTGTCCACCAGAATGCAAACAGACCCCGATGGAGCAGGCACACTGACTGACACATCCTGTCTGATTAATGTCAGGGCTTGAGGCACCGAGGAGGCGGCAGGAGACACCTGGACAATAAAAAACAAAATTCAAATGTACATAGACAAAATTCAAATGCAGATGTGCTTAGATCATATCTTGTTTGGTTTCACCTGGGGTTCTTTCTTGGAGGATAACGGTAGCCCTGACTCCAGAAAGTCTAATTCATCAGAGATGAGATGTTGCTTCTCTAACCTCTGTCGACACCTGTAGAAGAGTGCAGATAGAGCTCTAGTAGTTGCTAAGCTCTTGTAAATGTACAACTGTATGTAAGAGTTTCTTCACCTCTCATTTTTTTGTTCCTCCCTCCCTGAGCTCCTTTGTGCTTTGCTCAACAATGAGACCTTTGAGGCTATGGTAGAGGACGAAGAGTAGAGGGTTTTCTGCTGCTGCTGCAACCTGCTGGGCTCTGGCTGCATCAACTTTGTTTGCAAAGGGACAGCAACATTCCCTCCTGTTACAAGTGTCTTTTCTTTACCAACCTCCTCTGTCTCCTCCTCACTGGAATCATTAATGCGAATGACTCGGTTGCGCTTTGTTTTTGCCCCCGCTCTCTGCTGTGGTGGAGATCCTGCACTGGATTTAGCCCCTGCTCTTGCATTGTGTAGGAACACACGCCGTCTAGTGGCGTACTGCCTCCTGCCGTCCACATACGAGTCTTCAGGCATGAGCTTAATGTCTTCAGCTTCTTCCTCACTGGTCTCTATCTCTTCCACTTCACTGCCAACCACAAAGCTGTCCTCTGCATACGTTTCATCCATCTCAGGCACCTGAGATGATGAAAGGTTAGGAACAAGTGTTCATGTTTAGAGAGATTCATCTGCACAGAGTAAAGAAATTATGAGAATACAATATACAGTATACCTGTGAAAAGATGTTCATGTTGCCATGGTTTCCGTAGGACATTTTGAACTTGCCCTGTACTGCAGGGCTTCTCACAGACTTCAAGTAAATCCCATGCATCTCTGAGTCTGATTTAAAGGAGAATAGACAGGAGGCCCAAGTGTAAATGTCACAGCAGAACCACTTCAGCTCAAAGAATCCCTAAGAAAACAGGATAGTCACACATCTTGGTGCTGTACCATTCAGTCCCTGTGAGAAGTGTGTGTTGTCAACAACAAATCCTTCAAGAGACTTGTTATGCTCATCGTCATCCTCTTCATCAGACGACCCGCCCGCTCCCTCCTCATCCTCCGACAGCTCGGCTTCTTCGTCCAGAAATTGACGCCCTGTTCGACATATCGTGCGCTGACAAAGAGACAATTGGAAATGTCAAGACTGACGAAAGCTGAAGGTGAACTCGCAGATATTAATAGATCTGACATTTGGAAGCAGGAAGATGTACAAATATGCTTATCAACCTCTAAAGTCATTTTAAAACAGTTGGAAAAAAAGATCCAACAGATCCAGAGCTGTGTGTTTGTCTACATCTGTTATGTACCGTACATTGCATACAGTGAGTCTTATGACAATATGAGGAATAAATGATATCATTCTGATTCAGATCACAGCATCCTGTGGAGCCATCCGTTGCCACACAGACCTTAGCTTTGCCCTGTTGGACTCGCTGCCTCTCAGCTCCCTCTGCTGTGGTTCTGCGTGTGAAAACAGACTCATTCTGAAAATCATCATCAGAAAGAGCCTCACCCTCTGTTTCATTTGACTGTAGACCAACAAAAAAGGCAAATGAGTCAAAATACACACAATTACCTATGAAACTGCATATTATTATGGTATTAATGACAACATCTGGAGAATCTAATCTGCTGTACAGAATCTGCTAAACTATCTGGAATGCAGTATTAATAAAGAAAATCTTACAGTATTAACTGCAGCTGCACGTTTCCTTTTCACAACCACCGGAGAGTCAACATCACTGAGGATCTTGGACTACCAGGGACAAGATATTCACATTTTACATACTGATGCATTTTTTTGGTTTGTACGTTTAAACAATGTATATTTATGAATGTTAATTTTATAAAATCACTAAAACTGGCATAAATTTACTTGTTTGAGCTTCTCTGATGTAAATATTTTCTGGTTTTATTTGTCTCACGTGAACTATATGAGCAGTTTAGCACTGTTCAAAAATGAGTTATAGTTAAGTTTTAAGTTATGAAAAGCAGTAATGATGGGTATTTTTCACAACAACGTTATGGCAAAAACAGTGGATGGATTACCAAAATAAAATAACTGTTATTCACAGTCTAATACTTGATGTGAACAGGCCTTGCTCACCACTTCTGGGGACAACAAAGGGTTGACCTTGTTCTGATGTCTTCTTTTAAAAACCACAACCTGATCATCACTGTCACTGTTGCTCCCTGCTGGAATAAAAATGAGGCAGAAACATGCTGAAAGTCTCAGTGGTCAAACTAGGTCCAGAGCAAAACACTAAGCCAATGTAACTTTGTTATATTATCACATTTTTTAACAAACCTGGATGAGGAGGAGAGTCAGAAACACAAAGTGACTGCTCATGTGACTTGCTTTCTGCATGTGAACTTCCCTCAGTTTCAGTGGTACGGCTTTCCATTCGCCTCCGTTTTAAGGTGGAGCGTAAAGATGGCGTGTTAGAACCGCCTGGACCAGGCATGAGCATCCGCCTGGCTCCAGGTGATGTGATTGGAGAAGGTAGTCCTCCACGTTTAGACAGAAAGGAGGATGTCTCTCTCTTTCTATGCACTGTCTGCATATGTGGTGTTGACTGCTTGGATTCACTGCACTGTAAAGGCATTCTCTGTCTAATAAAGCGGTTATAAGGCGTGGAAGGGTTAGAGATGGTCAGGAGGGGCACTGTAGAATCAGCCTGCTTCTTAGACTGTGGAGAGGTTAACGCATGTGGAGCAGAACCTGTTTCTTCTACTTCTGCTTCATCCTCAGAGTCTTCCAGGAAATAGCCAAGGTCAAAGTTTACAGAGAAGTAGTTCTGCATGGTGTCATTTTGTTGCAGGTTAGGAGATTTACACTGAGATATTATTGAGTTGTCTGTCACAGAATTCACTTTCTGCTTTTTTTTTAATTCACCTTGTGCTGCTGTGTGTGTACTGGGTTCTGGGGTGTTTGTATCCTGAGTTATACGCTTGGGATGCGAGGTATTGGTTAAGTGATATGTGTGTACTAAATCGCCTGTTTGCACTGTGTTTAACCTATGTGCACTGTCTGAGTGCTTACTGCTACATAGGTTTGGTGAGTTATGCTCACCAGTGTTAGATATCATTTTTGTGTTGTTAGAGTGATCTACAGTACAATCAGATGGCCTGCCAGGAGTGGAGATGTCTGGGATGGTCATCTGCAGGAAAGCTTCATCGTCCCCGAACAGATCCATGCTCTCATCCATTTTATGAGAGCCGTCCTGACAGGATATTATACTTCTATGTATCAAGTCTGTCATCTCCTCTTTCTTTTCATCCTCCCAGCAGTCTTTTTCCTTACTCACTGTGTCACCTTTAATTCCGATTTCACTGTTTCCTCCAGCTTGCTCACAAGCATGTTCCTCCTGGAAGCAACTGGGCATTTCATCATCTGTCTCCTTGGCATCTTCCATGATTTCACAATTACCGTTTTCTTCTTCATTCCCAAAAACCTCATCCCAGGTTGGACTGTCAGCTGCTACATTGACAGGCTTCGGCTCCTGACAGATTTCAGTGTTTTCATTATTCATTGGTGGCTCACATGAGGCTGCCCTGGAGGAAGCATTGTCAGCGTCCCTCATCATCCCTTCCTCTTCCTCATCATCATCATCATCATCTACATCCAGGGTAAAGCTGACCTGGAACGTCTGATGAAGCTGCTGAGGAGAGGGAGGGAGTAATGCAGTAGATATGTCCACATCTAAATCTTGGGTCAGAGATGGTGGAGACCGGGAAAGAAGCTCTGCCACGTTGGCCAGAATGACCTTGAGACTCTCGTTTGTGCCTGGGAGACGTTTAGCAGAGGAGGGAGCAGGTGCTGAATCCCATGTAGGAAGGTAAAACATGGCTTGAAGTTCAACATCTTCATCTTCCTCCATTTTTGCAATCAACTCTGAATCCCTCTCTAAAACTACCAAACTACTGACTGTTCGCTCTGTGAGATCCTCCTTGAAAATGGGACAGTCATCATCCACGTCAGCTTCTGGACAGTCGTTTTTAGACGCATGAGGACAAACTGCCTCAGGTCCTGGGTAATCTGTGAAGTCATCATAAAGTCCATCTGGATCACGGTCAGCAGCAAGGCTTTGTTTTGTCACAGCTGACAAAGAAACTACATGTCTTTTTTTCCTCTCTGCTTCTTCATCAATATTTTCTAGATCAGGCAAAGATAGATGAGACCGTCTGGGTTTGTTGTTGATAGTTCGAGTGCAGGCCTTTGTGCCCATCTTGTTTTTCTTTCCATTTCTTACTTGGCCAACAGCATCAGCTTTGTTCAGGTAAAGAATAAGCTCCTTTTCATACTGACATTCCCCCTAAACATAGAGGAAGAAGAGTTAGAAAAAATAATATACGGACATTTGTTCTCTGCAGAGAACAAAGATCAGGGGGCTGTTATCAGCCTCTGGACTTGCCGACCCGTGACATTCGTGGCAGCCAATTCCCCAATCAAACAGGATGTCAGTTCGTGTTCATAAAGTAATCCAATCAGGAAATGTCCTATGGGGAGAGGTCACATTGCAGCCACATATGGAGAACAAAGGAAAACACCTTTAACAGGTACCAAACTAGACTTGCTACAAAAGACAAACACAGAAATGTCTTGTAACAATCAGACATTGCTTGCCAGGATAACATTAAAAGACAATATCATTATATTATCACAATATCATCAAGCTCCCAAAATTAAACTCAATCACACACACCCACACACAGTATAATCATCCAGCACTTGTCATGTGTGCAAACCATGTGACCTGGAAGTGATTCATTGCGAGTGGTATCCTGCGCTGACTGGCAGGGTGCCATTGGACTTAGCACAGAAAAGAGAGGAAAAGATGACTGATGGAGTGTGAGGGCATGAAAACATGAGCGTTTGGGTGTGTAAAGCAAATTACTAGTACAAATTAAATTGCCTCTAATCTTGTAATCTGCGCATGAAAGACCGTCTTATGTCTGGGAGTTGGGCAACGCTCATATGAAATAAATGTTTGTTTCCACTTTTAAAGGGCAACCACGCTGCAGTTGGTGGAATAGTCAGCAGTGGTCTACAAACCCCAGGGTGGTGGTTCCCTTCATGGCCACACAAAGTGTTCCTGGACAAGACACTGAACCCCAAACCACTGACATGTTGAGTTGCCTGTCTGTCCACACTAAGTACCCCAAAGGGATGTTAACTATTACTTACTTTTGTTCTGTGAGCACAACATGCCACATGTGTGATGGGAGATGTAAAACCCTGTGTTGTCTTCTAATGTGTAGAAGTGTAGAACAACTATTTGGTGTAATCTGTCAACTTTACCACATATTTAACCTGGTGTGGAAGAACTGGTGAACGTCTGTTGGTCTGTTGGCCTGGTGAAAGTTAGACCTTCTTGATGATTTCACTCAGCGTGGGAAGTACTGAGTTTAAAAAGAAAAAACTGTTTGGAAAGGAACTGTGAGAACAGAGCACACTACCACACTCTTCCCCGGTAAGTCTGCAAAAAAAAAGTCATAGCAATCTATCTTGAAATGTTACTATTGTGAAGTTTTATAAAGGTATAACTCTAAATCTAAGAAATAAATCAGTTTTTAGGGCAATCCATCTTATACAAATCCTTAAAACTCCTGTATCCACAGCTTTGCTTATATACTGTAGCTGTCCACTTTACACAAAGACCAAAGTCAAAGCATGTCCTTTGAATTTTACAGTTCTTTTTTTTCACAGTTCTGATGAAAATGGAACAGAGGTTTTAAGGGCATTTAAGGCTTTGGTCACACCTCTGGAATCTATAATAATGTAATATGCATTTTTTAAACTGTAATACCATTTCTTGCTAAAAAAGTAATGAAATGAACTTCACACAGGATTAACCTTAACCTGTGGCAAACAATTAATAAATGATCAGATTAAGTCTCCAGATGTAAAGATGTGGCAGACCAAAATAAACTGCATGAGGAGAGGGGAGAGAGCAATGCAGGGTCGGTGGGTTTGTGTTGTTCATAAAAAGGAAGTGGAAACTTCTCTCAGTTGATTATCTCATTTAGCTGCAATGATACAAATTTAATACTCATGGACTCACAAAAGAACACACGGTCTGTATTAATTAGTCTGCATGAGTTTGTTTCCAAACATGCTAAAACCCCTGTAGTTTCGTTGTACTTAAATTAGTGAATGCTCACTGACCAACAACACCAGCTGCTCTAGTCTAAATGTCTACAAATCAGATGTATTTTGGCAACACTTGCTATGAGTTTCAACAAAGCCGAAATATCTAGAGTTTCTGGCTCTACATGAAATTAAAATGTAAATAATTTTCATGCTAAAATAAAAAAAAAAAAGCAAGAAAAAATGTGAGACATTAGATGTAGTGTATTCTTACTTACTAATAACTTCTTTTAACAGGAAAAAGTCAATCTTAACACACCAAAAACTTCTGTCTTTATTTAAGTTCATGCAAAATGCTGTACAAAAGCGAATAACGCTATGGAGTATAGTGAGATATTATTGTCATTAAAATGATTTAAACTACCATCTTTTTGTCTTTTGATCACCCCCCCCCCTCCCGCTCAGCCTAGTACGTGCTGGATATACATGTAGGTCATCGCAGCCCGACCTACTTCTCGCTTCCTGGCTTTATGTAAGAGTTCAGAGAATCGTTACATAATCACAGCAGAGAAGGCCTGCCTGCCCTGTGTTTCCTCATCACAGAGAAACAGGCACAATGGAAATCACAGCTTGGTTTTGAACTCACACAGACCGAAAATGACCTCAAATGAGAATAACGGTTTCTGGACTGGATGGCTATTAGGTGCAGGAGGCTATACTGTGTGTGTGTGTGGGCAAGAAAAATAAGTTGTGAGTTGTGTAAGCAAGTAACCTGTTGTTATCCCTCACTGAGTTAAGATGAATGTTGGACATACTGTAGCTGGGGGAGAGGAAGCTTGTGTGGTAATGGGAAAATGTCTGTATAAAACCAGACTACGTGTCTTGTGGGCTGGAATAAATGACTATCATCTCCCCTATGTTAAAAATTAAGGTTCGGGAGGATTGGAGAACAACAAAACACTACAGAATGCTTTCTGAATGTAAAAATGTTTGTTAACTACTGCAGCAGTTTGGCTGTTTATGTGCATCCTTTAACACATTTCAAATAAATTTTGAACAAGACTAATGAGCCTGTAAAATACAGTGTTACTGATTTTAATAAAATTTTTGGCTAATTTCTTCAAATTATCACACTCTAACATTATAGGGTAATTTGTTAGAGGTGGGAATCACCTGAGACCTTACGATATGATATTTTTAAATGTTCTAAAAAGTACTGCGATACAATATATTGTGATTATTATTATTATATATTAAAACACATTTTATCTAATAAAAACATCCTCAGTCTTTCGCCCCAATAAGCTGTCTTTCAGATTGCTGTCTATCTTACATTTTATTCCAATTACAATATCACCACAAAATATTTTTTCCCCACGCCTATAATTTATTGTATATAAAACTAATTTAGCCAATTAGCAAAGGCAAATGGTACAGCTTTACAGAATGTTTTAATCCAAGATGGATCAGATGAATGAATCTATGACTTGGAGTTGGTGTGCAGGCTGTTTTGTTCCTCCGTGTCTCATGTGAGAAAAACAATAAAGAATCCCTGAATAACACGATGAGGCATTTAATTGATGTAATCTATAACTTGCTTATACCTACATGAAGGCCCTGCAAATATTAGTAGTAACCTCTTGACATGAAACTGGCAGGGCCACCAGACTGCTTAATGTCTTCCACAGTATGCCGTTTGTTTTTTGTAGATTACATAATGCTATTTGTTAATGTTTATGTACAGTCAACTAAATACAAGATTTATTGTTTGATGACCCAAATTCAGCAACTCTGGCACATTGCTTCTATTTCGCCTTGTAATCCTGCTCTGCTTTTAACAGGTGGACTAATTCTTTACCTCCTAGTATGGTCAA
This sequence comes from Microctenopoma steveboyesi, assembly GCA_032359275.1. Classification (NCBI taxonomy): domain Eukaryota; kingdom Metazoa; phylum Chordata; class Actinopteri; order Anabantiformes; family Anabantidae; genus Microctenopoma; species Microctenopoma steveboyesi. The sequence continues at coordinate 7,924,430 of JAUMHF010000014.1, read as the reverse complement.
GACCCCAAAATTATAGAGTGCCCACTCATTACTTCAGCCAACAGTCAGTTTTACCATAATCTCTGACCCAGTTTCAAGGATTTGGACAAATTCAGGGTTCTTATCAATGGCACAATCTTGTGAAACAGCAGATGGTGAGATGAGGAGGCCTGGAACATTCTTTGGTGATAATGTGTGGAGTGGGGAGGGACTGGCTAATCTAAATAAGGTCAGGAAGAACATCTTGTGGTTAAATTACCTGTCTGCTACTGATTATTAAACCACACTATAACAACACAGCACATAGTCTGTGAGTGATACTCAGTAGATCGTGATAACAACTGTTGTGTCACTGGTTTTAGTGGATTGGATGAAGCTACCTGAAAAAACAAGATTGCCATCATCGAGCAGCTAAGACTATGAACCAAGCTTTTACTGGGTCACTGGACATCAAAAACAGATTCATTCTAAACTGCAAGACATCCAACCTATCTATTTTTTGTACTAAGGGAAAAAAACAGTTAATAATTATTAATACATGATAAAAGCAGTGTGTTAAAAACATAACCTGTTATTTTTATCAGTTTTTCATTTAAAATACAAAAGGGGAAGCTGCCTGGATACACCGTGTTAAATTTTGAACTAGTATTTTTCAACCACAATTACGCCATGGAGTCTATTTATTAAGCCAGGAATTTGCCTTCCAGGTCAAAACCATGACTGGAGTAACTAAACACAAATCACAATCATCAGTTCACATGCAACTCAGCTGACTCCTCTCAGACTGGCAAGTTTCCCTCCTAAAACATAGATCCTTTCTTTTATGCAACTAAGCAAGTTATACAAGATGTTTGATGTCATTTTCCAAAAGGTGTTTGCCAAGAAATTAGTTATTTTCCTTCAACACCCACATAATATTTTACTTTGAAAGTAACAATATACAATAAAACAGTGTGACATTAACTAGTGGTTTTAGTTCTCACCTCATTTTCTTCTCTCATGTTGTCTATGAGCTCCATCACTTTAACGAAATGCTGGCAGCGGAGGGAGTGATCGACAACATTGGTAGGAAGCGCTTTCTGCTGCCAGTGTCTCCATTCCCACAAAGACAGCTCTCTAGATGGTGGGCCATTTTTTGAGCTTTCATCCTTTTTGACATTAAATGACAACATAATACATAAGATATTAGTAGAAAAGACAACATGGAGGAATACAGCAGGCACGTATTCCAGTGAGATCATGGAAAAAAGCCTTAAACTAGAACCAATGTATTTCTCATGATGAGAAATTATCATAAGAAAACCTTCTAAGTTAATATAAATGAATCCTATCCTTTAAAATTAGCTAACAACTGTTTCATCTTTAACTTCCATAGCTGTCATATCTCCACAAAGAGAAACAAAGAAAAAGGAAAGAAAGAAACCTGAGGTAGTAGATCACTGGGAAGCGACATGAAATGTGACTTCTTTAAGGTCGGGTGAGCTTCACCTTCCTCCAGCTTCATGGTTGAGGCCCACACAGCATATTCTGTACTACTTAAAAAGCCATCTGGCACTGTGCTGTCCTGTCGAACTTTAGACATACACACAAGCTCAGAAACCAACATCTAGTTTCTCCAGTAAATAATTATGTTTTTCTCAATCTCTATTAGTCATATTTTTAAATAAATTTCTAGTTCAATACTCAGGTTTTGAGGGTGGATAAGTAAGGCTCGTCCCTCAGAGTGGGACCGTCGACCCCTGACAGACCTCCTGCTGCTCTCTTGGTGGTCAAACTGGCCACAGGTAATGTGCATCTTATGCAGGGTAGGGTTCACTCCCTCGGGCAGCATCCGTGGGCTATTGGGGTACATGTGAAACCCACTTTTGTTGCTGATGATGGACTTGTAAACGCTGCGTTTGTTGCTCTGGCTCTGGTTGTAAGTCTGAAGGAAAAAAAGTTTGAATTGTGGTCTAAGTGTTAAGTATAGGTAGATTACAATTCATTTGAAGGCTGCTTTTGTCCCTCACCCTCTCTTCACGGCCTACAGCCAGGATGACCACAATACGTCCTTGACGCTTTCGACCAGTACGTCCCATTCGCTGTACTAGACGGATAGGATTCTTCTGTGCATCAAAGCAAACAATGAGGTCCACCTCTCCAATGTCCAGTCCCTCCTCCCCAACACAGGTGGACACCAGTGTGTTAAAGCCCCCATTACGGAATTTGTGCACCACCTGAAACCCAAGTGAGAGAAACAAAGCTACAGTAAATTTATTCCAACTACTTCTAAGTCCTCCCTTCATATTTTTAGTGTACTTTTAAATGTGTATTTTCTGCATTATGTATTCAGAGGAAATGCATAGTCTGCAGATGCAATGACAATTAAAAAGTACTGAAGTAAACATAAAACCATAAAACTCACTTTAGCATAATAAATTTAATTAAGAATTAAAGAAAGTAAGAATTTAGATATTGACGCTCGCCACTGTCACTACCTCCAGCTGTTCCTTTTGAGTAAATCCTTTGACGCCCTTCCCAGCTGAGGCTTGGCCCATAAATGTCATCACCCGGATGAGTGGAGCATGGCGGTTCAACATGGCAGCGATCTCCTGTACACTCTCGCGGAACGATGAAAAGATCATCACACGTGTGCTTACTTCCTGAGGACCTGAATCCAAACATGGACGAGACAGGAGGGAAAGAAAACTGCTTGCGTTTCCTTCATTAACCATGAATTGATTTCTTATAGAAGCTTATCACACAGTTTGCCTATTTGATTTGCCTTGTTGTGTGATGCTATCCATCAGGTTTAAATTAATATTTAAAATACAGTATATTGTACAGTGATATGCGTTTAGGTAATATTTACTGTAAATATGAGTCAGAGCATAGCACTGCTATAATAAATATATAATAAATAAATCATCTTTACTCTCTGCTAAGCTCTCAGTCCACATTCTGAAATGTCGCAGCACCACCTCCTCCAGCTTCTCCAGTTTGGGGTGACTGTAAATAAATGGCTCATTTAGACCTGGAAGTAGTAGATGATGGAGGATGTTAGTCCAGTAGCAGTGTTTACCTTTTTTATATTCATTGCACATTAAGCCAAATCAACAACTCAACATCAACATGTCGTTGCATAAGAGAATAAGACTTTTTATTGAAATAACATAAGAAGGTGCTTTTGTACCAGCAGATTGTTTCATAAACATAGTTTCCATCTCATGGTAGAGGTCCATAAAGGTGGGAGTTCTTTGGAGCTCATTTCTCGCCCTGGACATTTCTAAAGAAAAGAGAAGCATGAAGCAAGACCAAGAATGCTCATACCGAATGTGTTATTAATCATATAGTGTATATTACTGAGTATGCACACAGTCGGTGGCAGGGATTAAAACTGAAAGCTTGATGGGAATCAGTAGTGGTTCAGATTCTCTCTTTAACCTCCTGGGACCTGGCGTCCACATATGTGGACATCACATTTTGGGTTTTCTAGACCAAAATACAAAATGTATTTTACTGTTTGTACTTGTACTGTACAGCAACTGTTAGCAGTACTTTAAATGAGCCATCGTTCAAAGGGGCACAATTGTTGTTCTCATTTTGTTTTTGTACTCAGGACAAAAGTTGAGTTTTGTTGAGTTTATATAGATCATTTTTCTCAGAAACTATATTAAGTAAAAAGATAATTCTTTGTTTTTACATTCTTCATGTCACAAGTAGCCGAAATAGCAAAGAGAAATTAAAAATGCATGCTATGAAAGAGTTCAGGTCCTAGGAGGTTAAAGCCATTTGTGTGGTTAAAGAACAAGTAAAAAGGCAAAAGGTAACGTCAAAGACCTCTGGATCCGTCCATGATTCCCTGGATGTAAAAGAAAAGTGATCTGAGCCCCATCTGCATCAGCAACTCGTAGCCGTGGTACAAGCTAATGCAAAGGGCAAAGTCACCCTCCAGCATGCCCTGCTGCGGACCCTGTAGAGAGTAAGAGGGCATGTGAGTCCATGAGACCATGGTAAAAATGTGATTAAAGCATTATTTAATAATGGCAAGTATGCGCTGAAATAAATCTAATAATACAATAATAAAATTATTAACAACCAGATAATTATGCAAAAGTTTTCAAATTCAGTATCATTACTACTTTAGTACTTTAGAAACCTAAACAGGCCATTTTTGAAGACTGTCTAGACATTCTGTGCACAATTATTGCACGGTACCATCTTACCAGCACCATTTGTATATTATAGGATAGAGCAGTGCACATGCCTTGAAGTATGCTGGTGGGTTCTTGCGAAACTGGTCCCTTGCCAGGATAATCTGGTATTTGGTGAGAGTCCTCAGGTCCTTGTGTGCCATCACCCGATTCTGGACCAGGCGTGACATGAATTTTTCCAGCACCTTTGCAAGAAGAGCGTTAAAACAGATATACATAGGTTAGCAATATACTAATATATTCATAAACTTAATTAGGCCTTTTCGTGTTCCTGTTAAACTGTAATGCACCAGACTGAGTGGCAAGCAGAAAGCAGGAAAAAGTGTTCACACACAACCTCGGTAATCATCATCGGATGCTGAGATGCACAAGTGTTACCTTAATGACAAACAAACCTGCACAGACTTAACAGAAGTCTTATTTCAACAGGAGACACAATATAACACAGAAATGTAACACTTTTCTTTCCCCTGCCCTCATTTCCTAATAATGGGAGGAGAGGAGCTAGCAATTTGTCAAAAAGACAATTTCAGACAAAATCTATTCATTCTCATGACGGCTGATAATTGGAGGCTGGGTCATCACAATTTCAATTATGTTCAACTGCTGCTCTAGAAACTCAACAGAACAGAACAAAAGGCAGCTGTGAATTTGGGCTGCCTCTTACAATCAACTGGCATAGAAAAGAAAATGGTTTTGTGACAGACGAAAAGCAATTCAGTTGTCTTGAGTTGTTTTTGCGCTTGTGTTATGATGAACCATGCTTAAATATAGTATGATGCACAAAGTAGATCACATTACATATGTCCATTTACACAAATCTAAAGAAATATATTTCTCTCTCTCAAAATGTTAATTTTGTTGGCCATTCAAGCATCACATTGAATCAAATGTGCAATATGTGTGTTTTAACCACATTTTTCTTTTTTGTCACAGTACAGACCACACCCAGTCCTGTGTACAGAAAAAGACAGATGGAACAGAAAATACTACAGCCTTCTCTGTGAAGGGTTACATAAGAGGATGAGGACAACGGAGGGGAACACAAATGAAATCAAGTGTTAGGTGACAAGGCTATAGCAGCCTCCTCTTAAGCATCAGCGACTGATGATGTTACTAGCTAGGGCCAGATTTCATGGGTACCAATTTTGCTGAAAGCTGTCCTACTGCGACCTATTGTTTCCACTGAAAAGGGGTTTATATATATAACTTATTTATTGTTAATAAATAACACTTTAGCTAGTCAGCATCTAGAGCAGTACCCCAACCTGGTGACTAAAGCAACCCTGGCAACAGTTACCATATTGTCACATTTCTTATTGTTAAAAGACAACATATTTTATAGCATCCTCAATATTGATTCACAGTAAAATTATATCCTCTGCATTGGACACATTAGCAGTGAGCAGCCACAGGCGGCACCTGGGGAGCTAGCGCTGAGTGTCTCGCTCAGGGACACATCTGGTATTGGGGAAGGGCTGGGGGTCTGGGCTGGGAATTGATCCTGCCAACTTTTGCTTCCCAGTCTGATGCTTATCCCATTGAGTTACCAGGATTAACCCTTTGCATTCAGATAACTTAATGGTCTTTTCTCTGGCGCCACCTTGAGGCCAACTTTACATTTTGTTCCAAAGGTGGAAGGAATTTAAAAATCTAAGTTGTCTCTGGATGTTTTATCAGTCCAATTAGTATGTTACATATTATAATATGTATCACCTCCTGTGTCTGTAGTCTTTTTAATACATTTAGTAATTAAAAAGAAAGTAAAAATGTATTTGTCAAAAATCCTATGATTACAAATCAATAAAAACACTGTAGTGAATATATTTTATATTGCACTGTATATGAATGTATGTCCAGCTAGATGCGTCACAGAGAAGCAAGCAGCATTAGGAGAAATGCCCATAGACTGGCTACAAGGCCCAACCTCTCTCCCTGTGTCTCACTCACTCTCTAGTTAATCGACAGGTGTAGCACAATGTGGGAATGTGTGCGCAGCAGTCAGGTCCTGATTATGAGATTACACACAACCAGATTAGTGAGGTCACAGTTTTTGTCTGGTTGGACTGTGGAGTGAAATAACAAAATGTGCAGAGAAAAAGCTATGTGTTAGTTGCAATACATTTTCACTTTAATAATACTGGTTTGTTTTATTCTGATTTGGATAGAAAAATGTCAAAAAATTATTTATGGCCTCATTTATTGGCAGTAATGAATGTTATGCATTGCAATAAAAATAAAATAATACATAGAAGTTTTAAATGCTTAACATGACAACTATATGTTATAATATGCCATGTTTAGGAAATAGTACAATTATTATGTGGGTCCTATAAAAGTAATAAACAAACATTATGCATGATAGATATCGATTGATCCCAGGGCCAGAGCAGAGGATGTAGGACATCAGCTAGTCAGCTTCACTGAGGATGCTCTGTGTAGACTCACCAGGCACAGAGCTAGGTGGCGTGGGGAATCCAGGAAAAGGCCGGTCTAAGGGCAGGTATTATTAACATAAACTACATTAAAGTGAACTCTTAGTGCAGTATTGTCAATGACAGGATGCACTAGACTGATATGTGTGTGTTTGTGTACATGTGCAGTGAAAAGCTTGTCTTGCAACGACAGATACTCACCAATTCACCTTGCTCATGTGAATTGTAGAGATTTCAATATGCTTATTCATGTGGAAAACTCTAAAATGAACTGTGTGGATTCATAGGAACGTAAAAGACCCGCGTGATGGTGTATGTGGAGACATACCTAGCACCACCACTATGCAGGTCTCCGTCCCTGTACAGTACTCTGGGATACTTGTATCTGTGTGGCTTTGTTTGCAAGCGTGTATTTACATGGAGACTCTCCCACAGACTGTAGAGGATTATATAATGGCCTCTGTACGTGCACGTTGAAGGGTGCAACATGGTGGTTGGCTGTTGCAGCTACACAGATCATGGAAAATCCTGCCTAGCCTGTCTCTAGTGCAAGTTCCAGACTATTCATCATGCACATAAAAAGGCTATTTCCTATAATAATGAAGTGTCTTTAAAGGGAGAGGACACACAGGATAACTTTTCAAAGTGCTTGCTATCCATTTTTTAGGTTTTATATTAGCCTATTTTGATGTGTATTCTCCCTCCTACATCACATTTAAATAGTCATCAGGCATGCAGAACTTGCACTTATGAATGGCTGCTGCTTTCAATCATTATTTTCTAAAGCGTTACGATGCAAACGGTCATTTGTAGTCAGGTGCCATTATATCTATAAGTTCTATATTTTTAAGTGAAAAAAAACTGTAAAAACTATGTAGAGCGTCAAAAACGCAGAAAGTGATTTGTGGAGTTTTGATAGATATTTTTGCACTACTTTCTGAGATTATAATTAAGATAACCTATAAGCCAATAAGGTATAATTTATTTTTTATTATAACCTTAAAATGTATGTTGAGGGTCCCGCGAACTCTCTTTGTAAGATCTACGCTCACCAGCGGAGGACACGATTGGGACACCTCCTGGGTGAAACATCTCCGGGGCCGGGTGGTGTCCTCGGGTATTTATCGTGTCGGGAGGAGGGGCGGGGGCGCGTCACGTGGTCCGCCCTCATCCCCTGTAAATACCGCGTTCACGTCCAGCCACGACAGGAGGATCGTTCCCGTCGCTGCTCCGCACAGCGAAACGCGACCAGAACTTTCGTTTCTCTAGGGCACCCACATTTGTCTCCTTTAATTAGGACATAATACAGTACATGTTGGTATCTGTAGTGAGCGCAGATATTTGTTTTATCTGGCTTGTTGACCAGAAAGTAACGTTCACGGCTGCTCTGTCGACGCCGAAAGGAAGAGATTAACGTTCAGTCGAGGCGTAAATTCAGGAGTTTTTAGTGTCTTTTTTGGTCAACAATTTGAGGTACTTCACTCGGTAGAAGCAACAGAAATGGACCGAGGTGGCTGTCAGATGAGTGGCGGCGGTGGCGGCGGGAGCGGGCCCGACCAACACGGGATGATCACGCTGGAGGACCTGGAGTCCTTCTCGGAAGACCAGTTGTCTGACTCGGGCAATGGCAGCTTGGAAGAAGAAGGAGAAACCATGGAGGAGGAGGAAAATCCAGATCGACTGTTGCACTATTGGCAGGACGTAGCGAGAGGGCACCAAGTTGAAGTTCCCCAAGGTATCAAAAAAAAAAATACATTAACACTAAAGCCAGACAACACAAACAGCGCGAAACTTTGTTGTGACCGAGCCATGTGCTTTGGCAACATTCACTTTTAACAACTGACGACATGTTTTACTTCAGGACCTAACAAAGAGCAGTTCCTACGATTTACACTAATTGCTAGACACCTACTGTGTTGGCGTGTTTAGGTCAGTAAAAAGGGGTTTGCACGACAAGTCTGCCGAAATAAAATGTTATTATTTAGGTTGTTATCAAGGTATGGTCTAATCCCAAAGCATTCTATGTATGGCCATACTATAATATATTGATATAATATAATAACACTGTAATAAAAAAATCATTTTGAGATGTAGCAGGTAAAAAGTAAAATCATAGACACACACACAACATTAAACTAAAAAAGAAAAACACGGACAGTGGAACACTTGTCATTTGCTTGATCTAATAAGTCCAGAGGATGGATAGTAGTGCATGAATATAATGTATGGTGTGGGTCTGTACATAACATCCAGTAATATGCCACGGTTGTCTGGAATGTGGTTAGAGGCTAGTCTCTGCCCTAAGCATGCAGTTGAGCTGCACTCAGCACTGCCTTAGGTCAGAAAGTGCAAACCTGTACGTTCTAAAATGGCCCGTCCTACAGAATTTGTATTTAATGTGAAGTGACAGCTTATCTCCTAATATGTCCACTTTATTATTGAGTAAATGTTTGTGGTGAGACCACATATTGTTTATATGGTAGGGAAAGAACTGTCTATTTATTTCCTAACCCATGGCTCTCATATTTCCATGAGATTACCATTCCAACACTTTTTCTAAAAACGTGTACTGTTATTACCTGAATTACATTTAGTATTTATTCTCTTCTTTAATCCAATGTAAAATTTTTATGGACTTGAACCTTTCCAAAAAAGACATCAAAACAAAATAAATAATTTTTTCTTTTCTCCTATCCCTTTACATATTCAACTGTACTCTCCATCAAGTCAGGAGTCACCATGTTAGACTATTTGTCATCTAACTGCATACTGAGAATCCAGTACCATAGGTAACCCATCTACCTCCCTCCTCCCTAGACTATAGCTCTAATTAGGACTTTGTGTGAAGTCCCTTGCTGGTTCTTTGAAATTCAAAGGGGATTAGGTACCTTGTCTGTGTCTTGGTAATGAGGTTTGGCTGATAAGACACTGCACTACATGACTGTAGCTCAGGACAAAAGGCCATAGAAATATCTGTTGTTCTAATCGAGAAGGGGTCTGATTGAGTGGGGTTGGGGTTTTGTCCTGTTCGTCACGCAGTATTTTGAATGCCAACAAACATTAGCTAATGCTATAAACTCACATTTAATCCCACTGTAAGCACCTACACAGTCATTTATAAGAACACACCTATAAGGTTGAAATATAACCCGTGGCAGCCTCAAGCAACACAATGGGCACCTAAGATCCATCAGTACTATTTTATGTTTTCCACTGTTGAATGACAAACTGTTGCCACTGGACAGAAGCCCTTAGCGTGCGGTTCGATTTTTGGGCCTCCTAAATAAAGCTTGTTACTAGAAACAAAGATGTTACTATTTGCAACAGATATGCACAGTGGCTCAAGGAACAGTGAAAGCAGTTATAACAAGCGAATGTAGATGGGCCTTTTAGCTTGTAAAACAAGAAATTAAGAATGTGATGTATTTCTCAAAAGATTAAGATCAAGCTTGTTCTTAAATTCCACAGTGAGTTTTTAACTTTACTATAATAACATAACGCAAATGAATAATTACAGAGCCGCCTTGTTTCATAAAGGAACAGACAGAAGTAACAATCCACAACAAAATAAATTGCAGTATTCCTGTGCCAAATACTACAAACTCTACTAAATGTCATCCTCTTTCCAATCTGTCTGTAACAATACTGATATTTCAGGACTTTGATAGGCTGTTTGACACAGTAATTGAAAACAAGTATCAAGAGGTGTATGAGTTCTCATACGTCTACATCAGTTTATCTTGAGTGCCACTGACTGTTTCATATTACACACCAGGGGTGGGTAAAATATATTGTGACATAAAAAACCACACATCCAATATCGTTCCTGAAGTAAAATGGCTTTGAGTTGAACTTAATCAAACCAATCAGATGACATCCTGAACCACAACAGGCCACATTCCAGCCAAACTCATAAACATTACTGTGTGGAGCTACCTACGGTTAAACCTGTCTAACTAAATCACGTCCTGTTCAAACACATAGGTGTATATAAATAGAATCAACATATAATTTTATATCACATGTATGTTGATTTACTAACGATATACATTCAAAGCGTAGAAAATGGTGTTCTTCAAGGAAAAGGTTCAAACCACATTGTGGTTGTAGGTGGAGAAACCTAATGAAGAACGCAGCCAAAAAAATGCTGCCAAATTACATGTCAGTTTCTCAGGAAGAAAGGTGAGGAAGTGGGGCCAGAATGAATGGAATGGCTGTGTGACTACCCGCCTGTGTTGATGAGAAAGTCTAGGTACAAAAGCAAGCGTCTTTGTTGACTGTTTTGCGTCAGCAGTAAGAGGCTCTGGAGGTGCTGCCAGAGGACTTGATGAGTTTCCTTGTGCGTGCACACAGGTCTGCTCGGCATGTGTGAGTAAGCACAGTGCATGTTTTGTTTTCATGTCCTTGTCCTGTCATTATAGATATCTATTGTATCTGAAATTTCCCACGTGTGGGACTAATAAAGGATTATCTTATCTTTATATAAGTGCAAACTTGACATACTGCTGTCAAATGTTCATGCTTATCCTATCTGAGCCTCTAGATTTCATAAATACCAAAGATCCCTCTGACTCAGTTGTCCTTGTTATCTATTGATTGACAAAATGTGGCTTAGTCGGGGTCACCTTGAGCACCTTGTTTCATTAATGGTTCAACACCGAAACATAATGCAATTGTTTTTTTGTCGTTGACAGATATGGCAGAACCCATTCAACAGATAACTAGCAACAACCAAGGACGCAGTAACAGGGAACACATCCCCTTCACCCTCCTCACACGCAAAGAGAAGGTGTCTGATATTTTATGTTTTGGCAACTGCAAATAATCGATATTCCCCTTAGAATATTCACTCTATGAATAGAGAAATGTTCACTTTGCAATAAACTCCACAGGCAGAACTTCTTTACAAGTGTGGGTCATCTATTTATTTTCAACAAGATGATCAGGTCACCCTATACAATAAGCCATTAAACTCCTTAGGAGGGCATATAAATAAAGAGAACTAATTGGTTTAACTTGACTTAATTAGTTCATTTAATGTTGGCTGGAGTCTCCGGTTAAACAAAGGACAATCACGGTATCTTATATTTAGAACAGGTTTCAATGGCTTGTGAAAAAGGACAGCACACTGACTTTGAAACATTAGGTCACACCTGTGCTGCCGTGCTACACTACACAGACACTGTCTAAATGTGAATACCTGTCAACTTACTCTCATCAGTATGTACATTAGTATTAAAATATTTAGCAGAAAAGTTCAAAGGTATCCAGAAATGTCATTTTATAGTAGGTCATCAGGATATTCACGGACAGCCTGTAAAATATGCCGAATATGTTGTCTAGGTTCTAACTCTGTCCTCTCTTGCTATCTGTACTTTTTTAGTGTGGGGAGCTCCTCTATGAGAAACGCCACTACGAAAAGGGCCACTGGGCTTGTATAACAATGCGTGAGGACACTTACGAACAGAGTATCTGCTATGGCTTCATGAGGATAATGAGATACATCTGCCAGCAGAACTCTTTAGGTAAGTCTACAAGCAAGAATCAGTTTGACACACAACAATGGTCTTCAGTTTTTACCTCAACTTTCATCTTCCATTTCAATACATTTTCAAGGCGACTACCTGGGAATGACACTTCCCATCGTGACAGTGGTGCGCACAAATGAGAACCACTCTGTGATCTCCCATGATGTCATTGTGGCATATCACCTTCCCATTGAGCATCAGGCCCAGCCCCCACAACCTGATGACAGCGAGATCGTCATAGAGATCTGGCCTGCCACAGTTGTATATACAAGGTCAGTAAAAAATTTAAATGGCAACTTCTACAATTTTAATTAACCACCGTCTTTTGTTAGTACTCAAATGTAGTAGGATTGTGTGAGTCACTGATCAGCACAGGTAGAAAGTAGCTTTAATTCCTCAATCACCATTTCCTCTTTATTTCTTATAGGGCCTTCACTGGCCCCACCAATGAAGTGACCATCATTAACCAGATCAACGCCATGGCAGAGCTGCTAGATTCTCCCGGCGTATGTATGAACGACTCTTTCATCGTGGCTGGTTACACAAACCCTGCTCACAGCAACCGTCAGAATGAAATCTGGTTCCTTGAGAGACGCTGAAGAACGAGAGGAGATCTCTGCTTATTATCGTTAACCCTTGAACCTCGGCGCCAGTGTTCGTGAGCTTTAACTGCAGTACTGCAAAAAGATTCCTTTGACACTGTCCCAGCTCAGCTACAGCCTTGGGTGCAACATTTAGTTACCTGTATCTTAAATGACCAAGAGCCGAACACACCAAACTGAGGCTTGATAAGAAACTCTTAGCCTACACACATTGGTTTTTTATTCATGTTTATTTACATAGATCCTTATTTAACCCATAATTACCCAACTAATACTCTTATGTACCCAACACAGATGCTAGGTTTCATTGCCAGCTGCTGTACTGAGATGGCTAAATGGCTAATACCCTTTCCTACAGCACCCACTTGCTAAAAGTTTAAATAGGTTTGAGTCTTAGACTCCTGTGGACACAATGACCGTTAAGCGCTGAAATATGGAAGAGCTTGTATGCATGTACCACTGCATATTTTGTTAAAACAACAAGTGCAGTATTCTTCAGACAACTCTCAACAAGAGAGTTATTACAGGCACTGGGACAGTCATAAGAGGGGTTCAACTGAGATGTTAAGTATGGTGGGTTGGGGAAGGTAACTGGCCCTTACAACACAACCGCAGTAACAATATCCAAACCAGAACTAGCAGCTTCAGCCACAAATAAGCTCAACAAATTGAATGACACTAAGTCAGAAAACAAACACATGAAGCCATGAATGTACAGTTGGGGGGATGTGGTAAAAACAAGTGTTAAAATTCTACAAGCCGAATGCTGAAAACCCGATATTCCTGCTGAATGACAATCATAACTAAGTCCTTAATTATTGTGCACATGTTTTTCTCTCATGAAAATAAAGCAAATGCGTGCATTCTTGGCATTTCAATTCTCGTTCACACACAGGAATATTTAGCCATGTACCTCTTCACAGTACTGCAAGTACCACTGCTGTTAAGTAGAAACAGTGCAACCAAGATAAAAGCACAAAGCAAATCTACTTAGTCTTTTTTAGTTCAAATAAGTTGTATTATTATATGACCAATCTGATATGTTTATATAGTCAGAATTATACATACTGTAGATGTCTGTCCAACAAAAACAGTATCAAACCAGTTACACTTAGAGTTCAAAGTAATATAAGAATGTTTCTGCTTCTTCTGTGGACAAAACCGTTCATCATATTTCGTTTTCTTTTCCAGCAACAGACAGTTAGTATGTAAGTTAGTAAGCAATTTAGCTCATAATGTAAGAATGTTTCCTCGTTATTCCACTGAAGAACCTGACAGTTAAGAAAGTTAATACTGAGTTGGGAAGGGTGCCCAGTCTTAAAAGTCAAGCAGTTTGGTTGACATCAAGACTCCCAAATCCAAAGAATTTATTTAGCATTTCATTACTGCAGTTAACATGCAAAAAGTTTATTTTAGGCTGGGTTTTCCTTTAAAAGCTGTGGGAACATTGTGTAAGGATTTTATTTGTTTCCTTTCGTTTTGCAAATGTGTGCTATACTGTGAAAAAAATGTGTGTAAGAGCTACTGTGTTTGTCTCTGTTCAATAAAAGTCTGCTTGTCCTCTATCTTTTAAAATCTACAGTGATACTGAGCTTTATTAAGGGCACATACACTCATACGTACACCACGTGTTCTACAAAACTAAAAGAGTAAAGCAGAAGCAAAAATGTCAATAAACCATGTGTACTCTATAATCCAGGTAAGGAAATCCTAGAAGTTTGATTCTGTTCAGCTGGACCATGTTTTTAAGTAGGATAAATATTTCAATTCTCTTCTTTAGTCTTAATTGACTGCAGGTATCCCCAACCTTATAAACAGTACGTTTGCATAATCACAGAAACTAGTACCATTGACTGACGATGGGCCATGTGATTAGTGACATCCAAATTGATTAGTGTTGGGGAATGGCTGCAATCAGAGCATTTTAAGATAGCGAAAGATGTACCCTAAGGCTCCGTCCTCGGTTCAGAGATGATTATTCATTTTTCATGTAAATAGCCTCCTAAGCACCTTTCTCAAACCAGCGCTCCTCTGTGTCCAGGATGTGCACCTCTTCATCTCTAAAGGAGTGACCACTATTCTGTAGATGTGAATAGACTGCGGAGTCCTGGCCTGACGAGGAAGCTCTTATGTGTTGTGACATATGCTTGGCTAGTGGCTGCTTGGTTTCCCCGATGTATAATTCACGGCAATCCTCCTGGCACTTAACTGCATAAACTATGTTATTCTGTTTGAGCAATGGGACCTGATCCTTGGGATGGACCAATCTTTGGCAAAGCCTGTTTTGGGGTTTTGTAAGCCAAAAATGTGCGTCTGCTGTTCCAATACTCCTGATACACCAAGGGTTTTCGTTTAGGCAGCAGATGTCCTTTCTCTCTTGAATCACTTACGAGCATTCTTTAGGTGTCTTCCCTGCTTTGACAAAAGTCCAGTTGGGATAAATTACATTTACTCAGGGCCTTTTTGATGTGGTGTTCTTCCGTGGCTCTACTTTACTTTGCTTGGCAGATGCTTTTTTCCAAAGTGACTTACAGGGTGTCTGGCTCAAGGACACACCTGGTAGGGGATGGAATAGGAGTCAGATGGAGTTTTGAACCTACGACTTTCTGCATCCCAGTCTGCACTTAACCCATTGAGCTACCGGGCCGCACAGTCTGTGTTGATGGTGAGTCTTAATGACAACTAGCTTGTGCTCTAGTGGATGGTGAGAATCAAACCTTAAACACTGATATTTATATGTGGGTTTACGGTACACTATACTCTCAAAAATCCCTTATTGGTGCTGGAAGTCTGACAAGGCCAGCTTGTTATTTTAATATCCTCTCTGATGAATTTGATGTGTTTGTCCACACCGCTGATGTGGTCCGTGAACTGGGGTACATCTTGGGATTTGATTTTCACCCAAGTGTCGTCCACATATAGGATAGGATGATAGAGCCGCCTTTCCCACTTCTTCCATATATACTATAGGTGAAACAGGGGAACCCATGGCACACCCGCACTTCTTCCTGTACTAATGGCCTTTGTATATGAAATATCTGGATTGAAGACATAGCTCCAAAAGCAGGCACACTTGGTCTGTGTTGAGAGAGGTCCTTTTACTGAGTCAATATTACCTCGTTTGGTAAATGAACTCTTCCTTTTACTGAGTCAATATTAACTCGTTTGGTAAATGAACTCTTCCTTATACTGAGTCAATATTAACTAATTTGGTATATAAGTCTCTCACAACAAGTAGAGTATACTACTACGGAAGAATCCCTGAAAGGCATCCATTGTTTTGATGGGATCAAATATAGCAGACATAAGGAGTCAGACCCTATTGAGCAGTGAGACATACAGCATAACCAGCACAACATAAGTCTTCCAGAACCCTTGGAGTTTGGATAGATGACAAGCTGAACCTGAATGAGCATGTTACCGCGACCTCCAGGTGCTGTCGATTTACTCTCCACAACATCAGAAAAACTAAGCCTTTTCTCACCCAACAGGCTTCACAGCTACTTGTCGAGGCAATGGACAATTTGAATGGTAATTGCTGGTGTCTTCTCCTTGTAAGTCGCTTTGGACAAAAGCGTATGCCAAGTAAAGTAAAGTAAAGTAATACAATGACTTCTCATCAGAGGGACAAACACTGTAGCGTATTGCACACTAGTCTGACGAAGAAGCTATTACTTTCAGTTTTCTAAATCAGTACTGGTCTAAATGTGTGATAAAATATGCTAACAACTGAAGGAAAAACACATGTCAGCCAAAAACACGTCTGCATGACTGGTTAATTTTTCTAATTTGTTCAGCCATCTCTAAATTCCACTTGAATGGCTGTAGCAATGCTGCCTTCAGTGCATTGTGTAGACAAGATAAGCAAATAAAAAAAACTGATACAAGACACCGATTATAGAGCAAATCTAAACTTTCAAACGTGTCACATTCCAGCTGTGCGGCCAGCTGAGACAGATGTAGCTGCACTTTTACAGTACATTACACAAAGAGAATAAACCAATCCATGAAAAGCTAAATCCTTGTTTTGTCTCTTAATGATTCAGAGAGTCTATCTACCCTGAAAGCGAACTAACATGTATAACAGGATGTGGTTTTCCAAGTCAGATCAATGAATTTAATGTTGTTAATGGCCCAATAAAAACAGCACAGAAGGGGAAAGTGATGTTGAAACATTGACCACAAGATGGCGGCAAAGCACAAAAAACATGTCACGCTCTAATGATAAAACCAAACCAAATATGCCCAAGGAGAAAAAATGTGAATGTAAAACTAACGTTTATCTTTGATTTAGAATGTGCTTGTCAGCTGGTGTGTATGGGTACTGAACAACAATAAAGACAATACAACTGATATGAAGTAAGAAGTTTTGGTATCAACAATAAGAAGTTCTAGCGGCTTTACATTCCATAAAGACGTTACCTTTCTACATCCCCATAAGCTCTGACTGTTAATCAGACATTCACAGTGCCTGTAAAATGTATTCAACTCCATTTAATTATGTTTACCAAAATCATCATTGGTCTATCTGATTGGTTTTAGAATCACGTAGTTAGTTAAAGGGGCATCTGTGGGTGCAGTGAAAGTGTTTGAACAATTGTAATATAAATACACCTGGAAGATCCAAATACTGATGAATCTGTATCCTCTCCAACAAGTGCACCACAAAAACAAAACTGAACTGAAGGGGATGACTACTTATTTTCAAGTATACTTGAAACTTTCCAAGGGGTATAAATCTTATTTAGGCACTGTATTTGTAGGATAAAATAAAATCAGTAAAAACAGGGAAGAGATTTCCCATGTACTTTATAAAGCATCATTGTATGAGCCTACCTGCAGGTAGCGTGTCTGGTGAGCAGAAATGGTCTCTCCCAAAGGAACAACCACTTTCTCCACACAGCGTTGGTGGGAATGAGCCTGGATGTCTGGGCTTTCTTCTGAACGCAATTCAATATGTGAGATGAGCAAATTAGAGATCACCGACTGCACAGACTGCAGGAAAAGGAGGAAGACAGGAGGTGAACAGATTTGAGGATAGTTAAAAGGATCAACTATTTTATTGACCATTAGTTAAAAGGGACAAAAATACTTGTTTGTCTAACCTTCGCATCTCCCCCTGGAGTGGCACTGAGAGCAAGGATTCGGAATCGCAAAGTCTGGCTGCTAAGCTGTCGGATTACCTGAATCATCAGAGGAAGACAATTACAGAAGCAATTTATCCAAACATTTAACTAATTATACATGTAAGTTTGAACCAACAACTAGGTAGAGGTAGAAAAAAAACAAACAGTGCTTTCAACCAAAGACTAAAAAGCAAGTTGGGGTACATATGACAATGGTTGAGCAGTTCAAGTTTACCAGCGTTCCATCTGTAATGTGTTCAATGAATAAAGCATTTTCATATCACATGCACCCTGAAAATCTGCCCCGTAAACAGCATGTAAGTGATCTCTATGGCACTGCTGTGAAGAGGAAGTCTTCTGTACCTGACAGTAGGCATGGTTGCCCAGCGCCTTGTGGGCTTCATCGATCACCACACACTTGACCTGCTGAGCTGGGCAGGTGTCTCTAGACAAATCGTTCACCATGACCTGAGGTGTGAGGAAGAAGACACGCTTGGACTTCCACAGCTCCTGTCTCTGCTTTGCTGCAGTGCTACCTGTGAGTAGATGCAGTCTTGTCAATAACGACTACAACAAAATGAGTATGATGATTTTTGTGGCATTTTTTATTTACCTGTTAACTCAGCCATATGTGCCTGTGGGATCCCCATAACTTTATAACAGGCCTCAATCTGCTGCGCCACCAGGGGTTTGGTGGGAGCCATAAAGACAATCTTTCCTGATGGATACCAGCGGTAGAAGTTGTACATAACCACAGAGGCTATAAATGTCTTTCCCAGACCAGTGGGAAGACACACCAGTGTGTTCTGAAACAGGGCAGCCTGTGATATCTTCAGCTGGTACTCCCTGATGGGGTAGTTGGTGGGGTAGATCCATACTTTAGCTGAGGAGCTGTCAAAGCCAGGGAATTCTGGATATATATGTCCACCTGGTGGGGTGGGAGAAAAAGATGTGCTCTCTTCTTCTACGAAATTGTCATCTTGAAAAAAGTTGGCACCCTTAAGTTCCAGGCTCTTTTCTGCTTCACAGACAGCGACTACCATCAGATCGTCGTCGTCATCATCTCCATCTTCATACACAGGGACGGTGCCCTGTGTCCTCGCAGGGTTCTCTGATGTGTATGTGGACTCTTGGCCGATTTCAGTCCACAGGGGGTTCTGAGGAGGATGCGTCGTTGCTATCCGAGCAGTATTACTTGAGGCTGGCCGGGGCCGTCCAGCGGCTTTCTTGACATCTTTTTTCGGCTTAACAACTTGGTTTTGAGAAACGGCGGTACCCCAAGTCTGGAACAAAGTCCTCTGATTTGAACCACTACTCATTGTCATTAGCTGTGGTGAAAAACTTTGAGAAAAGGTCCCATGTAACGAGCAGCAACATCGCAAACTGAATGTACCCGAACGTACAAACACTTCCGCTTACGTTGTTCCAAAATATAACTCAACGGTTTTACTACAATGTTATTTGAGTTTAATTTATACTGGAAATTGGTAATTGTGTTACTCAATGGTCATTGTAACATATTTAGCTAAAAGCGCAAATGGCATATGTATGTGGTAAAAAGAGATCAGAACTAAGCTTTTATTCTTTTAGTTTAACACCGGAAGTAAATCAAAGGTTCTGCTTCGTCTCCCGCGTTCGAGAGAAAGCGGTTCTGTTACCATGGTAATGGACAGAAGCAAATTGGAGAAGATGCTCACCTATTTTCAGGTAAGACTAATATTGAATTACTTTAAAGTTACAAATCATCCATGTGTCGTTGTTACATCTGTAGGAATTTGCCTAAAAGCTCTTTTTGTGACGCCGGACTCTGTTTAGCTACTTTTGAACAGCTGCTAATATTGGCTATACATAGCTAACTGTTAGCATTGACGTGAGTAATAATAAACAACGCTGCTAAATTCCCATTCACACATTAACCACTGTTTAATTATTGTCATTAGGCGTTTGCACGAGGATACTTGGTGAGAACGGAAGTTCTTTGTGCCAAAGAAGACTTTGAAGACATTGTCGAAGAAATTGATGGTGGTTTGTCCCATTTACAGTGGAGGAACACGGTCATGCCTATTCCCCACTTCACCGACACTGTATGTAATTATCATTGTTATAAGAATTTGATTCAACCGGCTTTCTGATAAATGTCTCATACGTGTGCTCATTGACTGCCAGCACGGCCCGTTTCCACGACCCAGCAACTCAACCAGCGAGGCAGAGCCAAAGCTCCAGAGTTCGTTGGCTGGAGCAGCAACGTGCGTGTCAAACGAGAGAGGAAGAGATCAGCATATTCTGCTAGAGAGGATAGAAGCTGAGAGAGATGAGTCACAAGCCAAGGACGAACACCGTTCTCCTGATGTCTGTTTCCCCAGCAGCCATGTTGTAGGGGATGGGAAAAGTAAAAGACTGAGGAATGTGAAGGAACAACAGGAAGATCACGATGGAGGCTTGATGGAGAGCACAGGAGACTCCACCTCTGTCTGGAGCAGTGTGGACCAGGACATGAACTATTGTCACTCTGAAAAAGGCGAGAGTTGTGCCAATGTTTATTTAGTATTTATATGGGGTTTTTTTCCGTTTAAATTAGGCAATTAGGTTTATTATTAAAAAAAGTCAAATAATATTTTCACCTGTAACCCTAATACTCTTCCATACCAAACAGAAAAAATAGCATTGCATTCATACACAAAATTTCACCTACTTAAAAAAAAGAATATGACAAATGACCATTAGTAACTTTATATTTAAACCATGTCTAACATAACAGATTTGTCTCCCGAAATGTGTCAAAGTCATTTCTGACATTTGTTCATCAGGTTCCCAGCATTTCTGCTTAGCTCAGGAGGTGCCACGGAACCCAGAGACCCTTCGTCTCCATAGAAACACCTTGACCATGGAGCTGGTGTGGCTCCAACAGGCCATTGACAGCAGGAAGAAGGTAAGACAGTGAAAACTATAGATATTGTTATCCTGTACTGGCAGTCCCCTTTAGTTAAAAAAATGCTTCTGCTGCAAGAGAGAAATATTGTAAGTGGCACCCATGTCAAAACAATGGGTCCAAGAAGCAGCATTTCACACAGAAATATACTTGCACTCCAAGTAGCAGTAGCACAAGCAGAATAATAACCAGAGTTATTCTGCAGATCTGCAGAAGCAACTTAT
Source organism: Microctenopoma steveboyesi (assembly GCA_032359275.1). NCBI lineage: Eukaryota > Metazoa > Chordata > Actinopteri > Anabantiformes > Anabantidae > Microctenopoma > Microctenopoma steveboyesi. The sequence goes on along the minus strand of JAUMHF010000014.1, from coordinate 7,903,414 downwards.
CTAGAAAGCTGTAAGCAGCCAACTTGTACTTACAATCAAATTGAAACTATCACCATGCAGTGTACCATTTGATTTTTATATACATAGAACATCTTAAGTGGCCAGAAAAAAACATTTATTCTTCTATCCTCCAACATGTTGGACAAATCGACAAAAAAGTTCCTTTTTGATTTCTTGTGTTTCATAAGTGTTTTATGTTTATCTATTGTTTATTTATATTACTGTTGTGGTTGATGATTGAGTGCAACTGCTAACTGTCCTTTTAGGGATAATATAGGATAATAAAATCTAATTTTCCTAAAATATTTACATATATGAATAATTTCAAATATATAATCCCGAACGTCAGAGCTTGCTCCACCATATATTTGGGTACAGAATAAAACTGCAGTAGGAATTGCACTTTTATTGATTGTTTTTTGTTTCTTCTCCTCTACAGTACCTAGCACTGAAGGACAAGCTGAGCATATCCTGACAGCAGAAAATGAACTGGACTCTTAAGTACATATAAATGCAGTATATAATTATCTTATTATTTATCATGTGTTTTGAGAAATTCTGTTTCCTGTCTGTTATTTGTTTATGTAAAAAATAAATTCTATTTTTTCAGTATGTTTTCTTTGTGCTGTTGTCGTCACTACATTGGATTTCCCTGATTTATGTTTTTAGAATATATTGTAAGAGGTTGAGGTAGTAAACTGTTGTGTAGGGAAAGAGCTCGTCTCTAGCAGTTGGTATTGTCTCATGGAAGAATGAGCTATTTGGATCACAATGAACAAGCCGTTACTCATCACATGGGAGATTCAGCCATAGAATATCGACATGTCTAAGGTTTTGGCACTAAGATTATTAGAGAGCACTCAGGCGGAAAATGGAAAAAGATAGAATTTGTATTGTCCTGCTCTGAAATTTACATTTTCATGTTTGTATATGTAATGTTCATTATATTTTACTTTTGGTAGTTAAGTAGTCAAGTAGTAGTAGTAGTAGGCAAGACAGATAAAGTACTTAACACTTTTGTATCTGACTTTATTAACAATGCACTGTTTTCTGGTTCATGTGGTAGATGACCTGGCTAAAATTGTTTTTTGATTTCTGTTGGTAAATCCAGACAACTCTTTCTTAGTGATATGTTTTTGAATCGGCTTACAACACAGTTACCAACCCATTCTTCCTTCCTCTGTCTGTCTCTTTTTGTTGTGGTAGCTGCCAATGGTTTGCCCCACAAAGCCAGTCATTGCTGGCCACGCTGCCATGGCGACCAGCAAATACTCACCACCGTCAGTGGAGTAGTGTGTGTGAGGGTGAAAGCAAGGAGAAGAACGTGGTGAGTGGGAGTCCAGACAGATCACAACACAACAGCAACCGAAGGGGCTGATTTTCACCTTTAATTCTGCAATTTCCCTGCTTCATCGTCTGCCAGGCGTGTGAGTAAGGAATAAAGATCCTGTTCTATAATATGTGCATTAATATGTGGTTGTTGAATAACTGTGACCCATAGAATGTGGTGTGTGAGTCAGTAAATGTAACTCTCAGGGTGGTATATTAAAATAGTGATTGTATGTGTAGAGAGAATTTGAGTAGAATCAAAATCATTAAACAGCCTATTTAAATGTGTGGCATTATTTTAACTGTGGCAGTAACAGCTGGCTCAAATGGCTGGCAGCACTGCAGCCACAATTCTGCTGCCTCCGGTCAAGAGTGTGGTGGTGTATAGGAATGGAGACCCCTTCTACAATGGACGGAAGTTTGTGGTCAATCAGCGACAGGTGGCCACTATGGAGGCCTTCCTTAATGAAGTGACTTACAGCATCGGTGCTCCACTTGCTGTCAGGACTCTGTACACCCCGAGGTGGGGCCACAGGGTCACAGACCTCCAGGACCTTCAGACAGGATTCCACTATGTTGCTGCAGGCTTTGAAAAGTTCAAGAAACTGGAGTGAGTATAGAAGTGTTTTAATGTGTTTGATTAATTTAGAATTAAACCTAACATAGTTGTTGACATGATCAAACCTGTTGTTTTTATGCAGTTACCTGAGCACAGGGACAAAAAAGCAGCCTGCTGCCCTTGAGGAAACCCAGGTAGGCTTTTATTTTCTCACATTTGCTGCTTCCTTTACGACCAAACGCTCAGTCCATCACGCTATAACCCCATTCTACCCACCAGGCAACACTGAGCTCACATCGAGCTGTTCTATTTTAGCTTATATCAAGTCATGTATGACATGGAGGACAGGCTTTTTCATCACTAATATGTTGGGCTAGCATTACTTAAATTGATGCACTTTTTGTGTGTCACACTTTGAGCTAAATGACCCACTGATGTCATCAGTTGTCAGGTACATGAGAAGATATAATGAGCTGATGATTGCACTGTCCATCAAATGCAAGGTGCCCTTTCACGGCTAGTCCATGACATTACATTCACTAATTACTGCAGGATACCACAGGAAATGTTTTTGTTTTGCTTTGACCTCCTATGCTGCACGGCCATATAGTTGGAGAACAGGGACACATTTCACTGCAAGTTGTACGAGTATAACTGTGTACGTGACGAATAAAACCTCTTGAATCTTGAATCTTGAAATCACAAATGTCAGAGATTATGACTAAGTTTCTGAATAAATATGAACTGCCCTAAATTGTTTAGCTGCTGAGATTAGATTTAAACAGGGCAGCGCAAGTCTTGAGGCCTGCGGTCCGATGGTTTTATATGTGACATGCTTATGTTGTGGTTGCTGGGGAGTAATGCAGGGTGCGTGTCTGCATGCGAGTGATCCTGCTGGTGAAACAATGAGTTATGTTTCGTCACAGTCTTATCAGGTTATGTGCATGTATAGGCAGGCCTGAGTAGTCGCTGCCCAACAATTCTTTCTATACCCAGACGCTGTAAATACATTAAAGCTCCGCCAGCTCAGAGCAAAAACAATAAAGGAAGATTATCAATGTCTGGATTTGTCTAAATTAGTAGATTTAGCCCAGCTATGTTATTAGGACCCGACATACACATTGGCTTCAGATTTCATGGGATGACATCAGCAGCTTTGAGAAGAGCCCTCAGATCAGACACGCCGCGTGAAAGTGCCATCACTGAAGTCTTCAAGTGATGTTGGCTTCTGTGGCTGCAGCACTTCAGCGGATAGAGCAGAGTAGTTAGCCACTCATCACACATTAGAGATAACAGATTTTGGATTTCGCTGAGCACTGAGATTGGAATGGCATGAATCTGGAGAGGGGATTTTTCAGTATTGCTAGTAAAGAAAAACATTATGGTGATATGCTGTATCATGCATATTATTTTCTGCTTGTTGCCTCCAGGTAAAAGTAACCCAGAGGCCAAACATCTCAGCCAAATGGAGGAAGTTAATACCCGTGCCTTGCATTATACAGTAAGTGGAATAATTGTATCATTAGCACATTCAATCTAAGACAAAATAATTCTTCTAGTCTAAATATACAAAATATCTTTAACAACATGTGTATATTGCTCTTTATGCCCTCATTGGCTGATGACATCTCTCCCACTTAAATCTAGTCAAAGCTAATACAAGGCTTAAGCAGTGAGACTAAATTTCACATTTCTGATTTTTGTTTGTTTTATGTACATTTTCTTTTTTTGATGATATATTATATCAATGTAATATTAAAGACTAAATCTTGTGCCCTCAGTAATCAAGATTTCTTTAAGCATGTGAACCTCCCCTTTAATGTTTCAGTGTTTTTCGTAACGGCGATCTCCTGTGCACACCGTTCCGATTCATAATTCCTCGGAGCTTTCAGCGGGACCTGGAGCAGATCCTGAGTCTGGTCACAGAGAAGGTCGACTTACGAACTGGGGCTGTGCGCAGGTCACTGACACTGACGCATGCACACACACACACTTTAAAGAACAAATGGAGCGAGAGGCAGACATCTAGAAATCATCTCTCTGTGCTTCACCAGGTTGTGCTCTTTAGAGGGAGTGACTGTCTCCTCAGCTGGAGAGCTGAAGACTGGCCACTGCTATGTTGCCGTGGGAACTGAAAAGTTCAAGAAACTTCCATATGTGGAGCTGTTGGTTTCAAAAGCTGCAGATAGGTACTGCTGTGTATTTATGTGCATATGTGCTGTCTTTATAAAAGAAAATAATGATTGTCAAATTAACACTTTTCTATCTGACTTGATTCACACTGCAGTGTTTTCTGTCTCTTGTATAGACACTACCCTGGAAAGAGAAGGCTGTTGAGGAGACCTGAGGTATTTTTGCAACATGCGAGGTCTGAATGACAGATGTCAGAAGTTAAGTCAACAAAAAAACAGCTTTTGTGATTTTATATTAGAACAGGAAAGCAGAAAGTGGCCAAGAAGACCAATACAGTGACTCAGCTCTCCTTAACTCCCCAGAGGTAAATCTATATCTAATCTGTATTAGGACAATTTATATATTTAGTGTGTACTGACTAACACAATCAACATACAACAAACGACAACATACGACAAACATTTTTTCTGTAATACTTTACTTTGCTTGGCAGATGCTTATACTAATACTTTACATACGTATATTTCATGAATTTCAGTCAGATGGTCGTAGGGTAAAGTCGACAGGAGATGAGGCTGCACCTCCACAAGGCACACAGCAGAGCAGCAGGAGACAGGGAAAAGATGAGGCATCTGTGTTCTTTGCCAGGCCAGTCAAGATACGCAAAAACAGAGAGGCAAGATTGCCACTGAGCAATGGATCTGGTAACAGAGCCCATCAACTTTTATTTTATACATCTATCTAATTTAGATTCATGTCAAGTTGAGTATAATTAGTTATGTGTTAATGAACACAGCAGCAGCAGTTTGACATCTGTTTCCTACAGTCCAACCCAGTGTGTTTAAAAGGGCAGCACAGAAAAGGAGAGAGGAGGTACGAGGGGCTGAAGAGGTGCAGGAGGACGAATATACAGCTACTGAGCTTCCTGTCGATCAGGTTCATTTCAGTCGTTATCTCCATCATTTCAGACATGAAAATATATGCAGTGGTTAAAGCAGGGGTGAATCTATATCAGAGTCTCGTTTTCCATGTAAAGAGAGCTGCAGAAATAGTGGAGGATGAGGAACTAAACAGCGCAGAGGATCCCCTAAGCAACACACAGCAGGTAGGCATGATTTCAACTGTTTTGATATTTCATGAGGCACTGTTAGCTTTTTATCTAAATAAAACAAAACCAATCACAGAAGATGGATCCACAAAAGACATTTTTCTTATGTAGTTTTGCAACATAAAGTACTTTCTAGATTGTGTTTGTGTGACTTATTTTTACCTTAAAATGCAAATATCACAAGCAAACCAAACCAGGTTTATCTATAAATCCCTATTATTACCTTCCATGTAAAATATAATTTTTGAAACAAACACCCGATTTGTTTTTTACTCAGGAGACCTTAAATTACAAAGAGTGAGCAGCACAGTGAGAGAGAACACCTACACAAAAACAACAGAGAGCAGGCCCATTATGTGTAGGAGGGTGTCTTTGGTAAATAAAACATAAAATGTGCTTCCTAATATAAATTCTTGTTCAGAAAATACTTTTTTTGTCCAATTAAAGATGCAGCCTTCTAAACAAGGTGTCAAACAGACTGAGGAGTCTCCCCTTGAATTTTTGGTACAGTCCACACACACTCTAGTACAACATGTAACGTGTCGTTTGAAGCCTTTATTTTCCACCTCTCAGGAAAGAATCACATCTTAAAACAGTGCAGATTGGCATGACTATTGTCACACTCTTCGCCCTAACAGGAGAGCCCACGGGACACCTCATCAAATACAGCAGAACAGAACCACTTTCAGAGAGAATACGCAGAGGTCACACCGCCATAATAACCCAGAGCACAGCACATAACTAATGGATTACTGCTTCAGTTTAACTTCTTCCGGTTGATGAGCTTCAATTAGTAGAACTTAACAGTGGTAATGAGCCAAGAATCTCCTGCATCTCATTGCAATATATCATATAAGTGGTTATGATATTGTGTCCAGACAGTTTCACAGGAAACATTTTGAAGCACATATTGTGTAGTTGTTCGGAAATTTCTTCCATATTTGGTATGTGCAGAACCAATTGGTTTTTAGAGTTTAAGTCTAAATGTTTCTTTTGATCTGCAAAGGTAAAGAGATGCAACAGTAACAAAGAAATTTGTACAGTGTTTCGAGTATGTGACAATAAAAGATATATATATTACCATGTACATTTGTTTTATTTAAATACTGTATAACTTAAGACACTGAGCACAATTAGTACAGTACAACAAGGTCACTCACTGTTAGAACAACTAGGTTTCTACTCTTTTTTTTTTTAAGAGCAATGTTCTACAGTAGTTCTAGTATCTACATCAGTAATGAATCATGTGTCCAAGGCAGCAGGAGAAGGATAATGAGAGAAGTAATTAATCGGGATTGTCCCCCACCTATACAGCAATTTGTTCTGTCCTGCGTCCACACACTGTCCACAGCGAACAAAAAGAAGCTGCAATAAAATGTCTGTGTTGAACCAGGATCTGACATCTAATTGGTCCATTTTGACTCAACCAGCTTTATTTGTAGGTGGTCTCTTTAGCATTTATGCAGATGCCATTCTGCCTTCTGCCAGTGCTCTAATTCTTAAGCATTAACAACCCTGCAATTTCCACGCAGGCCCCATAAATCAAGTCTAGTTATGTGGTGAACCCTAAACGAACCCACTTTCCTTCAACTTCGTGTCAAAGCTTCTGGACGGGTTTTTTGAAACATGCGCTCAGTTCATATAGGCACAATTCTCCCACTGCAACCATTGCTCGGAGGAGTCACTGTCATTAATCTAAACTGCCCCTCCAGTCCTGCTTGGCCTTCTATTTGTCCCTTCTAGGAATCAAGTTATAGGATAATTAGCTCTAAACTCTTCCTCTTGTTAGTGTTCGGGCTGCTTCCCATTGATTGTGTCATCCGCAGAGCTGATAACACACAGAGTGATGCCAGTCATGGTGAGGAACATCCCTGCAACAGCCCCTGCAAATTGTTTGTGGAGAAAGACTTAAACTCAATTAGTATAACACAACTAGTATAGATTTTTTTAATAAGACGAGAAACACATTAGAAAACTTACCACGTCAATAATGTCTAAATATGTTCTACCAGTTTGATTCTAAAATGTAGTAATTACTGGATTTGTCCTTTTGGGAACCCTTTTTACTGAATGTGTGACTGTTCCAGTACTAAAAATCAAGCTCAACCACATTTGTATTAGTGTCACTTACTTTTGCCTCCAAACTCCTCGCCCAGTAACTTGCCAGTGAGCAAAGTGCAAAGGAAGGTGAGAGAGTTGGCGACAGGAACAGCAAGAGATAGCTCTAGATAAAAATACAAGCATGTAAAATCACAGATAAAACGCTGTTACCAAATAGTTTCCAATATCAACAAATTTAATTTAAAAACTACAAGAAAAAAATGATAAAAACCCAGATTAGAACCTCTGCTTCATGGCTCACCTGTGGTGGAAAGGGTGTAATAATAGACCAAAGAGCCACTCTGGTTCAGCAGGAATGGGACCAGGTACTGACAACAAGATAATGCAGCGTGAAACTGAGTCATTCACAAGCAAATGTAATGACCTGACATATGCAAAACAGCACACTAGAAACAGTGTACCTTAAGGTTAAGGAAAATAAACTTGATCTCGGCCAGTAGCTGTGAGACTCTGTTGGCCTTTGCCACTTTCTCTATCCCCTCTGCGCCTCTCTTCAGGAACGGGTTGGTGCAGCCCCACAGCACCGACACCAGCAGGAGGCTCAGCAGCTCCACTGCGACACACAAGCATCGTGTCACCTCGTATAATCTCATGCTTACATAAGGGCGTATGTGCCAGCTAGACAGTGGCTGAGACGTGGTGCGATAAAAAAAAAAAAACGGGACAAATACCAACACGTGTAACTTAAAAGTACTTGGACCAGGATACGGCAGCTTAACTTCCTCAAACCTCCATGTAAATAACAGCTAGTTGCGTCTCCGTGTGTGTGTGTGTGTGAGAGAGTATCAATGCGGTAGGAGAGATGTGTTTTGGTAAAATACACATTTATTTTCCAAAACCAAATAGCAACCCCAAAAATCCTGGCGAACATTATGATTTGCGAGGACAAGTTGCGCTACTAGCTACTCACCGACGGTCACCATCGTATACAGCCTCAGCGAAGTCGCATTCACGACTGCTCTCCAGTTTTTAAAGCATTAAACATTCGCGTAATGAACAGCCTGAGGTTTAACATTACATATAACACAATCAGACATGTCACAGGACGTATAATTAATCAAGCAAAATCTAGGTACCGACTGCTTTTACTGGAACGCAGATCTCGTTTTCAAACATTTTTCGCTCTGTGTGATCTTGAATGCAGCTTAACAATTTTTCAGTATTGCAGGACTTAAAGGTCCCAGTTGATGGCGTAAAAACTTTTCTTTTGCTTCAGAGATCAATCTACACAAATATTAGAAAAGATTTAATAACATCCCAACATTTACAGCAGTATTTCTTCACATTTTCTATACTGTACATCCCACTGCATAAATAAGAAACATGTTGACCACAATTAGAAATATTAAAATGTATTTTAATATAATGTAATTTAATAAACAAATAAAACAAAGAGAGGGAGCAATCAAAATAAAGTGCAAAATCCTTTAGTGTCAAATTAAAATCAGTGTTGTAAAAAGGTAATCTGAGAACCTGAGGGCAGGAGGCACAGACATGATCCAGGTAAACAACAGTTTGTAAAAAATACAGTATAATCGATCAAAATAAATTAGAAATATTTTTTTCTCAATCATACAGCATTAGCTTTTTTTCAAACTGTTTTCGACTTGTCTAAAGTTGATATTTAATCTACTTTTACTTTTGAACCTATAAGGTTTTCTTAAATATAAAAATGTAGACACTTTATACCAATATTGTCAAGTCTTGTCTTTCCTACACACTGCCACTCTATACTTTATTGTATTAGCAGTGATAAAACATCAATAAAAACAGTAAGAAACATATGTCATCTGTACTCTGTTGCCATGAAGAAATTCTTTGCAGAAAAGTCTCTTTTACTCATTCAGCATTCTTCATTGTATCTGTTTTTCGTGCCATTTTGTTTACAGAGAAGGCATCTTGCCATCCCTATAATCATCAGCAGTGGTTCAGTTGATGGAGACCTACAGTGACAACATTCATGTCACAGATTGAGTTTCCACAGGATTCAGTCAGCACATAGAGTGTGGTCAAAGATGAAGACAACACATCAGTCAATGCCTGATGGGACATTAAACCAGTCTGGTGCTATGTGTAATCTACTACTGAAGTGTCATGTATGGCGACCACAGTGGATCCACTTGTGGTGCTGAACTGCTCTATGTGGTTTTCCTCTATGCTGTTTAACTCCGCTCTGGGCAGCTGGAAGCCATTCTCCGAAGCTGGGGTTGAATTGGTGATGCTCCCGGACACAGAGTTGACTCCCATACTGCTCAGTGGCATGCTGGTCTGAACTGTGGATTGCGATGCCCTTGGGCGAGGTTTGGAGCCACGGCTGACTCCCAGGACTCTGGATGCATGTGTCCGCCTGGTAAACAATGAGACCATGATGTTATAAGAAATCTCCCATAACACACATATTATTGGGTAGCAAGCACTTTCTATTGCACTCAGTGGTTACTCAAAACATAATAGCTTCTCCAGGTTTTGGTTAATAGGTCCATTACTTGAAAAATGACATTTTGTGAAAATATATTTTATATGAGAATTATTATAGTGATAACTAAAGAGTTCTCTTGTTATTGCAGACTACATTCATTCCTACATTTAGCTTAGAAATACAAAAAGGATATTTCACCTTTCTATAGACTTTGCTTGAACAGTACTTCTCACTCATGTACATGTAACAAGGGGCTGTGAGAAAAATCACTCCTATAGGCTGAGTATGAAATATGAATATATATAAATTATTGTTTTTATAAGTCTATATATAATTTCACAAATGAAAAGCAACAGCAGGTGTCTAGTCTTCTTTGGAGGTGATTAAAATAGCATGAATACTGTTTTACGGCTTGTGACATTCAGCATGCAGAAATTATCCAATCTCACAGGAATGTGGTCGTACTTGTTGTATGTCTTTAGGATGAGCAGTATAACAGCGAGAATGATGATGATACCTATGACGATGACGGCAATCATAGCCCCAGAACCTGAAAGACAGAGAGAAGCGATACATATGCTGAAAGTTTGCTTCCAATGCCGTGTGTCTCTCCTAAAATTAGCATTTGACATATTTCCTACGCTCCACATGGTGCACCATTTTTTGTGTATCCTCTGAAAGTTGTGTGTTGTGTTTTAGCAACAGTGTCACTCACAGGCAAACAGAGCACGGCAAATTAAATGCATGGGTACCACTCCCAGACAAGTCACGTAGATTAGATCGCATGACGCAACCGGTTGTTGTTTACAAAGCTTAGTTTATCAAATACTGTTTTTTGATATGAGTCTGTAATCGAGGACATTGAGACTGTGTTTTAGAAATATGCAACATAACAAGGAGTTAGGCTGTGCACAATCTTCAGTTATTCTTACTCTGAATGAGTACTTGTTCTTTGGACTTTGTAGTGGTGGTTGTGTTTGAAGGTACTGTAGTGCGGGTCACAGGTGAGACAGTTGAAGCTTGCATCTTCATAAATAACCTGCAGAGACAAAACAAGTAAAAAAGTAAAAAACTTTTTACAGTAATCACTCCACAGCAGTCCTGCAGAATAAATAAAGACATAAGTGGGACAAACAGTAGATACAGTAGGTGACAGAGATGATGGGGCGACACAAATGTATGAATGCCTATTTGGTAGAAACCACAGGAAAGGTGATCCTCTACAAAATATTATTTAGGAAAAAAGTGCCAGCTTTACGATGACAGTAGTTGTAGAGGTGTGGTATCAGACACACTGATGCCAAAACTGTTGAATAAACAATATTTTCACGTGTATTACAAAAACACCACAATGCTGCTACGCTCTGCTACAGTTATTGTTTTAGGGCAATGGACAAAAAAAAACAGGAGGCAGGATACAGCCTGAACAGATCCTCTGGCTATGTCTTACTGTGCTGCAACTGTTCTGACTCATGTGGAGATCCTCTGTTAGTTTGGAAGATCCCAGATACTGTTCAGGAGAAAACCTGCACACAGCTCTAGGTCAGGGTTGTCCCCATAACTGAGTAAGTAATAACATACTAACTCGCAAACCTCATGCTATAATTACACCTGCATTCATTTTGTCTCTAAGTGCCATTGGAAACAAATTATATTTTACATGTGCGTCATCATGGGAGTTCCTCATACATTTTTCCACAAAGATTGGGTAATGACGAAACCTAGCCCTTGAAGTGTGACTCAGGCATGAAGCCATACATTTGAAAGCTTCATAGTATTTAATTATATCACCTGACAACAAAGGAAAACAGCCTTCCTAAGGTTTGTAAGGATCTTTGTAAGCATTGCTGACATCTGCCTTCTGTTTTATTGATGTGTCAGAGCGTTAGAGCGGCATTGCACTATGTCTGCTGGGTGTGAAGCACTGGGGTACAATCAGGTGTTTCAAACTAACAAAATATGCATCAGTTATAAATAAAGCTGCAAAACCTGCTAAACACAGAGACGTTATTAGGTCTTAACATTGCAAACTTTAGCCATTAGACTGCTGCCATTGTCAACACCACTGATGGTAAAATCACAGTATTAATTAAATATAAATGACAGTATAGTAGCTCTACATTTGCTTTATTGAATAAACTCATATTCATAATGCTATGTCGAAATGTACCACACACTAGTTACATTTCAGAGAAATTCCTTGGACAAATACATCTGCTTGTGTACATAGCTTTCCCATTAGTCTTGCTGAGCTGAGGCGCATTTACAACATAATTGACATCAATGTACAGTTTTGTGTTCCCTGACAGGGCCATGATTAGTCAGATTCAAACTTTGATTTTAATAGATTCTCACTGAGATGTGAAAAGACTGGATCAGAATTTTTATCCCAGCCCAACATCCAAAATCAAAGCCAGGACTCAATACCTGTGTGTATTTTGCAGTACATCTTATCCAGCTTCCTGCTCAACAGCAAATATTACACAACCAGCTCTCTCAGTGTTGACATACAATTAAGCGTTGAGATTAGTAATGGCATATATCATGTTTGCTGTTTGCAGAGGTGACAGCCTCTGATAAATTTCTTTCTAATCACATGCTGTATCAAGTTGGTAACACTACTGTTTTGGTAACATGGAGGAGATGTTGTTGATGTTGGTTTGGTTATATTACCGTATTAAAACATTTGTTGTTATATATCTAAGTTTGCCATTGTTCTTTTTCCGCATCACAGAAAAATATCCAGTGTTTTTTGATGTTATCGCCATTTAAAATGAATGTGCATGTACAGACAGTTCTCCAAATTAAAGGTGAATATCTTTGTATAAAATCTGAAGAAAACAGCAAATTATAGTACTGAATTATAAAATACAAACAAAAGCATAAATGACTATAAAAATAAAGATCTAACTAAATATGTACCCAACGAAGCGTCCAGTGAGTGTACATGATTTACACGAATGATTAATATTCATGCCTTTATTTAAGGTGTAGTTCATGTGTTGATCGGCTGTTCTTCTAATAACTAGAAGGTAAAAATAACAATTTAAGTGTACTTATGTATTGTGTACAAGAATGACAGAACAAGAAAAACACTGCGTGCATGAACACATCATCGAGACCAATAGAAGACTGGATCAATCAAACCATAGTGATCTTCAGTTTGAGCACAATTGCAGAAGTGTCACCATTGTAACCAGTGACAATGTGACTTTTGTCTCCAGATGACATCTTTAAACAAAAACCATCTTGGCCGTCACAACAGGATTCTGCCAGGGATTATGTGACGGCTTTTATCACAAGGAGAAGATGGCAAAAGATAGATCTTCATTGTCCAAAGTTCAAGGTTTGTTTTCATTGCCTGAACCTGTTTTTGCCAAACTAGGTTATTAAATGTACTCTATGTGTGGCTATCAAACTGCTAGTCATCAGTAGTGGGTGGGTGTAGTGATGCCAGTTCAAAAGGGTGTGTCAAGAGAATTAGGTAAAACACCTGACCGATTGTAGGTTAGGTTTAAGTGTAGGTTAGACGTAGTCACATAAAGATCAAGATCAGACAGAGAGAGAAAGTGTGAGACAGAGAGAGAGAGAGAGAGAGAGAGAGAGAGAGAGAGCGAGAGAGAGATAGAGATAGATAGAGCCTTTAGCTGAGGAAAAACCTGCAGTTAAAACATCTCACATCTCAATATGAAATTAACCCTTGTGCTATACTCACTATTCTACAGCCAGGTCTTGGCTTCATGCTGTTAGTGGACTGATATTAGATATTTATATCAGTGTTAATGTGATATTAGATGCACTGACAGCGTTACACATGAACATTACATACTTATACACTCACCGGACAAATTACTGATCAGCCAATAACATGGTGGCAACATAATGTATATAGGCATGCTGACATGGTCAAGACGAACCGCTGCAGTTTAAATTGAGCTTCAGAATGGGAAAGAAAGGTGATTTAAGTGACTTTGAACGCGGCATGGTTGTTGAGTATTTCAGAAATTACTGATCTTCTGGGACACGCACAACCATCTCAAGTGTTTACAGCGGATGGTCCGAAAAAGGCAAAACATCCACTGAGTGGCAGTTCTGTGGTTGAAAATACCCTGTTGATGCCAGAGGTCAGCTGGTTCAAGCTGATAGAAAGGCAACAGTAACTCAAAAAACCACTTGTTACAGCCAAGGCACCAAGGCAGAAGAGCATCTCTGAACGCACAACACATCGAACCTTGAGGCAGATGGGCTACAGAATTTGGCGTCAACAACATGAAAGCAAGGATCCATCCTGCCTTGTATCAACGGTTCAGGCTGGTGGTGGTGGTCTCATGGTGTGGGGGAGATTTTCTTGGCACACTTTGGACCCCCTGATATTAATTGATCATCGTTGCAATGCCACAGCCTTTCTGGGTGCTGTTGTTGACCGTGTCCATCCCTTTATGACCACAGTGTACCCTTCTTCTGATGGATACTTCCAGCAGGATAATGTCATAAAGCTCAAACCATCAGATTGGTTTCTTGAACATGACAATGAGTTCACTGTACTCAAATGGCCTCCACAGTCACCTGATCTCAATCCAACAGAGCACCTCTGGGATGTGGTGGAACGAGAGATTCACATCATGGATGTGCAGCCGACAAATCTGCAGCAACTGCGTGATGCTATCATGTCAATATGGACCAATATCTCCTAGGAATGTTTCCAGTACCTTGTTGAATCTATGCCATTATGGATTAAGGCAGTTCTGAAGGCAAAAGAGGTCCAACCTGGTACTAGCAAGGTGTGCCTAATAAAGTGGTGAGTGTATAATACTAACACTAATGAAGACTTACTTATAGATGTTTGTTTAAGGCTAAATACATTTTTACAAAGAAAATGTGTAAAAACTAGACCGGGTTTCCTGCAAAAAATATTCATATATACTGTATACTGTGAGTAGTATTTTACATGTTGTGCAGGAATTTCCTTATTGCAGAATTTGATTTCTGTTTCAGGCATCTGTGTCACAGTTAGTATACACACTTTAATTATGACAGGGTACCCTCTTAATAACTTGAATTTGAAGGGTTATTTGTAATCTGAATAGATTGTTTTTTATAAACATAGAGATACATTTAGCGCTTAAAAGTATTTGTAACTTGAACTACTTGGATTACTTTGCTTTGACGTCAGTATCTTCCTCTTCTGTTTGCTGTAATAGTTTGTTTGTTGTTCCATAAATTGCAGCTATTCAACTATGCTGCAGATTCAATATCCTTTCTTCCATCCTCAATAAAGAAATCATTTACTGAACTGTTCAGACAGTAGGATCACAAAACAGAACAGGAACAATCTAGTTTCCTCTTTTTATATGAGAAAAAAAATTACTAAGCCATATACCGGCTTGACTTTTTCCCCTCTACATGTTCACCTACACACATTCATAAACACATTCAGAATACAACCTTCATCAAATGATGATTGGAGTCAATATTTGAGCAGTCAATCTGATGCAGGTCAGTAAGGCTAAAGCCAGTAGCCCTCTCTAGAAGCTTAGTAGGTTAAGCATCAGACTGCGATGTAGGAGGTTGCAGGTTCGAACCCCGTCTGACTCCTAATCCATCCCCTACCTGGTGTGTCTTTAAGCCAGACACCCAGCGCTAGCTTTGGATAAAAGCGTCTGCCAAGCAAAGTAAAGACGGTAAACACAGGTTTAGTTATCATTACCCTTAATCATTCACAAACAGAAAGAGAAAGAACTCTGGCATTATTACTTTTGGTTTTCTTAGCAAGTAGAACAGTACATTAAAAGTGTATTTGTGGATATTTTGTCAGCTCCATTCACATATAGAGAATTTGTACATTTTTTACTGAGGAGGTCCAGCATTACCACCCTTTCTAGACCATGTAAACTTTTCTACATCTGCAACCTCCTGGAGTAAATACAAAATGATGATTTCATGCCTGGCTGTGCTAACAACTGTTGAGTCTTTGCCACCAAGTTGAGTCTTTATGATAACAGGGAATTTCTTTTGAATCATTCAGTGGTGGACTTATTAGTGTGTTTTAAACAATTATCCCGATGCATAAATGTACACTAAAGACATTCTCCCTCAGAATATTCTGGTAGAGTGCAGGACTAATGGTTTCAGCAAAGCAGCAAAGAAGATCCAGACATCACACAACCACCACCACGTCTGACAGCTGTTATGATGTTTTTTATGAAATCCCGTGTTAGTTTTATGGTAAATGTAACGGGATGCCCAACTTTGGCAAAGTTCGACTTTTGTCGCATCAGTTCACAGAATATTTTACCTAAAGTTTTTTAGGGATTTTTTGGTAGTATAGTAGTTATAGCCAATCTAGGCTTCCTTTTGATTTGCATTGCGTAATCCAACATTTACACCCACTTTTAAGCAGCGCCTACAATGCAATGAACTCTAAATTATGAAATCAAATCATTAAACGTCAAATGTATTTATGTACTTACTAGGATCTCATTGGCCACTTCCTAAGTAGTGGCTCCATACCAAGTGGCTATCATCACCGTATGACAATAATTTCATTGGCAGAATTAATTGCTATGATATTGTAAAACATGACTTTGGCGATTTGGAAGTCTTCCGAAGTCGTCCCATTCTTACTTTTGCTGGGTAGGTGCAGCTGTTGTGCACACACAG
>JAUMHF010000014.1:7784759-7886985 GCA_032359275.1 Microctenopoma steveboyesi | reverse complement strand
TTTGGCGATTTGGAAGTCTTCCGAAGTCGTCCCATTCTTACTTTTGCTGGGTAGGTGCAGCTGTTGTGCACACACAGCCATTATCTTTTACAACAAGGACTGGTAGCCTTTCTATTCTTATATCACAGACAACTCCCCTGGCTAAAAAAATCCAATTTGTGTTACATTAAATAAAATCAATGCTACATAAAGCAGTGATTGAACTTAGGATCAATGCCGCTGTACTATAAAAACAGCTGTCATAGTTTCCTACAATGTTATGGCAACTGATAAGAGACAAATGCAGGTGTTCCGTCACTTCTCAATAAGAGACAAACAAACACACAGAGTGCGATGGGAACTGAATCTGAGTTGTCCTCACATTGTGTTGTTCCACTGGTTCAACAGTTCCAGTAGATTTCTGAATCTTGGAGGCTCTCTGGAATGTGAGCTATTCTCTTTCACCTGAGATTCAGATACTGTCTCGCCACGTTGTCTGGGAGCACCCACATTTCACATACACACTCACAGCAAGGTCTGACGTAAACAACTCTCTGAAAAATGACTCTCAGCCACATGAGTGAAAGTTTAAATGGAAACCAAATCTTTTGGGAGTAAATTAGTCCCCTTGTGACTTACCCAACCGTGTCTTCTTTGATTTCAGCTCAAGCCTTTTCCAGATGGAAGCCTAAGCAGTGCAGAGCCCCCTCCCTCAGCTTACTGAGGGGGGCATAGTCCACTGGAAGACGGCTAAGAGTCGAAGGTGATCATTGAGATTCAAGCGGCAGAAAAGTGTGCAAGCTACTCCAAGTAGGAAACTCCCTGGTTCTAATAGACAGTCCCACAGGTAAAAAAAAACAGACAAAAAGGAAAAACAAGCAGAGATAACTCAGCCTCTCAGATCACTCAGAGTGTCTGGCTTCTCTGGAAATCAGTGTATTCTCGATGAAAAGAAGGAGGAGAGAGAGGAGGAGGAGGAGGAGGAGGCTCCACGCTTGCTCACTCACTGCTAATAATCTCAGGCAGCTGGTTTTTCAGGTCCCTCTGCCTGGCCTTTAGGCGTGCCACAGCCCATGATCAGAAAAATCAAGGAGTTGACTGTGCCGCTCAGCTCTCATCATGACTACTGCCTCTCAAAATCAGCCCACCTATGTCACGCAGAATATCTCACAGGACGGGGAGAGAGTGTGTCTCTGTGCATTTTGACATTAATGGAGACTAATAACTCTAAAATGTATGTGTGTGATTGTGTAGACCAAGTATATAGTTTCATTGTCCATTTGTGTCTGCACAAACACCTCGTATGTATATAGTTAAAAATTAACTATGTGAATTACAACACTTGTTCAAAGGGTACCACACACCTGCCTTTTTACTCCTATTATTGGACAGCAAGGTCCATTCAACAAGGCAATACTTCGCTCATCCTTTCAACTGTCCTACTATCTCTGCTACTCTTTTTCTAGGACATAAGCTCTTGTAACACTCCTACTACGGGAGTTTTTACTCAGACAGTGCCAGCAGGCCATCAGGACACAGCCTCATGTTACATCCAGGGGCGACGTGATGGTCATGACTATAAAGCAAATCAGTGCTGGGAGAAAGTGTAACTAAACCTAATTCGACAACCACACATTGTTCTGCTTCAACCAATGGTCTGAAAGGACTGTTTACAGGCTACATACGCTGGTATCTGCGTGTACAAACATTGAAGGTCAAATTTCACAGTGCAAACGGTGTAAACACACTAAGTGCTATTGTATTATACGAAAGTCAAAACAGCAGCCGGATCATCAACTGTTCATTCAACTCAATCAGGATTTTAACACAGCAGTTAAGTAATAAATAAGCAAGATTTATTCTTAAAAATATAAATCTGTACTATGTAAGAAATTTCATAAATGTCACAATTCATTAATGACATTTATATTTTAATGCCAAAGTTTTATTGAGTTTGTCTTTTTTCTTTTTTTTTCCACAATCAGGATGTGACTCAGTCTGGATGAAGAACTACTTTTAAAAGCCTCTTAAGTTAAGTCCGAAGTATCTTTTGAAAATAGCCCTTCCAAACTTATGGCGACCATTAAGTCTGACCCAAAGTCATGGACCAACCAGCAGACAAATCACACCAACCCTTCAGCTATGGTTGTAGCATGAATTAAAATTACTTAGATTTAGAACATGAGTTTATTTAGAAATGTCATTATCTCTGAGAGTATCTGAAATTTCCATTAAAATATTCAGTAAATTCTTTTAATTCAATCCTATAAAAAATGCAAAAATGGTGATTGTATTGTTTTTTTCCTTAAACAAAACATCAGCCAACATACTCTCCTCCTGAGAGCGATAAAAGTGTTTACATTCACTGTGATGCACTGGCGGACTTTAAAGTAAAACTGGGGTAAATATTAGATTTTCCCTTCACATTTATTCCATTATGTGTATTATTAGTGATCTTCAGAAGTAAATACTAAAACTCACTACTACCACTATATACTATCCTGCAGGAGTAAGTGAGATGTCCCTGATTTTTAAAGGAACCTGGAGGTTGTGCCCCCACCGTAAAAACTCACGGGGCCCATGTTAACCTGATTTGTTCTTATGAGCACACACATCATTAGGATGAACAGTAGGGCTCACTGTGAGGAGGAATTCCCCATTCCCAGCACACAAAGAGAGTTTCTTGTGTCATGGAGAGGAAGGCAGGGCAGTAGCCTAGAGAGCACATCTCATCTCACAGTTAATAAGTTGTCTCTACCTCCAAAAAAAACTGCCTTCCACTGTTTTGTACATGTGCTTGCAAAATGCTGTTTTGTGAAATCAGACGCGCTACTGTTTGAGCTTTGTTTTTGTTCTCTTCTCACACAATCATAAAATACAGCAAAGGAAACATTTGAGTTTTTTTTCATTTGTGAATGACACGTGGAAACCACAGCCATAAAAGTCAATAGACCATGTGTAAGTCATGGCTCTGTTGCCACATAGCGACCTCACTTTTAATGCTATAAATTTCATGACCGGTGTTTCCCACGAAAATAATTAGCAAGGCTGTTTCACACGAGGCTGACAGAATGTCAACTATTGCTTTTGGAAGCCCAATCTAAGCATTATAAATCAATATTTCAACACATGTTAAAACAGTGATAAGGGATTCTATGTATTTTATATGGACCATAAATATAAATGGTGAATGAGACACTTTGAGTCATAAATGGTGAAACACCTAAACTATCATAAAGAAATCATACAGAATCATACATTTTTTTGTTGGATGATGAAAAAGAGATGATACAACTTTATTTCCTAAATGAATAAAAATGCAGCTGTAAGTGACATTTTGAAAAATACAGAAAATGGTCTGCATGACATTTTAGGTATGAAAATGTAAAATAGTATAGCTATAAATAACTTTTTTTATTAGTATGGTAAGAAATAGCACATAGATGCTGTGGGGAGTTACGACTTTGGATTGGGAAATACACAGCCAGTTAATTTTCTTTTCTTCTTTTTGCTTGCTTTAATCATGCAATGGACGGCGATGGACAGATTAAGAATATAAAAGAAAAAGTGAAAATATAATGTTTTGCACTTGCTAATAATAAATAAAAAAAGGCACAAAGGCTATTATGAGTGAATAATGTTCTGATAGAAATACACTGTCATCCGAACATAATGTGTAATAAACGTGGTGCTGCATTTATAGCAGTCATGGGAAATTATTCTTGAGTTTCTGTTCCTCTCTGTGCATTCCAAGTAAATAAATCTTTAAAATAAACAACACTGAACATGACTTTTAAGAATAAGTCTTTATGTATTTCTCTATGTGAAACAAGGACTATTATACTACACAAATAGAAGCAGATACTGTAAGAGACACAGACCACCTCTAAGAAATAAGTACAGAACATGAAAATACACATACTGGTATTATAGAACTGTAAATTATTGCTTGTTTTGCTACTTTGTTTTCTGGATTCCTACAATAGAAGACACAATATTCATATTTCAACAGAAACAGTACAACAGTGACAAACGGTATTATTGACCTTTTTCGAAGATGTTCCCCAGAAAGAAAAGAAACATTCAAACAGAGTCCATGTTGAACACAACACAGTGACAATTGGTTTTGATCGAGCATCTTCAGGACTTACCGTTACATGTTTTTCTACATTTTTTTCCATTACAACTTTGCAAAGAGAAGCTGTAACAAACTGCACACTGGGACTGGTCTCAGCAACAAAAACACTTGGCATATGTACATAAATATACATTTTTCAACTGTGACCAAAATGTACCCAGTTAAACACCGTGACCACAGAGAGTAAAAAAACCTTCACTACTTTCTTTCCTCGCTGCTTCCTCCTTATAATAATTCACCTCAGGAGTTCCACCCATCTGCTGTCGGCCGAGATAACTGCGACAGCTTTACCGTAGTGCCAATAAAACTGCACTCTGACAACACGGCGTGTTTCAAAGAACTGTTTAACTTTCTCAGAAGATAAGATGAATGTTACTTATGGACAAACATGAAAACAAAGACAATGATCTTGTTCTGCAGTGTCATTCCGCCTCATTTTTAAGCCTCCAACTGTACTACGTGTACTTTTGTCAGTACACTCTCATACATCCCAAAGGTCTGAATTTCTTCAAAGTTTACACTAGCAAAAAGGAAGTGGCGTGTTTTCCTCACTGCAATATGCTGATGAAAAGGCTAACCAGGTGTTCAGCTTGAGATAAAAGAAAAAAGACAGTAAAAAAACACAGGAGAGATGCAGCGTGCCTCCTACTTTGTCTAAAGAAACACTATTTTATGTTAAGGAAAAAACATTGACAATAAAGTGCTTACATGCAGATAGACTTGTGTTTTGCCTACTAATATTGTTAAATGGTCCTTCACGCTTTTCAGATTTGCCTAATGACACCTGTCAGAAAGGTTTGTTGATTTTGATTTTATATTTTGCTGAAATGTTAATATTAATATTAAATTAGTGTGGGATTGTGGGGGGAAGTTAAATGAGCTTACTTTAGTAGAAATGTATTCCACTAAAAGAAGATGCTGCAATAAAAGGATGTTAATATAAAATGGAAAATACACTACAGTTGTGTTGGAAACATATATATGAATTCTTTCTGCTCAGTTTAACAATATACATCAGTAAGAAAAATCATTTTGAGGTGAGTGTACGCTTTGGTTGATATCTCATGAGGCTACCTAATCTTCCCTTTTCTCAGCAAAATGCTTTCTGGTAAACTACAAAATCTATAAGGACTATTTCCACAAATCTACTGTTTAGCTATTTACAGCAAGAAGCAGCGCATTAGTCAGGAGTGCAGCAGGAGGCGGTAGAGAGCCCCACAATTGCTTGGAGCTATCAGGAGATACTCCGTGCAAATCAAGATATGGTCAGTTTCAAAAGAAATCGTGACACTTAGAAAGTGATTTTGACCAAAGAGTATAACCAAGACATTAAAGTTGTAAAATACAACAAAAAGAATCAGGAAAAACAAACATCCCTTGAAGAAAATGGGGGATGAACTGTCTCTGATCCATCAAATCCCAACAATAGAGACAAATGCTAATTTTCCATCAAGAAGTCTGAACTGTCAAACTGACAAAAGACCATTCAGCTTTGTTTTGCCCCTAAAACGTCACTTTAAACTGTGCGTGGGGATATGCACTTGCATCAAAAGCGTCACACCATTTCCCTGTCATCACACGACAACAATAAAAAAAAAAAACCCAACATCTCAGCTCCTCATCTACAGAAGTAACTAAGCATGCAAAAAGTAGTGGGGTAGCAAATACATAGTAAGAATACACATCTAGTAGTTCAGCAAAAAACAACACCTCTCCAAAAAAAAGACAAAAAGCGAAAAAATCCACCACCACAACTTTGTACGTTTTTTTTCTTAAATGTCAGCAAATGTAAGTCACATAGGATGCTTCGTGCTGTGTGTGATGTTAAATAGATTCCTTTTTCTTGATATATTTTGTTAGTATTTGTGTTTCTGTAAGTATCTTTTGTAATACGGTATATACATGCAGACAAGAGCGGAACATCACACACTCAATCTTGACGCAAGCTGAAGTGTCAAACTACCAGATATGAAAGTGGATGAAAAGAAGAAAAGAATAAAATATATATATATATATATATATATATATATATATATATTAGAATCTGAAAACACAATTCATAGTAAAAAAAAAGAAGCTTGTTTTGTGTGTCTGCAACCAAACACTCGACTGTGAGAGGAGAAGAGGTATGGCTAACTAACTAGCAATGAGAGCTGAGTGTGCGTGATTAGTGCCTGCGTCGGGACAGGTATTCTGACCCCTCTTGCTGAAAACAAGTGGGGTTGGTGGGGTGGAGGCAAGCGTGCCTGCCACTCCCCGCGCTGTCCGCAGAATGTGATGAGTGTGTGTGTGGTTCTCATCCATTCCCTTCAAGCCGCCTCATTCCATTGCCACGCTCCCCACAAACACCGTGTTTGAGCAATGTTTGTTGGTTTGTTGCTTTTAGTTGAACTGAAATGAGGGGCATCAACGCTCTCTGTGAGTGCGGAGACGAGAGAGAGGGGGCAGGTGTGTTGCGGGTTTAAAGGGCGGTCGGGGGCCGCGCCGGTGTCGGGGTGTGGGGGAGGCCTCTCTAGTTGAACACTTTAGGGGCTCCGTCGGGACGTCTGGTCTGGACAATCTGTTGCTTTGGCCGCGCAGCCTCATCTTCCTCCGTCTCGCTCTCACACACGTGGACGACCACACTTGGGGTGGACTCTGTCCCTGCGTGGAGCTCATACTTTTCTCCTGGAGGAGATGGAGGGAAGAAGGGAAGGGAAAACAGGAGTTATAAGAATAGTTTGTGTAAGTGTAAAAAAATGTATACAATTCATGTAGTTAAAGGATGGTAACTTTTTTTTTATATGTCAGCTACCATTATTATTAATAAAATTGTATTAATTGTATTAATATTATTATTATTAATTCACATATTTGGGGGAAAGTTATTAATGCAGGGCTGAATCTTACATCAGTAACAACCTGATCCAATAAAAAGACTTAAAAATATTAAATACTGAAAGAAATATGCCTACGTAGTTACTTCATTGACTCTGTAAATAGTACAGAATAATCTACGATTTGCGTGTTCAAGAATCGTTCAGCACTCAGGGAGGTTATGGTTTCAACAACAAAAACAAAGACTTTTCTTGAAATAGTCCTGCCACTTGTCCAGATGCCAAATTAAGTGGACTCAGATTGAAAACACACCCTTGTGAGATTGTATCGCAGTTGCCATGGAGACGAGATCAGACAGCTGGCAGACAGGAGGAAATTGGTCTAGTAGCTTTTCACTGTGGTGCCAAACAGAGAGATGGACAGTGAATAGCGTCCTGCTGTTACCGCAGGGAGTTGACAGAGGGAGTCAGCGTGCTGTGCTGCAGCCCAGTAATAATCTGATTTCAGATGCCAGGATGTGAGGCAAAGAACAAAGCCATTTCCTGATGCCTTGCGTTACTATAGTAACAGCAGAACGTGTCAGAAGTGGTCCTCAGGGCTGGACTGTGTGTGCATGCGGAGTTTAATCACGTATTTGTCAATAATGAAAAGCATAGCTTGTAAATGAAGTACAGAGCAAATAATAACGTTTTCCACTTCATCAGCACGAGCATGCCCACATACACGAGCATGGACAGACATTGTGGACACGGCACACCTTTTCCAGGGTGATGGCTGACATTTTGTAAAGGTTGCCGTAATCTAAAATCTTGTCGACAAGGCAGACGAAGGAGACATAGCCGAGCAGGAACGCTGGCTACAGAGAAGCTTCCAAATGTATCTGTGCTGGACTGCGCTGGCTACTCGTTTATTACGTCTTGCAGAAATTGTAAGAAGGTGAGAACTGCAAAAGATGATCTCATGATCATTACCTTAGTTCAGGGTGTGGTGTTCATGTGTCTCATTTTTGAATTTCAAATTACAGTCATTGCTTTCTTCATAGGAACTGACATGTTCTTTCCCCTTATGATAGTATAAAATCTTGGAAGTTCAAGCCTGCAACCGTCACTTTGACCGGCTCAAGTAACAACAGCTGCTGAACATGCACTTGCCTGCATACTGTATATTATCATCCTAAAAAGATTAAGCTCAGGCCAGAAAAAAAAACCCAGCATTGTTGCTGTAATGCAGGTAAGACGTAACTGTGTTTGGGAGCTTAGCTTACACACACACTTGTACCATACTTGTTACATACTTGTTTTCATTTTAAAAGCAGCTTGGCTGTTTGTTTTGACCGTGCCTTGCCCCAGCCGTAATAAATGGGGGCTGTTAATGTTAGCGTGAGTCAGCATTGTTGAACCTCTAAAGCCACAAACTAATAACAGTGTGTTCCTACAAACATACTATTCTATCTTACAGAGAGCACGTTTTTGTCGAATCATCTTGGTCTCGTGGTCTTTGGCATTTGTCTTACTACACACCCAGACGCTTTGTCATGTAAAATCGAAAGATGGACACATCTGCTGTGCCTCATTGTGGCTGCTAAAGTATGAGTCAGAATCCTGTTTGAGAAGGTATTTAGCGAACAATCAATGTTCATTTTGGAAAAGTCATACGCACAACCATACAAAGGGCAGACACTCAAATATCACCACTGATGTGTATTTGCTTTGAGATGTCAGATTGCAGCAGGTTAAGGTCTAGCACTTGGCTTTCTGGCTTGTTGATTCTTGCAGCCTCGCATACACAGTGACATTGGAGCAAATTCTATATTGACAGCCATTTCACATACAGATAACACATTGAAAATGTTTTAAAAACGACACAATCATAATCACATTATAAAAACCTTCAGTGTTGCAGCAGTCTTTCATAAAAATGCATCTATGATCGGGTGAATCAGACTTAATTTGGCTTTAGACATTACTGAAACCCTGCAGGACAATTCAAGAATAACAACGATCGCTATGTCCATTCCAATATTTTGTCCTAAATACTTCCTGTCCGCATGAAATGACTTCCTGTTTCTATCTGGGTTCCTGTTTAGAGATAAATGTGTCAAATTAGCTTTCTTATTCATTTATTACACGCTGGGTTCATGGCTGTGTACATATTGTGTCTGTGTGAGTGTGAGCAGACTGATCTCATTACTAACCAGGTCCTAGCTTGGAAACTGCACACAGCAGGTCGTAGTTGATGACGGGTGTGGCATCTTCACTCTGACTCCAGCCCACTGGTGGCGAGGCAGGAGGCGAGATTAGAAACTGTTTGACAGGCTGAGGAGGGGCCAGGTATGACTTGTCAATGTCCTCGTCACCATTCTGGATCTATTAGGGAGAAGAAGACAGTTGATGAGGGCGGTAGTAGAGTAGTAGTAGTAGTAGAAGTAGAGATCAAATGATGAAAAGTGGGTGCAGTGGTTTAATTCCAGTGTGAAGATATTTCATACATTCACACAGTCTAATTTGTACACATTTCATGATTAACTGGTTTAATACGGAGGAGATCAAAGATGCATCCAACTGTTTTTTCCTTTGTAAAATCTGTAAAAAAAAGTCCTGCAAATGGGGGTTAAGAAAATTTTGATATGTACAGTAAAAGGTTTGTTAGGTTTGCATTGATAGATTCAGTATTTACTATTTTCTCAGATGACTGCAGACCAACTGCCACAATTCAAATTCAAACAATGAATGGGTTGACCGACACTTTCTTGGGAAGAATTAATTAGATTGTTTGTTTCTGAAATTGTAACACTGACATTTAAATGCCGTTAAAAATGGTTATAAGTAAACAACAAGATGTTTGCCTTTTCAACAAATGTAGCCCCTCCCGGTACCAAAGAAATACATACAGATACACACATGCATACAGCTGTAAGGGTAGAGGAATCGAGGACTTGGGTGTTCATGTGATCAAACTTGTGATTGATGGGTTTTGACAGTGTGTTGCTGAGTTGCACAGGCAGTCAAGTGTAGGTCAGAGAAAAGGTAAAGAATACAAATTTAAAAAAAGAATGTGAAAGAGTGTGAAGAGTAGAGGAAAACACATATGTTGTGTTTGCTGTGTGCGTGTGGGTTTATTTGTGTGTTGGAAATACACTGTGGCATAACTTTCCGTGCAAATAAGCAGGGCTCTATGATGGTCCAGATCCCAGGCCCCCTACCTGCCCTTTCCCAGACCCTTTCACTGACACTCACTTGAGCAAAGTAGAGTTTAAGCTTCTTGCCGTTGAACTCTGACTCGTGTAGCTCGATTCGAGCACGGGCAGCGGCCTCTGGGGTGCTGAAGTTGATCCGGATTCTTCGGAAACTTTTGAACATCTGGAACGTTGCCTGTTCGTCGTAGATTCTAAACAACGCCTCAAATCGCTCCTGTGGAAAATAAAAACACGGACATGTGTCGATGAGAATAAAGAAAGACTTTAGTTTCAGATTCGTGTTGTTGTTCTGCATGTTGTTTAGTGAAGAAAGTAAATCATTCCTGTCATTTCAGTTTGAACCATCTGTGGTCGTATATTTCAGTGGATCAATTAACCAACGTATTTCAGCCTAATGTAATTGTGCATTAAGCGGAGTATCCAGTGCAACCTCTCTGTGCTGTTTCTAGTGTATGGGTGGAACACTTTTATGTCGTTCACCGACACAACAGACAAGACTGACTGTTCTGCTCCAAGTGCAGTATTTATTTAAGGCAATTTTCCTGCATTCGTCTCTGAAGTGGTTTGTCTCACATGCCTTCTTTCTCACTCTGTCATTGTTTCTATCATCTTCGTGTGATTCTTTCCCGTCTGTCATCACTCCCCTTCCCTCCTTACGCATCACACTTTGTCTTTAACTATAGAGCATCATATATGACATTCACACGTCTCCTGTGTGTCTTAGAAATGTCCGTGGACATGAAATTGGTCTCCTTAGCCATGAACTCAATCATGCAGCTCAGAGGGAGGGCAAAAGGAAAAAGGCTTCCATGAGAGCTGGTTTCTGAGTAATCAGTAGCGCTAGTCTTTGTCTCCTAGCCGACCATCACCAAGCACTGATGGAAAAGACAATAAAACAGAGTGTTCTTTCCACGAATCATGTCAAAGGATGAATGTGCCAATCTAATGAGAAAGAAGGTTGTCATGAACAGATTCAGAGCCAGACTCTGAGAAGTGCTGTTATTCCACATTCATTAGATCAATTTGCAATAAAACCTTGTGCAGAAAACCATGACAGCATGTCATGCAAGTAATAATGCTGACTCCTATTCCCCAGTGTCCCGAGAGCCATACATGCAGTCAGAAGCATCAATATCAATCGGTAACCACCACCCTTGAATCACAATGTCTGATTGCATCCCATTTATCTGAATATATTTTCCTTCCTGTTACAGGCAGGGGAGAATAAAAGAGTGAAATACTTAGACGACAACACTTACGTCGTTCTGCTGACACAGCATCTCACCTCACCAGGATGGGAAGGGTGTCTGTTACCTGAAGGAGCCCCAGCAGCACGATGGCTGCGAGCTTTGCCTCTGCACATTACCAGCTTAGTGACTGGAGACGCCAGGTATCCGTAAGCTCAGCAAAGTGACATGAGCACTTGGTTCTTGCTGTGTGCCATGTGTTATTTTAGAGAATCCTTAAATACTTAAATGCATCTTTTTGATCGATCTCATCTTATTGGCAATTTGAAATTGACTAACTAACGGACAAGTTGGTCAGATAATTGGTTTTCAATACTTACACGTAACTGCAGAAAATGCTAAAAAATATCTGTTGAGTCATAAAAACTCATGAGCTTATTATAATTTGACACACAGTAAAAGTTAAATGAGCTCAGAAATACTTACTTACTATATTTAAATGCATCTATTAGTCCAAAACAGATAAAATGTGCTAATATTAAGGTATTGCTATTTTTATTCTTTGCTACTTCACTGCTGCTGAGTAGTAACTACAATTGTCAGTATGATACAGGGAAAATATTCAAAAATACAGGATGTACTATGCACCTCTGCAGAGGAATCACATCATCGCCCTGTCTGACACATGCCGAGTTGTTAATGATTCAGCAAGCTGTGAACCGCAGTTACGCTGCTGTGTGGTATACACTGTGGCGAAACAATCTGCATTTACAGGAATAGGTAGATTAACGCTGTTACTCCTAATCTTTCCTTCGTTCCTTCTTGTTTTATTTGCAGTTTTTCTCCCCATGTATGTGCATCTAGTCTTCCCCTGCTCAACGCCTCGGGGAGCTGGCTAAACCTCAGAGCTGACTTCACCTTTAGGCTTTGTGATACCATTTTTAGTCAGATTCTTTGTTCACCATACAAGGAGCAATCTAAGGGGGCAAGGAAAGGAGGTCAGGATTGTGTGAAAGTGACTTCTTTTATAAATGTTGGGTCGAATTAGCGAGTTAGCGACTACCTTTGAATTAAAATGCAAAAATTAAAAAAAATCCAAAGAAGGGGGACGCGTGTGACTTATCATAAAAATGACAACATATCCTGTAGCTGAAAGCGTTCGGCTCATTGTAGAGTACATTAATTAACCTGTTACTTGGAGACCGAGCAGCAAGGTCTACATCTAGCAGATGTTGTGTAACATCTGCATTCAGCATTCAGATCCAATTTGCTCTCCATCAAATCCAAAGGAAAATATCTCTTTAGACTCTGAACGTTTATTATATTCACTAGCTTGCTGCTAACTTTGGGCTTGTTGTTAGCTCTGGGAAGGCAGTGCAAAGTGAGTTTCTCAGAGCTTTTTCTTCACCAGCAAACAACAGCAGCTAGATATGCTGCTGATAAAACTAGACCAAAACAGTAAAGAGATGAGCAGAATGGAATGCAGAGTTGGGTGGTAAATCTTAAAGTTTGCACATCTTTCAGCTTTCACTCTGGCATTTCTGTTGCTAGTATAAAAATGTTGATTAGTGCAGCTTTACAAATTTTAAATAAGTAATCAACACATTTGGTAAATGAACAAAGCATCAGAATTCAATGTTTCAATTTGATTTGGGTTTAATCATAATTAGCTGGAGACTGACAACAAAGCATTTGTTTGGCCTAACGGCGGAGCCCACTTAAGTGCTTATTCAAACCATGAATTTTCCATAAGGCTTAGCCAGCCTCCATGAGTCACATGTCATCAAACTCCATGTCTGAAAACTGATAAGACAGTCTTTCACAAACTCACATAAACAAAACCGCGGCGGATACATCCATAACCTAAATGATTTCATTGGCACGAGCAAAGATGTGAAAAAGTTCGAAGATCGTGTTCCACAAAAGCACGTGCTGTTCGTTTTCAACTGCACAAACTGACAACGATAGCAACAAGTGAGCGCGCGGATCATTAATTCATGCGATGTCTATGAGTGGATATCCTGAGGGAATGAGAGGAGGAAGAGGAGGGCATGCGAGGAAGAGGAGAGGGGTGTTGAGTTACACATGACCCCCCTCATCTGCCACTGTAATGTTCCCGCACCGACGCACTCCCCTTTGTCCCCTTTGTGTCTCTGTAAGAGAGACTTAGCAAGTGAGTAAACCCAAGTGTGTAATTCTTTAATGTGTTTACACAATTGCTAGTAGTTACAGTGTGGTGGTATTTCTCTACAGACACTGTGCACACGTGCGCGCGCACAAAGCTCGTCTTCTGGCTAAAATATTGTGACAGCACCACTAGTACCTGTGCTTTACTGGAGGATGTCTGTATGACTGTCAGCAGATATAAACTGGTTTGAACTGCACCAAACACACACACACACACACACACAAAGCTTGACACAGCACCTTCTACGACTGTATTTGCAGTGAGTGAGCGCTGTATGGCACCAGGTGAGACAGAAGAACAGCGTGTCCTTGTTTTTCAGCGTGAACAATGCAGGCCTCTATTGGAGGACCTGAGAGAAAATGATGATTTGTACAGTAGCTAGGGAACAAAACGAAAGAAAAAAATTGATCTATGTAGACAACAAATGACAAAATGTCTAATTTATAATCTATCGCTCACATGTAGTCTTCTGTTCTTATGATCTATGTATTACCCACAAGAATATTATATATACCTACAAGAATTTGATGTCTTAAGAGTCGAGACAGTCATGAGGACAAGGTGTGCAGTTCTCAAATAGCCTAGCTTGATTGAAGGAGCAAGCAGAAGTCGTTATTGCTGACTGCAGGGTTCTCGGTGTCACCTTTACATAACATGCAGGGCGTAGCATGATTTTTTATGGTGCATCAGCAGGTGAATGCACAACACTTTAGACCCTGTGTTTTTAGGTTCTTAATTTCTGCAAAGCCTGTATGTTATGAAGGAAAACATGGATATCAAGAAAGAAGAGTATAACTTTTTAGTAATACTAGAGACAGAAAGCAAACCAGCAATTAGAAAATCAGATTTGGAGAGATGTAAAGTTAACTGCAGCCACTCCAGTCCTGGCTGCGGGGCCATCCTTCAGCACACTACCTCTTGGATAATGAGGCAGTTTTGTTCCTGACCGTAATGGAAAGCCTGTCATCAGGGTTGCAACAGGACATGACTGCAGGCATGACTCACAGCCAGTAGCACCAAGGGACAATGAGCACAGAGCCAGTCGGTGGTCCTGACACACAATCACCTGCACAAAAGCTCAGTTGGCTTAGAGATGATGTGCGGGTTTATTATGCAACGCTGACAAGGTTTAATTTGGGGCGAAGTCAGGCGGCAGAACAATAATAAACATCAGTAATTGACGTAGCAATGCAAAAGCATGGACCGACGGAGGCTGGTAAAGGTGTTAGAGCGGAGGAACAAACATGTATGTGCGAAGAACAATCAATGAATGAGTCAAGTGGTACGATTGGATGTAACCCTGTGACAGGTGACTGTGACCTAAGTGTTGTACTTATGTAAAGGCAGGATTACGTTTCTTCAATGCTTAGGGATCACTTACGATTAGCAATAGCGCCATCCTGTTCTGTTGGCGCAGCGCACACAATGACAAACTGTATTCAACCCAGTTGCACCAAATCATCAGCATCACAAAACCGTGATGTTAAACAGACCTAGATCCTCTTTCATTGTTCTTTGTCAGCATATTTTGGAGATTAAGGAGCTAAATATGTTTTAAACACACTGAACTAACCATTTTAAGGCCTTAGCATCGTCGTCGTGAATATGTATTTGTGCACATACGCCACAGACCAAATGAGAAATTGATTACTCAGCAGGTTAAATTGTATTTTTAAAAAACACTTGGTTGCAGGCCTAATGCAATATCTACAAGTATACTTCTTCTGCAGAAATCGTCAGGACAAACATTTAAATTCACGAGTCACAATGTTCTATTTCAATCTAGTTTCTCGTTTAGATTAGTACAATATTAAAATTACATTGGCACTTACCAAAAGCCCATGACTGTAATCCACAAGCTAGTTCAATTCTATGCTGAATTACATCATTTGGCATTTTGGATCAAATTGAAAAGATTAAACAAGCCTAATTTGAATGCAAAGATGGGTTTTTCTGTGTTTTTTCTAATTCCTTTTGTGAATTATTCATCCTTCACTGTGACACGTGCGTGGCTTTAGCACACTCTAATCCAGATGCTTGTGCCTGAATAGGATTTGGGTGAAAACCAACAAACTAGGCCACGCAGCCTCTGGGTGAGTGTGGGACATTGCTATTCTATAAATAGATTGCATTGGAATAATTAAGAAAAATAATTTCTTAAGTGTGTAGACCATCATTTTTAATTACAGTCTTCCCTAAGGGGCCAAACTGGAACCAGTCTAATGAGGTCAAACACGGTGGGCAGACTGAAGTTCACACCTGTATGTCTGTTCCCGCACATTTTTCCTTATCACATTCCATATTTTTCCATTACTGTTCCATAAACCTGAGCCAACTTTCCATTGCAGATATTCCTGTGTGCAGCTTCAATTTTCTCTTGTGACATGAAAATGTATCGTGTTTAAAACACGGCTTCCATTTTAATCTGCCAAAAATTATTACAAACACTGTCTAATATAAAGCAAACACTCAAAGTAGGAAGATGTTTCCATTACATTTTTAGAGTGAGTGGGGAACTTCACATGTGTTGTATTTGCTCGTGGCTATAACGTCAAGCTTAGGTAGAGTATGGTGCTTTTTTCATTAACATAAATTAGCGTCAAACTATCTACTGCGGATCACTTTTGTTTTTCACTCTTGGCACTTACTACTAACCCTTGACATGCGACATGCACGCACATGGATACACTCTGAGGTTGTGTGTGTTGACCCCGCAAATACCGCTCTTGTCTATACAGCCATCACCATAAAGATAAATTCACCGTAAAGCAGCTTCTCAGTATTACAAAGCAACACAAACAACTCACGATTAATAGCTTTCTCTGCTTTATGAGGCTTGCATAAGCACCGGGGAGGCATGTGAAGGGGGCAAGTGTTATTACATACGGATCAATAACTCGAGCAGGGAGCGGTATCGACAGGGGCCGACGCCGCGGCGCTACACGGCTGCTCCCTCTGGAATATTGCAAGGAGATTAAAATCAGTTTACAGCATGCAGGGACACATTAATCCCATTATCACCGATGGGATCGTTATGTCTTTTTATTGAGGCAGAATCTTTTCCTTGTCAGCACCACTTGGGCTCAGTAGGAAACGCACACGCACACACATGCCTAGCACTTTTCCATCACACACTTTTATCATGTGCGCCCGTGCAGTGCCGCACACAGATCCACACGCATTAAGCTGTAACTTTAGTAATAGTAATCCAAACACATAAAACAGACACAACATTATTTCTTCACTTCATAGTCATGTTGTTTTGGCCATGTGGTAACCAGACACCTCACCCAGGAGACTGTTCTTTTGTTCTACGTCATTCTAACGGACTCAGCGCTAACCTTTAGCTGACACCTGAGCCACAGCACTTCTCTAGGATTTCGGGTCAATGTGAGCTACACATCTCCACCTGCCTTGGGCCCAGACTGGGAGAGCATGCACACCTGAGCCCCCTGCAGCAGCCCAGGACCGCTCAGCCTTGCCAAGAAGCAGATCTGGTTTCCTAGCAGCACTGAACATGATACTGTCAGAGTCTACATCCATTCTGTGTGTCCTGCTACTGATCCTGCGCCTTCACCCCATCAAAGTGAATCACAACAGTGTTTTTTAAAGTCTGGAATCATATTAATATTCAGATCCAATTTCTGTTTGATGAGCATGCATGAAAAGGTTCGTCAGTGCCCTTTCTTTAAATGGACAAACACTGTAGTAAAAAGGTCAACAAACCGAATGAGCAATGATTGATTACAAATAAATCCACCGTGAACCTGACAATTTAAAACAAACATTTTCATTTAGAACATACAAATAATGTCTATTAAAAAGAATAAGTGAATCATTTAACGTGTAATTAATTTATCTTAATCCAAATAATATCAAAATCCACCTTTTCAACTAATGTTCTACAATCTTTGTCTCGCATGGCGGCACACTGAATATCTTGAGGTTTAGCCTGTTTAATGAAGACTAGCTTTGCGGCTCATGTGCTCAGAATAACCATTGCATATTAAAGGGAAAGACAACACGTTATTTAAGGCTCTACATCAGAAAAAGACGGTGGAAAAAAAAAAAGAAAACATCATAGATGTAAGGACAATCACTCCCGTTGTGCTGAACTACAAATACTGTGGCATATTAGTCATCAAAGTATCTTCTTCTTTAATGCATAACTACTGTGACAATGAAGCCTGAGACCAGACACATGGCACAAGTGACAGACAGACATGAGGACAGAGTGATCCAGGCGTCTGGAAACTTCTGCAGGCGTCCTCGACGGGGAGTGTGCGTTTGCTGACAGAGGTGTTTGTCTGTAGGTCTGTGAGTCCGCTGACTCACTGTTGTGGTTGAAGTGTGTGACTGTGTCAGTGTTACTACAGTCTTCTGTGTGTGGGAGAGCAGGCTCAAGTAGAAATGAGCCATCCACTGCAGCATCTGTAGCATTTACATAATTGGTTTCTCTGTAGTAACTCTCGTCATAAAGGTCATGAAGTCCAAATCCATTTTTTTCCAGAACTTTATATTAGTTAATTGCTTCCTAATTAAAATAAAAACACATCATTCAGTGATACACTGAAGGCAGAAAGCAACACTTAACAAGGGAAGGAGCTGACAGACTGGCTGTTTAATTATTTATATATATAAAGGAGCAAATAACTAGGAAAGTGTCAAACCTGGCAGGTGAATAAATAAATTGGATGTAAATGTCAGCATCACATGCAGCGAGTGAGGTAACTGTAAAGGCTTGCGTCACAGGCTGTGATGAGTAATACATTCACCTGCCGATATGCTATGACCTTCACTGTGTGTCCCGTGCCGTCATTTGCTGATGCTCCTAGATTATCCAGGTAACAATAGTGCTCTGCTGAACAAACACACACCATACAGCTGCAGTCAACCCACACCTCTCCTCACAACAATAATCCTTTGTTTTTACAAAAATTCACACAGTGCCTTTGGTGCTACGGTGCCTTCAGCTTTGCTGTTATTAGAAGAACAACCTGCCCTGTCCACAGCTCCTGCGTTTGGCTCATTAATGATGTAACCAGAAGGGAAGGAGCCAAAGTGTGGGCAAGCCAACCGCTTCCAAACAATGGCTCTGCTGCCATTCACAAAGCTGCTCTTTTACCTAAAAACCTACCATTCACTCATTTTTGATGTCCTTCCACGCACCACAGCCATTGTCTAATCTTCCTGTGACGTGTCTAAAAATAGTAACAATCTACATATTAGTTTACCCAAACTGCTTTGCCACAAAACGGGATTCTGATTGTGATTATTTCTCCGATTTGGATATATTAATTCAACACAACAGGCTTAGACAGGCCCAGATCTTGTTGAATGATAATAAAAACAGGAGCAGACTGACAGGGAGGTGAGCTCAATCAGAGGCCGTTCCCCACGTGCCCTGTTTTAATCTGCCATCACCCCCCAACGCTCTCCATGTGCCAGAAGCCAGGATTACTGGTGTTCTTTGTGTTATTCGAAAGTCAGCCCACTGTCTGCTCTTTTGATTGTGCACAGACACCCTTTTCTTTGCAGAGTCTGGGAAAGGGAGCCTGATAAGAGCTGCTTGACAAGGCGCCTTAGTGAAGACTATGCTCTGATCAGACTGTCCTGTCCATGTCTGTCTCAAGCCTGTCTGAGTAGAAAAGCAAATCTAAGTCTGCCAAGCTGGTTTGGATAACGGGAGCAAATCACAATGAAGTAAACGTCTCCTGATGCAACACATTAAACGTCCTGAGGTATAAAGACAGATCAGGGGTGTGTATGTATGAACAGAAGAACCCCTCACAGACAACATCTGAGGCTTCACAGTGTACACTGACACGTTTCTTTTCTGTTTTTTGTTACCCACAGTTCCCTGGGAAATCTCGAGAACGAAGACTGCCATCGTGTAATTACAGAATTACAGGGTGACACACTGGTGTCTTTCACCTTGGCTGCTCTGCAGTGGTTAGAAAGTGTAATGAGAGTGTGCAGCCGTATGGTTCACAGGGCGGGTCGGCGGCTGCCGCGCATTGTTTGTTTGTGTGTTCACGTGTGCAGCATTTTCTTTTTTCAACGACATTAAAATTCAATGCGCGCGCTCTCACGTTTGAGTCACGCCATCGCAGGCGCAAGAAGCAGGACTTTCTATAAGTATATGCACACATATTCCCCCGGGGAGACAGAGTTGAAAAAAAGTGAACCATGGCTGACAAAGGTGCTGTGGGGATGAGGGTGGGGTGACTGCTGCTGCGGCTGCTGGTTGCAAGAAATAGCTTCATTCAGCCAGCATCACGCCAGAGCACATCAGCAGTGTGTAGGTGCCACACAGAGGAAGAAAAATATGACATCCCACACCGCCTGCTTAACCTGAATTATAACGTGAATGTGTCCACAGAGTCAAAGGTGATTCGAGTTGTTGCAGGCTTCCAAGCTGCCCTGTGACTTGTGTTGGGTTTTTTTTCCTCCTCCCTTCCTGCATCTCTTTCTGCTTCTTTGATGATGAGTCAAATCAGACAAGTAGACATGCAGCCAGCAGGTGAGGGAATAAATTCTGACATTGAATTTCCGAAGGGTTTATTGGGTGAGCCAAGTATTGGTGGACCATCTGTGTGGCCTTTAAAGCCCCCGAGCTGGCACATTGCGGTGCCAAAGGTGAGGCCCCAGGGCTCACTTTGAACACATTTAATTGCAACTGCATCCTCTCTCTGTGACTGACAACATATATTAATAATAATATTTCTACAAGGAGTGTTTAGTTTGGTCAGTATGGATTTTACAGTGTCCTCCAAGTCAAGCGGATCTTCATATATTAGTGTGTGAAAAATTCTAGCTGCATCTTTATTCCCTGTGGCATTAATGACACGTCACCCTTCAAAATATGATGGTACAATTACTGGTACACTGGGATTAATATGTGAGGTCAGCAGACATCCTCTCTATGAATCATGAATCTTTTTCAGTATATCGTACTGCACCTGCAATGCTGCTGAGAAAAGACAGTAGAGACAGACAGGAGAAGGTGGTCTGTTCACCACAGCGCCAAAAACTGCCTCACTTCTTTTCCTGCATGCATCTCGCACTGACTATTTATGAAACCCTCCCACTAAATGCGCGCATCATCTCCAGGACTGTATAACTCCCGGCTACATCACTAACACCGTGATATCACAACTGGTGCATTAAGCGTATTTCTCTGCGAGTCCCATTCTTGTCTTCTCTGCCCAATTTCTGCAATTCATCCGGCGTCAGCCACTGTGCCGTGCGCGCTACGCGAGACGTGCGTCTTGGCGAGCTGCGGCTCCCATTGATAAAAATCCTCATCTGCGCGAGAGCTGCATTCAACGTCACCAGCATATGCATACACCTCTACAGGCCAGCATGCAGTCAGCGGGTCCACAGCAAACTGCTGCACAATTACACCACAAGGGCAAATAGCGCGATTTGCATTTTGGGTGAAGACCGTACCTGCATTTTGTCTGACGTAAACACCTCGGTGTCCACTTCGCAGGCGATGATGGTCACCATCTCCAGTTTCATATTTATCGATGGCATTCCCTTTCGTGGTTGGGAAAAACGAAAAGAAGTAAAAGCCTCCCTCTTCCTCTCTAAAAGGTCGCAGAGAAAGATTGCCTAAGTTCTTCCACCGCGGACTTGAGGTTAAATCCAGCCGACTGCTCTGGTTTGATCAGCTGTGACAGCTGCTGCTGCTGGACTCCTCACTGCACTGACCCGCTGCTCAGAGTGATGCTGCCGCAACCGCACAAACTCTCTCTCTCTCTCCCTCTCTCTCCCTCTCTCTCTCTCTCTCCCGCCCTGCTCCTGGCTCCACATTGACGTCATTACCATCCTTACGCTCGCCGCGTTTTACGCCACTACAGCGCGGACGAACCGGGCATGGGCCACTGCAGAACTCATTCCGCCTTTGCTTGTTTTTGCTCATTCATTTCCACCAAGCTGCAGGAAAAAACACGAGCAGTTAATTTACCAAAGCTGAATATACATCAGTGGCACCCTGACTCTCTTCCAGTCGAGAGACCGTGTTATTTCTTTTTGATGCCTTTGAATGGGCTGGACATAATAACAGGAACGACTGCAGTATGCCAATAAGATTAAAAGCCCTACAATAGCTGTACTAATATTTTTGAGACACCAAGAAAGGTGAAGTTTCTATTTTAAGGCCAAAACAATATGAACATAATATGCAACATAAAACTTTATGCAGCCTAACGTAATAGTTATTACAGTTTCAAAAGTTCTTATGAGGTATAGTCAGTCTCTCTGAACTGAATGTTGTAAAGTCATATGTTTTACATAAGACAAATACATCAAAATATAGATCGAGACGTTCACAGCAGGTCACAAGAGGAACCAAAGGGTCAAGAGAGGATTACTGGCATAGAAAATAATATCATCCGAATTATTTTCTAAGGTTTTGGTGCAACTCTGGTGACGGGGAAGTTACAACGTTGGTCATGAATAGTACAGTTTGTAACTGCCCAGGAGTCGTGTTGCATGTCTTTCTCCATCTGTCTGTCCCAATTCCAAAGGCATCCACCTTGTTACCAGAAGACAGTGGATCGTTGCTTCATTTTACCAGGTAGGAACAAATATAGGTTTCTGTTACTGTGGCAATCGCAAATGACTGGCTTATTAATTGTTCATTAAAAAACTGCAGTCTACCAAAGGCACCTTGTTTTTTTGCTACATGCAGAGAATATGGCAGTCACATCGATGTCTTCAGAGCCGATGCTGGGTACCTGCCTTCTGTTAGCAGTACCATACCATTTAAACCGTACCGTGAAGTCTTCTGGGGTTGACGCCTTGTTGACTGGAGATTAACTGTACCACGGCTCGTTTTAACTCGCAATAAAGCAGATGATGACATCGCCTGTACCACTATAGCCACGGCTCCATTTCTCTTAATTATTGTGATACATTGCAGGTTTCCACTCCAGCAGTAAACCAATAATTAAAAAGAAATTCCCACAGATATTAAACCATTGCATAATATCCCATTAAACAATGTCTTCTTTCCATCACTCACATCATATCGGTCTTTCTCCCACCCCGTTCCATAATAATAATTACAGGGCCGACAAAGACAGCTAAATCAACTATAAGCCATTAATATTAAGGCGCTAGGCGGCAGGGGCTATTTATGTCTGTGTGTGTCAAGCATTGTCCACGCCGTGCAGACGGAGAACATGAGAAAGATATGTGAGGATGACTGTGACATTCCTCCACCAGACAGCATCAGTCAGTCACCCAGTCTGGAACAGTTAGTCTCTAAATGCCAAATATGCCACACATCAGTCGCTGTAACACGTTGGCCTAAGCCTGAACAACAACTCGCTCCTATCTGTCCACCGAGAGCGCCTGCGTTTTATTCTTTAAAGTAATCCTGCTACAGAAGGAGCGTGCGGCGCAGAAGATGCTACTTGACAGGTTTAGGTATTATCCTAAAGTGACCCGCACTGCTCATTAATCAGCGGAGAAGTGATAAAGCAGCACACGCGGCGCTGTTTTCTGAAACCTAATGTAGGCTTAACTTACCAAATGTTGTGATTATTTATTCATGGCTTGTTGGACTATGGTCATTTCACCTACCCCTGTTTACGAAGCCTCCGGCCAGCAGAAGATGGGGGAGGCTGTCTGTCTGAATGGAAAGTCCAGCTGCCTTGGTGGCTGTAGGACAAGTAATGCAAACTAAACCCAGGTCATACTACAGTGTGTTTCGGATGCTGAACATTCATGGTGGCAAATGAAAGTAATAGGATCCTTCATCTAACGCAAATGTATGTCAGAAAAAAGGAGCCTGCTGTGTAGCATTGGCATAGATACACAGGGCAGGGGATGCATATTCAAATGCTTGTAGCTATCAAAGCATTGTGTGGATGCACTCCGCTGACCCTTTTTATCACTGCTGGCACGTAGGAGAGATCACCGTACATGATAAAGCACTTTTCCTCTTGCCTTATTCTGCAGCTCTCCTCTACCTCCTCCTCATTCACAGTTCCCTCTGTTAGATCTCACAGTCAGCATGCCTGAACAAGTTTCCATATAGGAAAATATCAAGTTAAAAGACATTTTTCATTCCCACCACAGTAACAGACAGTCCTCACATTTATATATTGCAGATTAACTATTATTTGAAATAGTGTGAGTGGTTTATTCGTTCACTTTTGTTGAGAGTTAGATTAGAAGATCTGTGTGCCTCACATTTGGATGTTAAGTTAGCTCAGCACAAACAGCTGGCCACTGAAGCAAATGTGAGGAATCAATGCACCTCTAGGGCCACGGTCCTGCATGTTTTATCCCTGCCCTTCCCACCTCTGATTACCTGGATCGGA
Source organism: Microctenopoma steveboyesi (assembly GCA_032359275.1). Taxonomy (NCBI): domain Eukaryota; kingdom Metazoa; phylum Chordata; class Actinopteri; order Anabantiformes; family Anabantidae; genus Microctenopoma; species Microctenopoma steveboyesi. The sequence goes on along the minus strand of JAUMHF010000014.1, from coordinate 7,863,143 downwards.
TGTGTTCGTCAACTCGAGCTCATGATAAGCCAAATAGTAAAAATTTAGACATACAGTAGCGGAGTCTCTAACATGAATGATGCACTTTATTAGCGACGAGAAGAGGAGGAGGCAGAGATGCTCAAAGGGTGAGACACTGTGTTTCTGACTCACTATCGAGCAGAATTTGTATTCTGTAGTGGAGCTCTGCAGAGGAGCAGCAGGGATGAAATCAGGGCAGTGGATCATCGTCGCATATGCTTTGTATGTTACATGCTGCATGGTAATGCACGCGTGCATGCACAAAACCAAACGATACGACCTATAGACACAAATAAATAAAAACTGCAGCTCTGAATGCTAAAAACTGAACATACCTAAAGATTTATTCGATACGAGAATTCTCCCAAAATGGAAAAGAAAAATACGGAAAAAAAAGAAAAGAAAAACCAGCATGATAGTTCTCACAAGATTCGTCTGTACAGTATGTGGATTTGCGCGTGTGTATGTGACAGCAGAGGAGTGAAAGCAATGATGCTGTAAAAGCTGCTCTATCCACACGCTGCTCACACACATACATGTACATACACACATGCAACCGTGAACATGTCACATCTATTTGCTGCCAACCTCCTGTTAGACCAGGCTACCTCACTTGGCCGAGCCAAGCCAACGCGATGTGCCAGCGCCAATGCAGCTGCTGTAATCTAGGCCAAGCTATTTATAAAGAAAGCAGCCAAGTACAAGCGCAGGGAGCCAGGGGGAGACAGAGGGATGGGGGGATAAAAGAGTATCTACAGGGCAGAGGGACAAAACTACAGGGTATAGGTGAGAAGGAGCAGAAAGAACCGAGACGCCCAGAGAGGCAGTGTGGCGCAGAGTGAATAAAAGTAGTGGGCAGGTAATTGAAAATAGAAAGAGACCAAGAAAGACAGAGAGAGAGAGAGAGAGGTGCTGTCAGGGGCAAAAGACAGGGTGAATACCTGAGCATGAGCAGACATCAGCCTGTAAAACCTGAAAATGATGCACAGTGTTGGTCTTCTTTGCCCTGCGGTTGGCTGTTCGGTATGAGTTTTTACCCAACTATTTTGTCATACAGCATTTATAAACACATACATGTATATTTGCTTGTGTCTAAAAACTCTATGTGATGATGTTGTGCAATGGTTATTTCACATGGTCTATGGAGACCATGCAGGACACCTTCCTTTACACGGAGAGCTATGTTCAGAAATGCCGAGTGAGGCTTACGACGGTGTTTATACATGCCGTCTGGCAAAATGACACTAGATCATAATTAATATTAAACACCAAACACCAGGGAAAAGAAGACTAATTACAACCCCTCTGGCTTTCAATACACGCAGCCCGCATCCACACTTCATTCAAAGCCTGGAATTAGTTTTATTCCGTGATTTGAGTTCGGCTGACAAACTGACAGGATGAAACGTGAGAGAGCATACACGTTTACATGACTTTTAACGTTTAAACATATAACTTTGAGTCTGTGCTTCGATTGCTGGTTGTGCTTAGACAAGACAACGAACCAACAGCTGTCAAACAGCAATGATCACAAACAATGAGCATATATAAAAATAAGCGTGCAAATCAAGTGACCAGGTGAAGTAGTCGTGACCCAACAAAAATACTTCTGTATGGTAAAGTGGTAAAAATAAACTTGCCTTCTTAAAAGCATCACTGTGAGAAAAGCTTTCAGTAAAACAAATATTCTATATAAAGTAAATATGAAGCTGATTTTATATATAAGGCTTTTACAAACCAACAGCATATCTGGTGGGCCACCAGCATCTGTTCAGCAATTTAACCCAGTCCAAAAGCTGAAGCTTAGGCGCGGGAGAGATGAGCTGCCTTATACAGTAGCCGTGTGAGCGGGACAGAGGGTGAGGAGGGTGACAGACGAGGAAACACAGAGTGACACGTGCTGACGGTTCCACTGATTGCTTTGCTTTTAAAACCAGGTCAAATCTTTGGATGGGTTAGGCAGGCTCTCTGACCTGCATGCCGGAGTTGCTGCTGCTAGAATGCCCCACCACACACACACACACACACACACAGAGAAAACACAGGGAAGAAAAGACCTGAAGCAGACTCAGATTTGAAGATACAGTGCTCTGAAAAGTGGGTGCCATTTTCTGAGGCAGGCAAACAAGAGCGAGACGGAAATAATAGACTCGTCACCAGAGCGTAGAAAGCGCTCTTTATTCTTTCACTTCCAACAGATCTAATTTAAAGCACTGAGATACGAGTCTCTGATGAGTACGCGCTGTTAACTAGTGCAATGAAAAACTTGTCAGGATAAAGATAGCTCATAAACAAAACGGGTTATGCTATGGTTGCGACATAATAATCAGACAAACCGGCGCAGAGTGCACACAGGCCCACAGGTGCCATGTCAGAGCTTTATATACAGTACGTCAGTAAACAACATGTTGGGGATAGTGAGAGGCAGAGACAGGAAGACGCTGACAGAGACAGACTTAAATGACAAGGGAGAAAAGAATGATCAAATGCAACAAACCAGAAAACAAGACGCAGCATAAACCAAATCAGATCAGGGGGAGTCACAAACATCAATGTTTCTCCTTTAACAACAGCAAAAAACAAGTCCAGAGACAACAATCAACAACAGGCTGTCAATAGTCCTTTTTCTGCAAGTGACTACCGTGAGAAATTGATTGGAGAGTTGGTCTCAACACTTCTCTCCTAATAAATAACGCCGGGGAGCAGGGCGAGCAACAATACCATGCAAGCAAGGTTCCTGAAACAGGCAGGTAGGGAGAAAGGCAGCTAACCCTAACCCAGGGACAAGCTGGAGATGTTAAAATGAAGCAGTAGCACAATTTCAGATGTACAACATTTCGTTTATTTCTCACTATCACGCAAACTTGTAATGTAACCTGTACATTTATTTCAGCTCCTTCCTTACAGCAATCGTCTGCAGCACATTCTTCTGTTTCCTGATCGCAGTAACACCTCAAGTCATGGGTCCATTCATGCTTCGGTTAAACACCAGATGTGCTGTGTTGTTGTATTCTGAAGTACTATTTTAAAAGCACCACAGAACATTCCTATTTTTAGACTGATTGAACCAGAAAATAATCATGATTTAAATAAAATCAATGGCGCGCGACTCAGAAAAAACAAAACAGCAGCTTACATGGCATCCTAAATCTTATAGTTTCATAATCAGCCTCTGTGTGATTGGCGAGGGCGGGGTTCGTAAGAGATGAAGCATAATTTCTATCAAAGCAGCCACACACACACACACACACACACACACACACACACACACACACACACACACACACACACACACACACACACACACACATCAAAGAGCAAATATTTATTTCTCTGAGGATTGTATGATGAAGCAGAGGAGTGGCACTAGATGAGTGTCAACGTAAGAAAAAAACGGCATAATAAAACAATTCACCATGATGAGATTATAATGATGTTTGTCTTTAAATACAGTACAACATCTCAGCCTTATGTAACTGTTCTTTGACTGTGATTATCTCTGTTTACTGATATTACAAGTTAGTCGGAGATTGCATTTTAGTGCAGAACTCACTCATTTTGTGTGCAAATAACAATGATGCAAAGAGCAAAAATAAATAAATACCACTGATGAAGCACTGACGTTTTTGTGGCAAAGCTGTCTTTTTACAAAGAAGAGAAAGTAAAGTTGGACGAGAAAAAGGGCTGTGGCTGAAGGTGAACATTACAACATACAACTAAAGGTGCAGATGTACAACAAATCACTGGAAGTCACTTGCCTTCAGGTGGTACTACTCAAAGCGGGACTGTTTTTTCATAGCGAGACGTTTAGCATCCCAGGCCACGTCTGTGGAGCCATGGCGGTGTGACTACTAAAATCAGGTTAAACTTGATAATACGCAGTAGGCAGTGGAGACGCTGTGGAAAAATGTAAATTACACCAGGCCTACCAGCGAGTTCAAACTGTTGCTGAAGAAAGAAACACTGACATCGTGTAAATGTGCAAAATACCCAGCATGCAACAACTCAATTTAGCCGAAGCCATCTATTGTCTGCCCGTCTTAAAATGCTCTCTACTTTATTCTGCCTGATAAATGAAGGCTAAACAACAAAACCAGGTTGGTGAGACAACCCCGGTCAGTGTACCAGAATAATATCCAGGCCGCAGCAGGAGCAGGAGGCCAGAGGCACTCACTCACTCTGCACTGCATCGTGTCTGACCTTCAGCCTCCCTCCACACACACACACACACACACACACCCAAGACCTAGACCCCAAAACAGACTGTAGTCTGACACATGAAAACATATAACACTATCACGAGCATGCATGAGCCACATAAAACACACACACGCACATATACAGGCTCACACTCTCTTTACATCTCAGCTTTCACGTCCTCAATGACGCTATCTTTAGTCCCCAATGTGATTCATCACTCCACTTGACACTATCAAATGCATTAGTGTAAAGTGGGAGAATGTGTCCACCAAGGCAGTTCACCTTTTCCACATTCTTGCCGTTCTCTATCTCTGTTGCGCTGCAAACGCATCGCTAAGACGAACAACTGGGAAATATTTGCTGTAAACAGCTGTTGTACAGTTTGGTTTCCTGTTCCTTAATAAAATAATCCCCAGGAAATACGTTGTCAGTAGTGTCCCGTGTATTATTGATCAGAAGGTCTGAACTGTCTTTCTGTAGCCCAAGTCCATTCCCACAGAACATCTGGAGACATACCAGCTTACAGATGCTCCTCATCACACCACATTAAGAAGAGCTCAGTGTTACAGGCAGCAGCAACGAATGCCTGATGCACACTGGGTACAATGAGGGACAACCTATAATGGCTTCTATGAGCTTTCACCTGATGAGAATAGTAACCACTCTGCCTGCTTACTTCACCTATCTCTCTGACTCCCTCACTCTTTGTACACACTTGTTTTTTTGTGGGTAATGTAGATAATGAACCATGGCAAAATTGGATGCTGCAGAAGCTGCACTGTTTTCTGCTGATCACTCCTTTAAAATTAACCTGAGCGAGTTAATCAGAGCTTTACACGTCGCTGCATTTTTCAAGTTGAATATATGCTGATACCTTTAGTCTTTCTTCACTTTCTCATGCAAAAGGAAACACCTTCTGGTGTTTGTTATGTGCAGTAGAAGCATGATTTGATTAATGTAAAACACATTTAGGTTTTTATTGTTAAATGCTGGACAAGAAGATCAAATGAGTAAGAAATCCAGTCATTTCGGTGGACAGGTGGCCTGCTTCGGTTTAACAGCCCTCAGCTGAACTCCCTGAAGATTCAGTAAGCATCTCTGCATTTTACTTAAAAGCTGGTCAGGGGGACAAAATGCTGCAAATAAAAAAGGAAAAGTGTGCTACTAGGTTTTACTTCCTCTTCACTAATGCAAAAGAGAAGGAAAGGCTTTTACAGCCTGTTAAGAGCATCTAATAAATATGGGGGCACATGTGTGCACAGACACAGACCGTTTTCCTGTACGTGTTAGAACAGAAACAGGTAATGTCAATGCTGGGAGGGAGCCAAGAGCCCAAAGACACAAAAATGTAGGTTGCCGTGTCCCCGTTCTTCACTGAGGGTGTAGTCACTAAGTTTAGACGTGTCAAGTTTTCAGCAGTTAGGGAAAAATCTGAGATTTCATAATGTTAGAACAAGTTACAGACTCTGCTTCAGTGTGTGTATGTGTGTGTGTGTGTGTGTGTGTGTGTGTGTGCAGAATCAAACCACACTGCTACAAGCCAAAAACAAACGCATTTAGTGCCCCGTTCGTGCCTCAAAACCATTAAATGCAACCTGTTTTTCTGATTACATACCTCATCCCTTCCTGTCCTCATTTTTGAAGTTTAAACAAATGTCAAAACTTCTATTTTTAGCCCGACTCATTTAACTGAATCATATAGAGAACAATCTATGACATGCTCTGACTGAAGGATGTGTGGGTGGCGTTTCCACTCACAAGTGTGAATCGTAATGAAGTGAGGAGGCAAAACGAAAAAAAGGAGGGGGGGGGGGTGGCTCTACTGCTGGGAGGAATGGGTGTACAAACAGGAAACTCACAAAGAAGTGATTCATTTAAAGGGATTTTGTGCATATGCCATTTATAGCCTCTCTGCCTTCCATACATGGAAAGGATAAATAAAGAATGCCTCGGAGAGAGAGAGACACACACACACAGGGGAACATTAAAAGAACTGAGGGATGAGAAGAAAGCAACTTAACATGCAGGGGACCAGAAGGAGAAGAGAAAGCTTTTGCAGAAGAAACGGCGGGTCACTGTTAGACGTAGAGAGAGATGGATGGACAGATGTAACGGAGACCAGGAGACTTAAAAGAGAGACAGTAACAGAGAGAGAGAGAGATGTGAAGCATGCCAGCTGGTAGAATGACAGGACAGCATGCTTTAATTGGATCAGAGAAGCAGAAAAGCAAATGTTTCTTTTTTTTCTGTATCTTTCTCCAGCAAACAGCATCTAGTAATTCAAGTATTCCAGATCTGAGGATTCTGATAATGCAATAACACAGATAATATAGTGCATCTGCAACATGTCTGTGCACTTTGGTAGGAGCTCTGTTGCCACATCTATACTGGGAGTGGGCATGTATAAGACACTGCATGAGCACGCGCACAGATTAATGCAGTCACATTGTAGTCTGCTGCCCTGCATTCACGTTCCCTGGTAAATAAAGAAAAAAACAGCATCAGGTGTGTGTGAGTGTGTGTGCATGTGTGGCTGTGCCTTTGCGGTTGAGCAATCAGCAGCGCAGCATGAGACCGTGACTGGACTTCGACAGACGGGAGCAAAAGCTGTGGATGACATCGTGCACGTGTTGCTGGGCTTTGAATCTTTGATTTGCTGACACATTTAGCAGGATGACTCAAAAATACACAGAGGGAAACACACACACACAAACACACACCGACAAAATATGACCCAGAAAGTGACTTTGCTCCAGCTCACCTTGTGCGAGTCGTCTTCGAACACAGCGTCGTGAACACTGCATGCAAAGAGTGCCGCGGGGAGGTCACTCAGATCCATCATCTCCTCCGCCATACTTTCCTGTTCGCTCTCCCCGAACCCTATGTCCTCCTCCTCCTCCTCGTCCTCATCCTCCTCCGGATCACTGCTGTAGGCCTCTGAGCCATTACTCCACGCCTTGGAGCTCTCTCGCAGCATGTTGTGGCCTTTTTGGAGGCTGCAGACTGGCAGACAGGGACCACAGAGGCTGGAAGCTGGGGAGGTAAGATAACAGATTGGAAGTTGGGAGATAAGGTGAATATACCAGCTGGAAGCAGAGAGATTGACACGAGCTGTGGCGACTGCAGGGTTGCACTAAAGTAGTGATCATACACAGGCTGTGGAACAGGAGAAGAAAGAGAGAGAAAAATGAACAGGAGTCTGTGAGGACTATGAGAAATCCACCAGCTCCAAGTCCAGTTTTTGGTGCCTGGGAAGGATTTGAAAAGTGACAAAACGTGACTTAAAAGATAAATCAAGGACAAAAAATTATGGTTTGACGTCCTAAATTTAAATGATAAATCTATACGATAAAGCACGATATGAGAAACAAATCAAATATGAATAAATGATATGCTGGAGCCTCCCACCAACATGGGGATAGAGCGCCATCTAGTGCTGCGCGGCTACGCTGACCACGATCATTTAAAATACAGCAACATCTTAAATTCAACCGACATCTGGGAGTAAAATCTTATGGATACCGACTGAAACAAAAGTTGAACACAGATGCGCGTCACGTGCGGGCAGCGCGCGCGGCCGTGGAGGAGGATCGTGACATCATCGTAATAAGAGGAAATCCCTGCGTAGATCACGCCGAGCGCTTCCGCGACATGACGACATGGGCGTTTAGGACCACAGTAGCGCATTCTCTGTTTCCAAAACCACATAAAGCGCGGAGGCACACATCACACGTTGAAGTTCCAGTTTTCTCCTCATTTTAAACGGTTTGAGGCCAAACGTGATTACTCACCTCACCACTGTCAGCGAAAGCTGTCGAAACCGCCCATTGCGCGCAGACTCCCAACAGGATGTAAGTGACTTTGACTGAAGGTGCTCTGGTGTGTGTTGTTGTGTTTGTAGATGCTGGATTACTGGAGCCTGCGTGACGCTGCAGCCGGCTCCAGCGTCAGGACCCGCAGGTGACACCAATGAAGCGGCGGCGCGCAGCGACCAATGAGGCTGCGGCACAGGGGACGAGTACGCACACAGGCTGCTCCGCTTCAAGCCGTGGCTCCACGAAATTCAGACAGACACAAGGCGGTGACATCTACAGACGTCTTACCTTTCTGTATATTATTAGACGGACAGTTCACTTGTTGCGCATCTTTCGTTTATGCTTTTTATTTAGTATGGACTTTTCTTTGTGGCCCCACAAAAATAGAAAGTCAAAGCAGATCACCGAAAGAGAGGCTTCACATCTGGTGAAATAATCAAACAGGGTAGGACTGTGGTTTACTTTGCCACATTTATTATTTAAAGAGTTAAATAAAACAAAAGGTATCACTCACACAACAAACTGGATTACATGGACTCACAAGCATATATTGCATATAATTCACAAAGGGAAGATTTGTGTTTTGACCGTTTCAAAAGCTGTTTTCTCCAGGAGGCAGATTTCAGCTGATTTCCACAGTGACACTAATGTTACATTTATATATAGACATGTATATAAATGTTACAGTTATACATACATTTCTGTAAACCCTGCGTCATATTGTGAAAATAAGCATGTATACAACCTGTGTTGGTGTCTGCTTTATTAACACTGTAGAAAGCTGCACGTGGAAAATCTCCCCGTGTTTAAAAGTACCACATTCTATGAAGGTTTACTTTGAGTTATTTTTAGATTGATAAAGTAACAGGAACAAACAGGCAGGCATTTATCGGTCACCGTCCTTGTACCGCCTTAGAGTTATGTATCCAGTGCGAAGCTACATTTCAAGGCACATTAAAAGCAAAACCTGAAAATGAATAAATAAATTACAATAAACTGAACAGTTACACCCATTGTTTGGTCACATCAGAAAAATGCATTAATACAGTGAAATCCCAAGAACAAGAGGCAGGAAGTTGTGGAGTTAAAACCACCCTTAAAACCTAGAGGCAGATGTTTAAAAGTCAAAATGTTCATTGGCAAGTTTTCTGAAAAACGTTGGAACCTGGAATTGAGGAGCAACTTCCCAATCCTTAGTGGAAGAACAGATCACAGTATGTTCCCATTAATGGGAACTAAATTGCTAAAAAGTCTTGAAAGTCAACTCTTACTGTACATGTCAAAGCGAACACAAGGCACAACACCCTCAGCTTGTATTTCGTATTTCTAAAGTATGTGACTCCACTACTAACACCCAGTCTTTTAAAAAACTGCTCCTCAAGGTTACTTTTTGGTTTAGAGATTTCAAGAGAGAAAACATGTAGAGACGAGTGTGAGGCATAGCAAAAACAGCTAAAACACCCAACGCACACCTGTACTGGGCTTGAGGTTAGTCTTGTATACACTTTAAAAGAATTGAACATACCCATCCTGGCTTTTCAAGGTCCTTGAGTGTTCAGGATCTGGTAAAGGGGAAAACAAAACTAAATGTTCAAACGTTGGTCTCTAATCTTCCTTCAGGTCAGGTGGGTCATGAGATGCATCAGTGGATCTAGAACGAACGTGCGGTTCCTCCAGGTCCACTGGTAGAGACGCAGGAGCCACTCCATCATTGTTGACCAGAGTCCCATAGGAGAAAGAACCGTTGAAGTCTGGCTGAACCACTACGCCCTTGTCATGAATGGTCGGGATACCTGAAGGTGAAAGTTCATGAGAAACCTGAAGAGCTAAAACTACTTAGGTTTGTTGAATTGCACAAATCTTCCTTTTTGTTGTTTTTTGCACACAGGACCGTGCAGCTTTACATTTTACCAAAGACATTTCTAAATTTCTACAAACCATTATTCATATCCATAGTGACATATGGCTCAAAGGCCTTGGTCCTCTTCCTGTTTTTGGTGATGAGAAAGACACCAACAAAACACACAGCAGACCTTTTCAAAGAAGAAAAAAAATAATCAGTACAGTAAATCATCACAAATGTGCTTTATCACTGAAAATACTTATTATGAATTGTCTCAGTGCGAAGGTACAGGTGTTAGTGAAAACTAACAATAACAATCAATCTGTCTGTTCTATTCAGTTTATTCACGAGGTCATGACACTGTGGTATTGTACACACAATATTGGAAATCTATGACAGCTAAATAGAATAGAGCCATTTTATATATTTATTTTCATTCTTTTACAGGGACAAGGTCACAAAGGTAAACACTCACCCCAACAAAAATATACAGATGTGAAGGACATCTTCATTTATAAACTCGTAGTAAAACACGGCTCCTGAAAACCAGAAAGGAGAAAGATAAGAGAGAGAGGTGGCAAAAGAAGATTTCTTATGTTTTCAATGCTGTGATTCTAAAGAAAGCCTCCCTCTTCTTATTTGACCTTCTGGGCAGAAAACTGCATTCACCTGTTATTCCAGGTCCAATTGAAATCTGCCCATCAAAACAGAAAGCTGCAGCAATTTGTGCAAAAACGAACCACGTATAAAAACTCACCAGCTACTATAGCAGAGATTGTGGAGAAGGTGTAGTTGACACTGGCGATCAGACAGGAGTCATACAGCTTACAAGCCTGGGAGATAAATCTAAGAAGACAATAACAAGGGAAAAATCAGTAAACAAACATTAAACGGTGCTGGAAGACTGATCATTAATATGTTTTACTCTTGCAGTAAAAATTAAACCTGGCTTGGAAGACTACTGAAGCCACCATGCAAACAAACATGACACTGAAGATGGGGTAGTTCAGCTGCATGTCGCCCTCAGCAGTGAGAACCAGCATGCCGGACACTGCCTTCACTGTGATCACTGTGACGGAGCCTGTGTGGAAAACAAAGGTACCTTAAATACAAAACAAACTGTGAACCAAATGCTTCACCGCAGCTTAGGTGCTGTTTCAACATGTAAAATGTAGCAATGCATTTCATTCGCGCACGGTAATAGGTCGTCTATACAGACAGTATTAAATTGACTGGCTTCTATGCCACAGACTCACCCAGCAGAGCGACCAGCAGCAGAATAACAACAAGGTAGTTAGCACCGCGCTGCTTGTAGAAGTACAAAAGTAGGCAGAACGTGATGATCTCCAGGAGCTGTTAATACAGATGACAGCGACAATAAACACCAACATTTATGTCAAGTTAGGTAAACAGGAACACTCAGTTATAATCAATGGAAAAGCCTGCTGAATTAGAACACAGGTCATGGAGGTCGGTGAAAGTTTGTCCCTAAAGGTGGAAAAACAAATAATAAACAAAGAAGCCCTGCGGTAAAGATCCATTTGACACGTGTAGCCCTACAGTTGTTCAGTGTTCGGTGCTTTTACAGGTTTTTGATGCTGCAGCTTCTCAGGGAATTAATATTTCAGCTAATGTGACTCACTAGTGCCCTTGTAATTGTGTATAATTATAGCTTCCCATAGGATTAGCGGGTGAATATATCTAAGGTATAGGTGGGAAATTAGGAACAGAAGAGGACGTGGAACAGAAATGTTTCATCCTTTCTCCGGCCTTTCACAATAAATGAAAATATCTTACCATATACAAGAGAACAGGCCATCCCACGATATGCTTCACAATGTTTACTGCTTGGAGTTTTTCATGAGAGTTTGGTCCAAATGTCACAAACAGGTATGTTCCTGCGATGGTTAAGAGACAGCCCAGGAAGGACAGCCCATAGCGCTCTGAAATGACGTACAGCACGCAGCTAATTAAAAGCTTCGATTATTTTTCCCACAAAACGTGTCCTGTACACGAGTGAGCTCCTATTGTCTAATTTAGTCATTGTACCGACATGTTACCGAAGGCGGATTAAACATTTGCATACAATGATACAAGTTCTGTGCTATTTGCATCTGAATGCCAGGAGATCTGAGACCTCATCTTTAGTTATGCACACATATGCTTACTTGCAAAATCCTTTGGTTTACATTTCTCACGTAGAAAAGTGAGACCCAAAATTGCACTTGCTGAAAAGATAAAGAAAAGCATAATGCAAAATATTAAAACAGAAATTAGGTTGGTTTTGGCCAAAATAACATTTTGGATAATCGCTATGACGATATATATTTTTTATAATTGATAATAATGTTTGCCTGCACCTAAAATACTTACTCAGGATAGAAACAGCATTGAGAGGTGCTATCAGAGCGAGAGGGGCAAAGGCATAGGAGACAAAGTTTGCTGCCTCGCCAAAAAAGGCCAGTATGAAACCACACCACCAGGTTTTAGTGCGGTAGAAGCCACGTGAGTCCTTTGTGCCCGCTAACGTCACATGGCTGTATTTCTGTGTGTAAAAAGAAAGCAGGTGAAACACTGGTATTGACTGACAAAGGGTAAACAGGAAGCCTCCTACAGTACACAAAGCTTAAAGCTAAAATATACAGTAGCTTAAATGCAAACAAACAGGGTCAAATGGTTTTGTAGCACAGATATCCTAAAATAGAAGTATAAGAAAGTTAAGTAATGATTCATGACAATAACAACCATCTGCTGTAACAATAAAATCATATAATTAAGGAGGATAATACTTCAATGATGGCCTCTCCCTAAAGCTTTAGTCTAACAAGGTGATCCTGTCTTTACATGAAAAACTAAACTAGTCAACATAGAGGACATGTGTAGGCGACACAGGCTAACAACCTATTTAAAACCTATTTCTACCCTTTAAACAAAAAGCCTGTCATAGCAGAAACTGTTTTGGCGGAGCTTTGATGGAGGAAGGAGCTCTGTACCTGAATAGTTAGGGCGATGCTGACAAACAGATTTCCACCAATTGCTAGTAAAGTCCCAATGAGGTTATCCTAAAGGAGAAACACAGTGAATTCAGTTACACGAAGGTGGCTCATTGTGTATGTATTTCACATATCTGCACCGCCATAATACGAATGTTCAAGCCTGAAAAGAGAAAGGGTACAAACAAAACAAAACATCCTGTAACACCTGCTACGAGTAGAAAAAGTTAAGTATTAACAGGCGGTTAAAGAGTAATATGTCTCACCGTGTAGGAGCTTCCGTCAGCTCTGGTCATATTCATCCTGCTCGCCTTTAGGGGCAGTTTATTAATTATCCAAAGTAGCCAACCATTCAAATAACATGTATTTCATGTTGTCGTTTTGAAACTATGTATGAGTCGCTCATATTTTGTCTTTATCTGGCCCAGCGCTATGGAAGACACCGTACAAGAAGCGATTCACTTCCTCATTGAATTGAACCACTTCGGAGCTGCGTGATGACGCAGGACGCAGGTTACGCTTTCCTCGCGTCACAGAAAAACGTTACGCACAGATGTGGTCATTCGGGCAACTGGTTTAGCGCATAGTTATGTTGATTTTTCTCTTTTAAATCACCAATGCAGTGAAAATACTTCATAATATGGGTTGTTTTTTAATTATTTTATGTGTTGCTATTATATACTCATATATATATATATGTATGCACTATACGTCTCGCAGTGAGCTAGTCTAAAGTCTGCCACCAGGTTGCGCCATTGAGCCGGCACCGATCCGAGAGTGTCCTGCTGTGGAGGATATTATTATCTGAATTTAAAAAACACTTAAATGTCAGTAAATTCTTAGGTCTGGTTGATAGCAATGCCCTGTCGTTAATATTCAGACACCAATCCAATTATTTTAGGGTCTTTCGTGGAGCCATTTTGTTACTACAAGATTACATGTCCATGAAGGTGTCACACAAGCCTATAATTCTCCTCTTAATCTGAATCTTTCACTGTGCCAGCATATCCTGATCGCAGCGTGATATAGACTGTCGCACCATGGTGTTCTTACACGATGGTGACTAACACTGATGGTATTTTTTTCTCTTTTCTGTGTGTCATTGCAGCAGTGACGGAGGAACACAGTAGCCTGTAGTACGTCAGCAGCAGTGTTTCTATAACAGGAGCTGTTGAGAAAAACAAGGAAGGTCAATGTAGGGTGTGAGCTACACTTTTACGACAGCACAGGGTTTTTTTAGTTCTGTTGTGAAATTCAAAATCATGTCATCAAAGATCCAAGTGACATATTGTCGAGAAAAATGTCAAAGTGTCAAATGACAAGGAGCTGTGGTAATAGCTCCTGCTAACACGATTTAACAGTTTTCCACTTGTGACACACTTCTATCCTTCTAAAATGTAAGTGTGCACGTAAAAGAACATGTTGTTCACTCGTTCTGTCTCACGTGTTTACTTTTCAATGTAACCTTGAAATGAGGCAACGCGACGAAGTTTTGACACAAACACTGAAAATCATCACATTTCATTTGCTAAGCAGCAGAGGGAGTGAAGCACTGCAGCCAGGAGAATCTCAGCTTGCTCCAGTGTGCTCAAATTAAAGCGAAAGCCAGATTGTTAACTGACATTTAACATTTGACTGGCATTGAATTTCACTTGTTTGATGCAGTTTTTTTATACTGTATGACCATTATCTGAAAATAATGCCTTTTTGACAAAGCTTCTGTCTAGTCCAAAAAAAAAATGATCAGGAATATTTGTATGTAAATCTTTAAATTAATCACAGTTAGGTCTTGCATATAAAGTGCAGAACATGATAAAATTCTTAAATGTTACAAAGGCCGGCATAATTCTATAGCAGTGAGATTACGTCTGCAGATTAAAACATCTCCAAGCTTCTGTGTGCTTCATGACTTGCTGGAATGAGATATGCATTTGTGCACTGTAGATTACTCAGACACTGTAGCTTACACACTGTGTGTGTGTGTGTGTGTGTGTATGTGTTGGGGGGAGGGGGGGGGGGGGGTAGACAGTGAACAGGTGCTTCTTCCACAGGGTGTTCACAGGTATGTGTGTGAATTACTTTTACCTTATATAAGGTAAAAAGCCCAATGTTAATACAATGTTTAGATTTCATGTCTGGTTTTAAAAAACACAATATAAACATAATATTATAAAAAAATACAATACATAGAATATGATTCTGCTGTCAAATGTAGTACATTTAAATAAATAAATAAAGTCAACTTTAAAGAAATCTCAAACTGGTCTTGTGAGACAACATTTGCCAGCTTCAGTGTCATTAAAAAGCAATGTGTCAGCCAGTGTATTAATTCCTTGAAACCACAGTTTAAAAACATCAGCGGATGAATGTATTTTTATTTCATCAAACAAACAAATGCTTTATGCAGGATCTTTTTCAATGATCATCGCATCATCACAACGTTCCTGCAAAACAGTTCTGAATGTTTATCAGGCATTATGAGGCTGAAAGAACAATGGTTTTGTATTTAGATTGCAGGAGTCGTCTTCTTGGGGCTATCCAGGGTCAGATATCAGATATCCTGGCAGGCATAGGCACGTCTATTCCTCAGCACATTAGGTCATCCTGCATAGTGGACAGACCTGTTCAATGACACCTGTGGTTTTGTGTGCCAGTGGCACAGCTTTGACGGCCTTATGTGTGGATGAAGCATGCATGGGACGGCATCAAAGAATCATTTAAATGACACCAGTGAAGTGTTAAAATTCTAATGATTGACCAATTATCATAATTGAAACTGCAACATTTTCTGTTGATGGACTAATAGCGACACGAGTTTCCAATACAACTGACCTTTTGTTGTAAAAATTGCAGGGTAGAGGATCTACAGAACACTGAGTCACACAGTTTTTCTGCAGGTTGCTAAAATGTTTCGGTTGAACTTTTACACCTGTTGCACCAGGTTATTGTGTGTTTTTAAAATGCTTTTTGTATCCTCTAA
This sequence comes from Microctenopoma steveboyesi, assembly GCA_032359275.1. Taxonomy (NCBI): domain Eukaryota; kingdom Metazoa; phylum Chordata; class Actinopteri; order Anabantiformes; family Anabantidae; genus Microctenopoma; species Microctenopoma steveboyesi. The sequence goes on along the minus strand of JAUMHF010000014.1, from coordinate 7,847,291 downwards.
TTTACATGTGAGGGAGCCTTTTCACTATATGCATCCTACAATTAACGTTTCTCAGCTCCGCCAGTAGTTTCTACACTCTAAAATATGATATTTAATTTATTTTAGATTCAATGTTTGTGAATTCATTTGGTTTCATGTGCCAGTTCCTTGTGATGCGTGGGCGCCTTCCACTATCTCTACAGGAATGCACGAACGTTAGGGACAAGCATGGCAGTGTGTATTTAAAAACCGCCAGGCCTGTTTTAAAAACCAAACAGACCAGCAGCCATTCGTAATCACAGAAGAATGTGAATACGTTAGATAGGAGAGGAAAAAGAAGGGGATGTATTCATTGCTATATGGTAACATGCAACAGGAAGTCATTTTTACATGAGGTGAGACTTCATTTTGCGAAGGAATGTTAACTCGTTGACAAGCAGGCTATTCCTAAATCCTCTGCAAGTCCAGGCTTGTCGGGAACATTTCTTGCAAAACGTTCCTAGTGACAGTGATAATATTAGAAAGAATGCTGGATTGAATATTTTTGTTCTCAGCTTGTGACTATGGCTGTAATGCTAGTTGTGTTACCAATTTACTATTGTGATTTTTGGGCATCCCTCCAGAATACTGGTGATATCGGTCAAACAGGATAAAGTAATATGAGTGAAAAAGGACTATGATCTAGATATAAATCAAAAATGAAGTGAAAATACTCCGTTTTTTCCTTCAGGGACCGTCTGGAATCTGTATTGAGCCGAAAACAGCGATGCAAAATGCATTTACCTTCACACCTGCTGTCACACCCAAAATGATGACGCCAAATAGCCAATGTCATAACTAAGCTCTTTAAAAATCAAAGTCACACAGTGATGGAATAGACATGTAGCAAAGCATATTCATAATGAGGTACCAAGCAAAACATTTCATCCATCGTAGCTCCTCGTGGTCCTTGGCACACCCTGCAATGAGAGATTTGCTGCTCTGTGAATCATACCAGGTCATTATGTGTGAGAGGAGATTTGAAGCGTGCTAATCACTGTAATAAGAGATTTCTTCTGACTCATGAGAGGCAGTGAAGACGATCTTTCTGCTTTGACTGCATGGAGGCTGTTGAACTCCATGTATTAACTGAGACATGAAAATGGGACATATCACAAATAGTAAATGTCAATATTGATTAAGAAGCTTGCATGCACCATGTTTCTTGTTTGTAGTAACATTTAAAATCACATCATTGATATTTGAGATGTAATGAAATTATGATTACATTACACCACAACAAATGAATTGGCATTTAAACAAAGGAATCATTCACCTGAGTAACTGTAAGATGTTGGCAGCACCTTGAAATTGCTTGATTTCATTACATGTGATATTTTATTTGGGGGGGGGGTATTTTTTCTCCTCCTCAAAGTGTCATTTTACTCTTGTTTTCCTTATCACTCTAGGCTTGATATTTAAATGACTCTCAATAATAAGTCTCCTTTCTGCCTAATGATGCCATCGTGAGTTTCATCAACTCTGACACAACCAAGCTGTAAAGATCCTTTCAGTTTATTACCTGTTCTAACTGTAGTTGTAGATGCATGTCTTGATAGGGTCTCAGTGCTTCCTGATGCATTGCACAATGCAGTTCTTCTGATGGCCACGCAGTGACAGACGATTGAGTAACATAAACTGACATTTTACCAGAGACAATTGTTTTGAATGACCCCTTTCACAGTGATGCCCTTAAGCTTCCCAGTACAACCACAGCATAAGTCTGCTGGTCCCTAAGCATTACATAACACCTTATGATCAAAAATATAACACAATCACAGTTTTTATATTTAATTTTAGTAGTAATATACTATATCACTGCAGTATAGATTGTGATTAAATTGTCCCAAACACACCAGGACGGATATCTATCACATAAAGACATTGTTTTGCAAACCCACATACAACACGGTTCATGGTTTGTAGCCTTTTTTTATCTCTCCTCCACATTTATGGGTAGTGTAAGATGACTCCTACTGTCAACTCTTGACCCAGACGTACTGTATACACAACTCAGTGTTATAGAGTAACTGTGTGTGTGTGTGTGTGTGTCATGGGGATGAGGTAATCATTTTCTTTTCTTTTTGATTCTCTGCTTAAACCTTTCAGACTCTTTTTGGCACCTTTGGACACTGACAGTATAAAAACAAAAAAAAAGTATGAAAAATAAGATTTGAAAATATATTCTATACAAATATTCTATTTATCAGGTTGAAGACGTTTACTTGAGTACAACGTATAGTCGCTTGCTTTTCAGTATTTGCATTTCCAACGCTACATTAACAATATTCCTTATAAACCAATGCATCAGTCATACTTAATTAGAGCAGCTGAATGCCACTACTGAACACTTCACATAATAGAATAATAAGTAGATAAATTGTCAGTATTTATCCTCATACAGTACTTTTGTAGTGTGAAATTACTGTGTTTACTGCAGGCATCCCACTGCAGCATCACATGAGTCATGGGTGACTGCATAGACCTTTATCTCTATCCAGGGCCAACCCCTGTGTTTTCTGGGAGTGAGGATTTGTCTGTTTGTGTCAGTGACAGAGCGAGAGAGAAACCTGAGGAGAGAGACAGCGTGAACAAAAGCCTGTGTTTAATGTTTTTTTTTTCTGTTGTCTTTGGTTGTTCCTTCATATTTTCAGCACCCTGCAATCACAACATCTTGTTAGCTTTGGATTCAGGTTAAACTTGTTGCAGGAGACAACATCTCCCCCATTAACCCCCCATCCCACCCTCTCCGTCTCCTCCGCCCTCCTCATCTCCTCCTCCTCGTCCTCAAATCTTCTCCAGTCTGCCATTTACACTTCTGTGTAGTTTAACATTTTCTTTTAAACGGGTGACAAGCGGCATTTGTCTTGAAGGCATGATTGTCTCTCTCCCGGTTTCCTTTATTCTTTCTGTCCTTCCCATTTGCTCTTCTCTCCTCTCCCTCCTCTTTTGCAATAGCAGGTGAATTCTCTTTCAGGAAAGCCTTAAGTCATATAATAGCAGGTGCATGTTTTCCGGATGTGACTCAGAGAGACTATGTTGATGTGAACTGAAACAAGCCAATTATTAAGCTTAGTCTGGTTAAAACTTTTTATTATTCAAGCTGTTTATACATGCTGTTGCTCCCCATTGAAACCTAGACTATCAATGGTTTTAGAATAAAAAAGGCAGTGTGCAACGCTTTCTACTGTGATCATATTCTTATTCAGTGTTTGGACACCGTTTTTTCTTTTAGTGTTTCCTGTATCAGGTAGTAATAAAAATATGTGCACACAAAAACTATATTACCTTACTCTCATTCCTTTTAAACTTGACATCAACTATTGCCTCAGTTATGTTTAAATTAATAATAAAGAAAGACATCTCGCGTATATTTTACCACTGCTGTTATAAGTTTAGAACCATTCAAACAACGTCTCAAATCAATAGCTTGAAGGAACCTCTTGTGAAAAACCTCTTTGTTTGTTTCATTTATGAAAATGTCATAATTACAAACTATTCCTACTGAAAACCCAACATTGGACTGAAGCAAACAGGCCTAGATTTTCAGTGTACAAGAAATCTATTACGGTTAGCACTGTCGCTTCACAGCTAGAAGGACCGGGGTTCGAGTCCCGGGGCTTTCTGTGTGGAGTTTGCATGTTCTCCCCGTGTCTGTGTGGGTTTCTCCAGTTTCCTCCCACCATCCAAAGACATGCATGTTAGGTTAATTGGTCACTCCAATATTGTCCGTAGGTGTAAATGTGTGTATCCATGGTTGTTCGTCTGTATGTCCATGTGTTGGCCCTGCAATGAACTGGCGATCCGCTCAGGATAGGCTCCAGCACCCCCCGTTCGGATAAAGTGGAAGACAATGGATAGATGGAACAAATCTATTCCAGAAAATTCCCAAATTTAAAACATCTCTAAAATTTAACTCTATAATCATAACTGTTTTAGTTTAGTTTAAAAAATATTAAAATAACATTGATATAGAATAATAACATTTCCAACCTGATAGCAGTAAACTTTGAAAAATTTCTGTCAGAAATCCTCATGAGATTAAATGATAAACAACTTACTGCAAGAAAAACAAATGAATTTATTGCTATGGTAACAGTCTCTGGCTCTGGACCAAGCTTAGAGGTCACAGGACCGCCAATACTTCCTTGTACTCTGGTCGGAGATGGGGCGCACCCTGCTGCAGCCCGTGAGCAGGGCAGCGTTGTGATTGTTCCAGACGACTGAGGAGAAAAGGAGTGCGTGTTTCCTCTAATTCTCCAACGAGCCAAGACATGTAGACTGAAACTGGGCGCGAGACAAAGAAAGGAAAAGGGAGGGATAGAAAGAGAAATGGATTATGGTGAAATATTACAGGTGAGCATGGCAAAAAAAAAAAACCTCCCTCTAATCACAGACTGTAAAAGAGAATCTAAACTTTATTTAGAAGTTATACTTTGATTGATTTTATCTATGTTCCTTTTTCTAATGCAGCAAAACTTATTCAAAATATACGGACATTTATTTCAAAAAGTAGATTTTGTGCAAAAGTGCAGCAATAACTGATTCAAGAAGAACAATGTAAACATACACAAATTAAAGTGACATGAAAAGTAAAAAGAGTGGTGCCACGCGAGACAGCATTACACTGTAAACAGAGGGAATGTGTGAACAAGAAGGTCATGCCTCAGTTTCTGTCAGAGGGTTTCATCAGTGAACCCAGGGTGAGGTGGTCTGAACATGTTCCCTTCTTTATTTGGGAAGATGAAGTAACAGGCCCTGGAAAGCTCTCCTCCTCCACTATCCCACGGGAATATCTCCACTCATCCACACAGGAAGAAGGACAGAGAGGGATGATGGGTGGATGAGGAAGAGAAGTAGGATGACGAGGGAAGGACAGTGGTGGTGGGAGGGTGTAAAGGAGATGTTTATCGTTAGGGAAAGAGTGAGTAGACAAGTGGTTCCTGCCTTGTGTAAGAGTGATAAAAGATAATTGAACATGCAAATAATGTGTGCCTGCTTGGGAGTCACTTCCCAGAAACATATTCTCAGTGCTGCCCTCATCCAACAACAACATCCATGCTCGATATATAACAGATGTACGTACACACACAACAAACCAAACAATGAATCACTTTAGTCCTTTAATTGCAGCAGTGTCCCTTTCTGTTCCGACGGCAGTTGGCTGTATCATGCCTCTTTGTGAAGAATATAACTCTACTGTATCCACTGTGAACTTGTGCAGCCCGCGTGTATTGTTACTGCCAGCAGGAAATTTTAACCAAACTTTCAGGCTCAACTTTTCTCCACCGTGTTGAAGCCTTCAGGCTATGAGGACAGAGGGAGCTCACCTGGCACATACTTGTTTTGCATTAAGATGACTAAAGCAGTGATTTGTGCTGCTTCACTGCCAAATTCCCCTTTTACTTAAAATGTTGCTTGAAGCAGTAAATACAAAGCTAAAAATGTATTAGTAATTCATAGTGCATAGCATGACTATTTTCAAGGCTACACATAACAACCAACTTTTTCAGTGTGTAAAACTTACCTTAAATAAATGCAATTAGCAGATGACATGTTTTTTTGAGGGGAAATAAGGAATAGTTTAATGCTTAACTCTCTATCTATAGCTTTTTCACTTCTGTGTAGTAAATGTGAAGCTAAAGCCACCAGACAACTTAGATTGGGCACAGCTGGCCAGCTGTGGTAGTACCAGACCAGCATTAACTCCTGCTTTCACCTTTTATGGTAAGCTATTAGGTGTAGCTTAATAGTTACTTTACAGACTTGACAGCAATATCAATCATCATCAAACTCTTGGTAATAAGTGGTTTCCAAACGGCAGACTTTTCTTGAAATGGCTAAGACTTGTGCTAACCCGCTCTACATTTAACTTACTCTTTCAGTCATTAATGTCACATTAGGTTTACTGCCGAACACTAGTAATTTGGTGACACTAGTAAGTTCCCAGGTCAAAGTGCATTAGTGCAAGTATCAAGTATCAGTTAGGTGCTGCAGAGATAAGTGTCCTCAAAAACCAAACTAGAAAGTGAGGATCTTTGGTCTTAAGGTGTCCACAATGAAACCTGATATGGAGATGAGCCCCACACCTACTTTCAGGTTGAAGGGAACCCCATCTTAAATTGTGTGTACCATAGGTGTTTGTGTGAATCTAACATCCAGTATGCCTTAGGTTTCATTTTTAGCGTGATAATTCACATTGTAACTGCACCAATAATTCATGTCATTAGGTCCACGCACTGTGAGTGTGTGTGTGTGTTTGTTAACTTGGAAAGGAGTTGCAGCAGTCTAAAGATGTAAATACGCTCACACAGATCTTATATTTCCATTCAGCTGTTAGCCATTTCCAAATATTAGGTGGCAACTGCTTAAATTACTCAATCAATTTTCAAACAGAGGTAGTATTTCTTGACACTCAACTTTCTTGGCATGTCCCATCTTATTAATTTGTTTTTTAGTTGATATGACAGAGAAACAGAACACAGAAGAATGGGAAATGATATGCAGAGTCACAGGATTATCAATTGTCTGTATAAGCCAAGTTTGTTTATGTCTGTTGGAGACATATAAGAGAGAGAAACAATTTGAAAACATGCTGCAACTGTAGAGGAGTGTGGAAGGACGTGTGTATTTGTTGCTGTTTTCTGGCTGGTTCTTTCTGATCATACTCACGTTCCAACACAACAACACAGAAATGATGTGTTCTCTAAAACACAATATGATGCTTCTGAAGCTAACATAAAGTTAATAAAAGTACACAGTGTATGAGATGTCCTCGGAGCTTTGGCTGTTTTCATACTCATGGAGGAAATCTTCAGAAGACTTTGCATGCAAACTGTTCTTTAACACGGATTTCATCTGTATCATTCTATTGATCTTTACATCAACCTTCATTCAGATCACGTCCCAGAAGCTGAAATCACCATTTCAGACAATATCAACCAACACTGAAGCCTATGCAGATATCTGATATGATACATCAAGTTAGTCTTTGTGAAGCAAAAAACTTCACCAATGCCTCATCAACACCCTAAACAAATTCAATAGACACATAAAGTGTCTAATGGATTTATGATTCTTAGTATTATTATAACTTTTCATACATTTGTGTTTAATGACACTATTAACATTTGATGAAACTCTAGAGTTCCACTAATTCTGTTGCTTATAAATCCCCTTTTAGCTACTTTTGACTAAAACAGTCTTGCCCCCAGGCAGAGCTCAGAGAAATGCATTTGTATTGGGCAATGCAAAATCACCACATGTTCCTCTGCGGCTTCTCCCTGCCTGAGGCATGTTGTGTCCTCACCTTTAATAGCCAAGATGCACATGTCAAAGTGCTGAAAAACTTTGAAGTGGCTGTAGAGCTCCTAAACTCTGCAGTTTTCTCCTGACAGCTCCCCCGCCCCAGTTTTATGCTTTCCAACATTACCATCAATCTGCGTTTTTAAATGTTTTTACTGACAACTCTTCACCCCTCAATTTTACCCTTACCTCCCCCTACTTCTCACACCCAACCCCCCATCATTGCCTCCCCTCAGACCAGATCCTTCACTCGGGGCAATGTGGAGTTTCTGGGAGTGGCTGCTACTGGCTGGTGGGTGAAATGGTAGAGAAGAGTGTGGCTGATGAGGTGGGGGCTAGAGAGTGTTTCCAGACCCTTGGAGCCGCTCTAGTCCAGGTCAAACAAAGTGACAGGAGTGTTCTGTTAAAGCGGGTGCCCTATTCACCTCAGTACTACAGGTCTAAGAAGGTCATAACTCCTGGAGGAGGTTAATAAATCATGTAAACACACACACAAAGTGGTAAGTAGGATGTATGCAGAGGAATATTATTCTAGAAACATATGATTGGTGATTTTAGTATCAAAAACAAACACACTTTCTTGTCATTTTTTTGTTCAGCAATTAACCCATAAAGACCTACGTTCATTTTTAAAACCCAACCTCCAAGCTTTGCTTGGCCATGACTGAACCAAAATGAGACAATATAGCATAAATCCAAATAAGTAAAGCAGTTGAGATTAATTTCCTTTTTAAAAGGCTGATAAGAAGACTTAAAAACAGTGTTTTATAAGCACAGTGCTGAAATGTTTACAAAAACAGCAAAAAGAGAAATAAGTGATGAAAAGGCAAATATTTTGTTGTTAAACAACATTGATGCTCCATGATGAGACAATTCATTTTATGCATTTTAAGAATGATAGACATGATGTACATAAGGTAATAATAACTGGAATAGCAAAAATACTAATTGGTAGTTTATGAATCTCCTTGGTCAAATCCACATATTAATGCATGACACTTTAATAATATAAAAACACAATGAGCAAACTAATGAAAACTGAAAAAGTGCATTTAATGTGAATACGTCAGGACTTTGTGGTAACAGGTGTGTAACACCTGTGTTTCATATATCTCTTCCAACCCTCAGCACGCATTCCTCCATGGCAAACTAGGCATTAGTGCAGATGTGGAGATAAAGAAAGTGAAACAGATTTAGAGATATGTGTAGTGTGTATAAGCTGGTGACAAGGATTAGCTGCAGGTAAAAACAATATCTTGTGCTTTCATTAGTTCCTTGACCCCATATGTTTTGTTCATAAGAAGTTGAATTTGCATGACCTCTGTGTTTAGAGTTTGGAACTTGTGTTGAAAAAGCTCTCCAGGAGTAAAAGCAGGAAAAGTTTTTTGTCATAAGGGAAAGGAGGAGGAGGTGAAGTAGGTGAAAGGAAGAGTAAGTAGGACACAGGAAATATAAAGTGGGAGGAGAAAGGTGAGGAAAGAGCCCCCTCTCAGCAGCAGTCGTGCATAGAGCGAGCGCTGACGACTGTTTGTGTACCATCATGCATGGCTGCAGACACACGTGAACAGTCACACAACAGGCTAAAGCACCAGAACACTTGGCTCTTGGTTTCTTGTTCCATGGACGAAGGCATAAAAAGCAGTTGTTTGAACATCTTGACACATCCATCCGTCTTCCCCCATCGTCAGTTTGAGCCTCTGAGTGAAACTATCCCGCTGGTGTTACATTCTGTGGAGAGGGATCATTATTTAAATAGTAATGAACTGAACTAAATTAAGAATCATTAGACTTCCAATAAAAATGAGAAAGATTTTAAATTACAATTATTTGTAATAATTTATGTTCGTTCTTTTTACTTGAGCCCACATTTTACTGTTGATATATGACAAACATCCAGTAAGGCCTCTCACAGCACTTTTTCTGTGGTTGTAGGCAGAGGAAGAAATAGAAAGTTACAGAGGGAGACTGAGGATGAAAGAGCTCAACATATTGACATGGTAATTTTAGTGCACTAATGAGAGACAGAGTGAGAAACTCTAAGAAGGATATGGTGAGAGTGAAATAAGACGCTATTCACCACTTCAACGAGCTGACACTTATCACCATGCAGTATGGCCGTCTATGCATTTTGGTTGTGCAAATACAATAAATGCAGAAACAAGCTGCACTAATTAATGCATTTTTGTTGTGTTTATTTCAGAACATGTTGAGTAATAGAGGTGCGCCATATACAGTATTGAAAGTTTTCATTCTTTCTCGCTCCTTCTTGATTCAATGCCAATTTGCCTTTGGCACATTGACATATGTGTCTGTTCTTTTGTGAGGGTGTGTGTGGGCAAGCTGCACTGCACGCACCCTTGTGTGTTACCACACCAGATTCCCTCAGGTGTCAGCCGCAAGAGGTGCTCACACACACACACACACATACACGCACACAAACAAACAGATACACAGCAACATGCAATGATACAAACTTTTGTGTGTGTGTGTGTGCGCATATGTGCGTGTGCAAATGCATGAGTGGAAGATATTATCCGTGACAGACATGCTCATGGATTTCTGGTATGAAGTGTGAGTCTTGGTTTTTCTTGTTAGGAAGAGTGCATGTATTTTACTCTCAAGTCATTGTGAAAGTCAGAAATTCATCTTGTCATGTTCAACACAGTGTCTCCAGTCATTCCCCCTTTAGTCAGCTGATTCAAAACCACTTCTACTAAAAAGTCCCAAACTCACATAGCAGTTATTTCCTTATGTCCCAGTAAGACCAAATATACTGTATGTCATTTATTCCTTCAACAAAGTTAGAGACAGAAGTTGGTCCAAGACAGAGTCACAATGTTTTATCACTTTACTTTACTTAACTTACTATATGTTCATGGTGCAGAAGTAAATTTACCTAAATGTTTCCATTTACTGTTTTTTATGTTTCCCCAGCCCAGTATTTCACACAGATACATATAATATTTGCAAATTTAGAAAATAAAAGAAATATACCAAACATTAAATGTTTATATGTGATATACTGATGTAGCTGAAAACACCCAACATAATTTACAACTGAGTTTGCTAAGTGTCCCTTCAAGCCGCTGCATAGTTATTCATCATTATAGCATGCTCTGTATCTCTAGGCTGGTGAGAAACAGCTGTTTTAGCCTGTGTATTTGTGTGAATACCATGTGAGATGATAATAAAAATTGTGTGTCAATACTAATAATGATCATATAATGTAATAAACACTGAAAGGAATCGTTCTGCACCAGTATTTTGTTACATAGTATGATTTCCCAATAGTACTTGTGTTTGTTTACTTCATTATGAATGTTGGACTCTTATACATTTGACTATTTTAACAATATTTTACATGTTACTTTTGATGAAGAGAATCATCTGCAAAGTAAGTTAATTATACTGAATAATGTTTTGTATTTGAAATGACTCTACTCTCTATTTATTTGAGCTCTTTTACTTTTTAATTCTTTATTTATCTATGCTGGAATTATATTTATTAAAGGATTTTTGTGTTTTGCATATGTTTCTGTCTTATTGTAAATTCCAATGCATTGTTTTAAAATCATGTTAATGCAATGAAAAACATGCTTTTAAATGTGCTTTTTGTGCTTCTCTTAAACTTGGATCACAACAGTATTTTTGCACCCATGATCCCCAGAAAATAAAGAAACCAAAACCTGGGTATGAGATGGAAATGAGGGGGGAAAGTGAAAAATGATACTGACAAACTATTACCATATTAAAGCCAGGTCCTAAACCTCTCCTGTTTTTCTCAGTCATTACCAAACATTTCACACCTTTGTGATCCCCAATCTCACTCTTTTATTCAGTCTGATAGAGATTCAAAACACCCCCTGCCTTAGATTGTTTTGCAAAGTGACCTCTTCACTGCACACACGCATACACATGCAAGCCAGTTTCTTTCCAGCTCTGAAAGAGTTAATGATCCTACACCTGTCCTATCAGGCACCTGTTCAGAGCTCTCAGCCAATCAGAGCAGAGAGGGAAACTCTGTGCAGGCATGAAATAAATCTGGGCCCGTACAGAGGGAATCACAACACTTGACTCATCTCTGTGTCAGTTGTCTTCTCGTCCAGGCTGATTCACACAGACTCAAACAGAGAGAGAAGCACATTCATACGACAGAGTTAAAATCAGAGGAACCTAACCCAACTGACTTTGATTGGAGACATGACCAAAGAGACCGAGTAAGTATTGTGACGAATTCTTATTGTCGTGCTTCAGATGCAAAGGTTTGTTTTTTTAAATTAGATTTTTAAGTAGGCTTTTAATCTATATGTTTAAAACATTTTGGTTTGGACTTTAGTTCATGTTAGATTCCAGTCTGGAGGAAAGAAGCCCCCCCCCCTTCTTGCTATTTGCAATGAGACCCCCATGTGAAAGATTCAAGTTTTAAGAAAGCGGTGTTTAGCAGGGAAACTGATATGGAGTCATAGTAGGTCTTTGTCAGGTTGTCTTGTCACTCACCTAGGGCCCACTGAGCACAAAAGGACATCGGGAAATAAGAATTCCCTCTTGAGGTGTTAGACAGGGGGCACTGAATTAGATAATGGCGAAACCCTAGACCGCTTCTTTACCTAAATCTTTTTTTTTTTTTTGAGGAAAGGAAGAGTAGTTGGTGGAATTTTGTGGCGTTGGGATATTTTTTTTTCTATAGAATGATTGACGTGAGTAGGAGAGACAGGTGCATCTTACAGCAGGTGTATGGGTATTTTCACAATGTAGCTGAAGTACTGGCAAAACGTCTGGAAATATTAGCGTCAAAATCCTCTGTAGTTCACGCTTTAAACGTCTCTGTGACATTAAATGTCAAAATGCAATATTCAGCACTTTTTCCCAAATCTTTGTGAGAAACCCTTATATTTGTCTTTGAGCTTTGGTTCTGTGTTTGTGAACAGCTGTGTTTTTCCTCTCCTGTCAGCACATTTAATTAGCAGAGCAAACCACAGAGTAAACTGCAGCTATTTGCTCATTAGCTTCTCCAAAGGGGGGGGGGCTTATCTTAACAGGTAGGATATTTACAATCCAACGCACTGTAAGTCTCAACAAAGCAACTGAATCCGCCAAATCTCGCCTATTTACTTTTTCACGTGTGACACGGAAAATCAGAACTCACCATAGTGTTTTGTTTTACTTGGTTAGAGAGTCTTGTCATTGCTCTTGAGGTCTATGCAAATAATTGAGTTTATATAGGAATTAGGAATACAGCTTGTTTGCTTTTTGCGTGACTAAAAACCACAGAACACTGGATGTGTGTTTGTGGGTGGCCTTTGGCTTTTTAAATGTTTTTTGTTTTTTTAGGGGATGTTACACAGCTTTGTGGTTTTGCAATCGAAACCCTTAGTGCCCCGGGACAAGTATGCGCAATGCTCCAAGGCCCAGACAATCCAGATTATTTTTGCTTTGTCAAACATCGTCTTGGGCCAACTGATCATCCTACATTTCATTCTATTTGTTGGTGTAAATATTCACTCTCAACTTTCCTCCCGTTATAGGACTCTGGGACTGGTCTTTCAGAGTGAAAACTTCAACTATAACCGTTACCCAAACTACATTATGGACTCCTGGCCCTACCTGGAGAACCCTGTCCCCGAACAGAACAACTCCAAACCTCGACTTCACCCGGCAGATGACCTGGCAGCCTTGACAATGCTTTATGAACAGTGCAAGGTAGCTCATACAAAATCCCCAAAGTGAAATCTATTTTATATATTGTGAAGAGTACATTTCAATGTTTAACAACCTTTTGATAATGGTCTCATCTTCTCAGAACCAGAAAGGGCAGAAGATTGCTTTAATTAACAGCGCCGGAAATGGCTGCAAATCAGAAAGGTAAAAGTTCACAAACTATAATTCTGAGGTTTACATGTAAAATGTAACTGTTTTACCAAGTAGAAAACTACATTGCATTTGTTTGCCAGTTGTTTCTGGATGCTCTTGTACAGTCTAAAAACAATCATCATTTTGATTTTATCCCGTCCCTATGGCTGAGGCAATCCCCTATCAGACTGCAACTTATAAGTGAAAGTGTTAAGAACAGTGAAAGAGAAAGGCAGGGCTTTGGGAGGTCATAAACATGTAAGAGACTAATCCTCCAATCAAACACAGTCACATAGATTATTGTTTACCTCTGTAGCCCTTCCATCCATCCATCTATCCTCTCTCTGTCATCGTCCCTGCCTGAGTTTCACAACAGCTGGACAGACTGTTGTTTTTGCTCACTCTGTCTTCGCCAACCTCTCTATTCCGGCTAGTTGTTGGGAGAGACATGACCATTGTTGGTCCACAGCGTTATCCCCTCCAACGTTTTCAACTGAGAAGCTCAAACAAAGCAGAGAAAAGCTGGCTTAAATGACAAACAGTTCCCGCCCAGATTCAAGCCCGTCTTTCTTTCTGCAAGCTCACTTTGCAGAAGCTGAGTGTGCTGAAGTGCTTTAATTGACTGTTGCATGTTTGCTTTGGCTGACACCATCTCCTGTGATGTAATATACACTTTACGGATGTTTCCTTGTTATGTTTACAGTATTCCCAACAGCCATCATCAGGACATTTTGGGATCCAAGCCCACCTCTGTTGCCCCCTCCTCAGATACCTACGCCACGCTGACCAGCGTGGTGGCTGACTCTCTTGACAAGCAAGAGCTTAATATCATCTTTGACTCTTTGCTGCAGAAGTGGCCAGAGACCAGTACTTTTAATGACCCTGGCACTGAGGTAAGCAGAAAGTCATTTGAAATATGAAAACGGTTTTATGTGCATCTGGTTCATCACTGAACCACGTTTCCCTTCAATAACAAAACGTTGTGTGTATGTCAGAATCTTCCCTACAGTGACCCCTTCACCGAGGAACAGTCCAGCCCCGTCTACTCAGGCTCCTACACCGATTCTCCACCAGAGAGATTCAGGAGTGAGTTCCAGTTTTCACTGGGAGCTCCCCCGGCAACACCTTACAAAGCCAACGAGCTGCCCATGGTCTACCTGAACAAGGGCCAGTTCTACCCTATCACCCTCCAGGGGGTGGACAGTAGTGCCTGCCTCACTGCCACCAAAGTCAAAGTGAGTCATGGTGACACATCAGAAAGCAAGAGTTGTTAGAGTTGTTTTTCATGTATGTTACATCCTTTCCATCACACTTTTTAATCCTCACATGAATACACACATTCTTTGCGTGCCACCAGGCCAACCCTTCCCAAATATCTGTCCCTCCCATGAAGACAGCTCCTCAGTGACTAATTCCCTGGTGACACCATGCACACTGGGCTGGTACCATTAGACTGACAGTGTCCTACCCTGTATAATTTATTTGTACCTTTCTGTAATGAGGTCAGAGTGCAGAAGGGCTAAACACAGCCCTGTTTGTCTAATCTGCGATATTGCAATTGGGGAAAAAAGGGGAGTGGACAAGGAAGGTGAGAAGGAGTGGTTCTAAAAACACAGGTGACAAACCTTCTTTGTCAAGCGCATCAGAGGATAAGAATATTCTCAAACACGCACAAGCTCACTGCAAACAACTGATGACAATGCAAGGAGAAAAGGGGGATTTGAGTGATGAATGCAGTTTGGTGCCTTTTAAAAGAGAGTCTTTTTTTGGCAACGCAGGCAGGTGTAAAGAATCATTCTCAGCTAGACAATTGTACCTAATTGCCTACGTTTCTGTCCTTTCTTTCTCCATTTTAGACAGTAGTGATGGCTGTCTTTGAGAATGACAAGACCCCAGAAATGCAGCTCCGCTTTTGGAATCACTGGCACGCACGTCAGCCAACTGTGAAGCAGAGGGTGATTGACATTGGTATGTACTTCATTTATGGAAAATACATAAGTCACCGTGAACAGACATACGTACCAAGGGCATCAAAGCGATTGTGTCATGCTACGTAATAATTTATTAAACTGAGGATTGTATGCAGCAAAGATAATACTTTCTTTATTTTTTCTAGCTGACTACAAAGAAGTGTTCAACGGCATTAGCCACATCGAGGAGGTGGCCTTCAATGCTCTCTCCTTTGTGTGGAACCCTAGTGAAGAAGCCAAGGTAAAACGCACATCACTATCGAACAAAGTTGTAGAGGTATTGATTTAAAACACGCCTCAGTTCTCTGACAAGAGAAGAAACGGAACAGGTGGAGGATTTAGAGGAATAGAAAAGTTAGAGGTAGAGGAGTGGCTGAGGAGGGAGGGGAGGAATCCCAGATATGTATTTGGCCCTGAGGCTCCTGTCACCACCACAGACAAGACTGCTTATTTGAGCTCCTCTGTGATCCAGGAGTGCTAAGGTGGGGCCACCAAACCTGATGGAAGCAGAAAGATAGGGAGCAATATGCAGAAAGCGAAAGAAAAGACACAATAATAGGCGCATACGGAGGCCTGTGACTCAACAGTTGGAAAAAAAAGCACATCTTTAAAACCACAATCATTACGTCTCTACTGGAAACACAACGAAGGAGTCGTGTAAATAATTCATCTATGCACGATGTACTGAAAGGGCCTTCTGTTCTTATCTTCCAGGTGTACATTGGCATTAACTCCCTGAGCACAGACTTCTCCTCTCAGAAGGGAGTGAAAGGCCTCCCTCTCAACCTGCAGATTGACACCTACGACTTCAGCTCCGGGACCAACCAGCTCATACACAGAGCTGCTTGCCAGGTCAAGATCTTCTGCGATAAGGTGCGTAACTGGAGTCACTTCTTCCTTCGCGGACCGCTTTTGACACAGTTCCATTGGACGTTGGGGAAGTTAAAGTGCTTATCATAACCACGTGACTGTGTGTGTGTGTCCTCAGGGTGCGGAGAGGAAGATGCGCGATGAGGAGAGGAAGAGAAGCAAGAGGAGGGGAAAGCCCGTTGATGCCAATAGTGAGTGTTAACAAAATAAATAAACACCTTTTGACAACTCTAAAGAAAATCTATCTAACACTGTGCACCGTTCTGCTTCATTTCCAGCCAACAAGTCTTTAGCGACTAGCTCCATGGGCAGTGAATGCACCTTTTTCCAGAGCCTGGAGGATCACGTCACCCAGCCAGTTCTCTTTATCCCAGAAACACACCTCTCCAGCTTACAGCGCATTGTAAGTGTTACTTCCCATATAATGGCCCACATTTTTTTCCCCATCTCATTCTGTGCAAGAGTGAATCATGGTCCTGACCTTCATATCCCTGCAGGCCATAGGACAGGCACGAGGGAATCAGGGAAAAAACTGTGGGAAAGTATGTAGTGGGGATAGTGGGCTGGGAGGGGACGGTGTCAGCGAAAGTGAAGTGAAGCATTGATGTGAAATCGTATGAGTTAATTGGAGGCGAAACCGGGCACAAGAACAAGTGCTGACACTAAGATTAAGTTATGGGGGCTTCCGTGAACACACACACACACCTGGTGCTACAGCAGACATACACAGCACACAGCATGCACCACCCTCATACAGTCTGTGTCTTTCACTCACACACACACACACACACACACACTTGCAACAACAGTGAGGCGAGTGTTGTTCAGACAGGCCAGTTTTCCCACAGTATGAAGTCTAGAGACATCTGTGTGTGCATGTGTGGAGGCGAAGAGACACCGCAGGATAAAAGGGGAAAAAAAAAAAACAGCTGATACTGTTCATTTAGATGCAACATCCCTGCGTTGCAGCAGGTGAAACCAATAAAAAAAATCTGCAACGCAGACATTAACAAACTCAATAACACGATGGCCTGCAGCCTGCGAGGAATGGCTGGGGTGGAAACCGTGCCAGCACGAGAAAAACGTCCTATCTGAGTCTCATCTTCAGCGTCCACGCTCATGTAGCTCTGTTAGAGGTTATGGGAAATGCCGTTTTGACGTAATAACATTCCTTTTTTGAGGGTGTTACACAGAGACAGCAATGGGAAAGGGGGGGCATTAAGTATGTCTTTATCAGCGGAGTGCTGTCTAATCACATATCTGGTCTCCTCTCTATTTCTCTTTGTCTCTGAAGGCCACTCCCATGGATGACAACGAAAGGTAAGCATACAAAAGATAGTGAAAACAAGGCAGTGGTAACAGCTGTCCATCACAATCAGTTTATTTTTTCACGTGCAGTAATGGCTGCTTTTTTTTCTAACGTGAACGTTGTTTGCTTTGCGTTGCCAGGAGTTCTCTGAAGAGGTTGTATCCAGACAGGGACAACAACAGCTCTCCACCGAGCAAGCAAGTCCGCAGAGATGACCCACAGAGAGGTGAGCGAAAAAACTCGGTCTGACATTAACGAATGACGCCAATAGTGACGAGCCAGCAGAGTTTTGTCTTCTTTTCATTCTAAATGAGTTTTTCTCGTCCCATTTGCCAATAGTCCTGCTGTACGTGAGGACAGGTGCAGAAGAGGTGTTTGATGCTCTCATGCTCAGTTCGCCGACGGTGTCGGGCCTCCGAGAAGCTGTAAGTGTCACGCGGTTAATTCAAGCACATTCAGCGTGATGACCAGTTGCACCATCACACACTGTAGCCTCATATTTAGCGTATGCTGTGCCTCAGGAATATCTTGTTTCTTACAGTAAGAGATCATGCTTTCTCACATGTCGTATTCCTTTCCCTCCTCAGATTTCAGAAAAGTACGGTATGCAAAAAGACACCATTGGGAAAATCTACAAGAAATGCAAGAGAGGGTGAGTATCTTATTGTTTTTCTAAGCCACTGCCATTATACAACTGTCGTAACACTCAAAGGCGTAAAGGTGTGCATTTAACACGGAAGATCATGCATACATTCAGGACTTAGTTTGTGGCTCTAATCTCATCATTCTTTTGAGGAAGCTCACGTTGACAGACCAGGTAGGTAGGTTAGTTGGCTCCGTTTGCTGGAATGTGTTAATTGCGGCTCCTCTGAAAAGAGACAGGTGACTGGAGGAGAAGGGAGGATGAAAAGATTTCAAAAGTCCTGCAGATGAGTCACAGGCGACTGTTGTCCTCATTTATGTTTTCATAACTTCATCTCATTGGAACATCAGGAAGTTTTGCAGTGTTGAAAGAGATAACTGGTTTGATAAAGGAACCTCAGAAATTCCGCTTACTAGCCGAAGGTCGTCCAGCAGGTTGGGAAATGTCACGTCACGTTATGTCGGCTGAGTGCTGACAGAAACATCAGAATTGGTTTATCTGGTTCCTGCATCCTGTGGAGTACTGGGTGCTCCCCTTCAGAAAAAGAGTCTCGCTGTGTTTAATAGAAAGACGTGGCACTGGTAATGAAGAGGTCACCTCCTCTCTTGACGACTATTCATAGAGATGTATTAGAGAAGCAATTATCATTGTAGGAAGGGAGTGTTTGCTACCTTTAAACATACACCTAGGGAGAGGTTCCAAGCGACGTAAAGCACCTGTTATCTGGGTCACTTCCCGTAAACAGAGAAGATGAGAGGGAACGTCTTGATGTTAATAAGAACTTTTGACAGAACCTTTGGGTTATTTTTCTGCTGCTTGCTGCCAGCTATCACTGCAGGGGAGCAGCTTAACTAACAGGTTGGGTCACATTCTCTCCGCAGCTCCCTCCCACCTCTTTTTCCTTTGGTCTTCAGTCAGCCTTGTCCCTGCAGGCAGAATGCATGAGCTGTGGTTAGTTCAATTATTAAAGCAGTAAAGACCTAGTGTTTGGGAGGAGGAAGACAGTAACCTGATTTAATAACCTGATACAGGAGATATCACAGCTCTGTCTTACACCTGTGGAGCTTCGTTTTGAAGGAATGACATTGTGTTTATGTCACACTCGGGTGGAAAAAAGAGGAACATAATCTAGACACCACCACTGATAGATTCTTCCTCATGAGCCCTGAAGTTAACCTTTCCTGTTTGTTTCGTATTTTCTTCAGGATTTTCGTTAACATGGACGACAACATCATTGAACACTACACCAATCAGTCGGCCTTCCTCATCGAGATGTCGGAGGTGTTCACCGGTCAGTTCCAGGTCACGCTTATTGAAGTATGAGGAGGAGTTTAGTGCTGGCTCGATTGAAGGATGGAAAAAAAACAAACAAACACATTTACCAGTTAAAACCATCTCTAAAAGCACTGCCCATCAGAGACTATGAAAACTGTGGACTGCTGAAACGAATGAGGGAACGGGACTGAACAGACCTCCAGTTTTTCTGTCTACTGATAAGAATTTTGATCGATTTTTGTAAATACCGCTCATCCCAGTTCTTTATATTTTTTTTATTTGAATTTAATATTGTAACGTAAGAGCAATTATGATGAGCAGCCTGTGTGTATATATATAATGTAAATAGATTTTAATATGACAGTGTTTTATGAACCAGCCATGTGCATGTTGCAACACATTTTCCACAAATTACTATGTATTTCAATTTTTTTAACCAATCTGTACATGGTTTGTGTACAGCAGCATTTTCAGAGGTTACTATTCTTGCTGCTTTCAAGAGTCAGCGGTGCATTTTCTCCTCTGCAGCCTGCTAGAAATGTTTTTCATATCAACAGTCTTCCTGTTGGTCTCTCAACTAAAATGTCGCTGGCACAGAGTTGCATTCAGAACTTAAAGTCACACATTTCTTTCCATAAAACCACATATAAATTAGTACAGTTTAGCCCAAACCTGTGGACATTTCCTCACTGTTTGTTCAATCACAGAATTTAGACAGTTCAAAGCCTACAAATCCTGACGCCAGAGGACATAGTATTTTTGTTTTCCTTATACACTGTGCATTTCAAAGCAAACATATATCCCTGAAATATTTCATTACTATACCAAGCCAATTCTGGTTGTATTAGTAATATCTTGCTTTTTGTTAAGAAAATAAAGAAAAATGCATAACAGCTGTCATGTCTGTGAGTTATTAGGTGTAGAAGCTATTAATAGTTTGCTCTTTGTGTGTGTGTGTGTGTGTGTGTGTTTGATGTGCATGATTAGAATTAATCTTTGAGGTGAAGGGAATATTGGAAAAAAAAACTGCACATTTCTCCATTAATTCGACAGATGACACAAACAAAAAAGATCCCATGCGCATACTAAAGGGTCTGTTTTCAGTCTGTATGTCCAGGAGCAAATGACACAATCATATTTCATAGCTGTATTGCATTTTCCAAAAACCACAGACACGTTTAGAACTTTGGTTTAGTCAGAACCGCGCTCTGCGTTCCCCTATTTGGAGAAGCTGAGGGGTAGAAGCAGCAGGCATCTGTTCTAGATATAACCCAGACACCCTGAGTAAAAGAGAGAGGCGCACGCACGCACGGGCAAGAAAGCAGACGGACTTAGAAAAAGAGACACGGACACAAGGACAAACACGGGCATGAAGACAGAGACAATCAGGAGGCAGGTGCCGGCGGGGAGTCTCTTGGAGCAAAGAGAGACGTGAAGCTGAATAATGAAGAGGTGGCTGCACCATCTGCTTCCAGGGAGAGAAACATATTAGCCATTCAGATGATCTGCAGTGATATGCACGCGACCCCCTCCTGAGCGGCAGGTAGGCGAGTGTGATTTCATTTGTCGGCGCGTGCGCGTGTATGGCGTTCGCTTAAAAAATGCGCGCGCGTGAGAGAGAGAACGAAGTGTCTGAATCTTTTATTAATCTACAGTATGTTTGTAATCGTTTTCAATCCATGACAAGCCGCACACATGTTGTGCCTCTCTGCAGATGTTCCTTATGCCTTTTCTGCAACATCAATCAGACAGGGAAGTCACTGCGTTCAAATCACACCAGTGACAGACAGCAATACAAAAGGGCTTCTGGTATCTGTTATTATATAACAGGTCATTTAGATTGCTATATATACAATGTTTATTAGTATAAACATACAATTTTACTGTAAGAAATATAACATTACTTTAACATTTAACATTAACAAGTGGTGTCTGTGTGCAAAGACATTCCAGGTGCCTTCACCTTTCAGACTTTATGACGGGACATTAAATTCACTTCTAAGAAAGATGGTGATGTTCTGACTGTGAGTGTCAGTTCTCTGATGCTCGTCTGTCATCTGTCTTCCCCGTCCAAGAATTCTGGTAGCAGAACAGGAAACACGGGCAAATTTACAACCTTATCCACAGCGTTGGCAGAAGCTGTAATAGTAAAGTATAGTATGCACAGGTGACACTTGATGACAAGTATGTGTTTATAAAAAAGCTTGAGCCATTAAACAAATATGAATCAACAAAGATTCTTTATGCTGCATCGTGACGCTTAGCAACCCTGCAGCAACAAATACTAATCAAACAGGTGCATTTGACACTCGTCCACAGACTGCACCTTGGTTCTACGTTAAATTCCTGATGGATTCTTCATACTCTATGTCCTGCCAGTAAGACTTCAAGTTTTCTCAAATGTATTACATGTCTTCATTGGGTAATTCACAGGAAAACTCAAACTCAAAACCTGTATGTTTGGAAAATAATTTATAATCACAAAAGAAAGTTTGAGGCAAAATAATTCAACATCTGAGTCAATGGAAAATGAAAACACATGAAGCACACGTGCAAGTCTCTAACAGCTGTCTTGTGGATGTCGCAGAGGGCATTCCTTCTTTCCTCTTCCAAGCCGAGACAATATAGCTGGACCCACTCTGCATTCAGACACTGGCCTGACATAATGACTAAGTGAACTGGATTCTTCCAAGGTCGTAGTTAGCCATCAGTCATCGAGCTTTGAGAAAGCAGAAGCACAAATGCACCCAGGTTTACACATCTGAACTTAAGCATGCTATTATTGGTGCACAGGAGGCAGGCAAGTCTCACACAGAGTGGAGTCTAACTAAATATTGTGATAAATAAAGCCACACACGCCCTGTCACATCGAGACTTTCCAGGTTATCGTATCCTAGCAACAGTGACAGGTATCGACCATTCAGTCTTTTCCTGTCCACCGCTGGAGCAGCGAAGCCAAACCTTCTTCTGTTTTCTCCAGCTGCTTGAGCGCTCGTCTGGGCTCCACTTCGCCCCTCTGTTGTTTCTCCACATCTCTCTACATCTTTGTCTCGCTCTTCTTTCTATCACGTCAACCTGACGCGCACATCTCACCCTCTGGACTAAATCCTTCTCTTTGTTTTTTTTGCTGCTGCTGCTGTAAAAAAAAGAGGAGAAAAGGTAATGGATGCACTGTTAACTTTAAGTTTTTTAAAAGCTTTATGGTGCATAAATCGTTCCATGGTTTCTAATTATAACCTTATATTATAAGGTTGAAGGTGTGTTATTGCAGTTGTTAAATAGATGTTTCTGGTCTGAGCAGACATCACGTGAGGCGTGACTGGATTTCTCTGTACTGTGAGAAATAAATGTTCTCCTCCTCACCTCCACATTTGCTTTGTCTTTTTCCAGAATGCATCCGCAGCTTTCTAACATATAATAACAACATCCAGCCACTGCGTCTGGAGGAGAAGCAGCCACTGCAATCTCTCTTTTGGAAAATAAGCACATTGCACAAAGACACTGATTTTTTTCTTGTCTTCAGAGGTTTCCTAGAGAATCTGGGTGTAAGATGCACACTCCAGCCTCCATGGTGATGGGGATTGTCTTTGCCCCTTTGGGATTGGTCCTCGTCTTCACCGCTGCCATCACTCCCCAGTGGAGAGAGGGACAAGCCCGTCTGGGCATGACAGGGCAGGGGTCCTTCCTGCGGTCCGGAATGAAAGGTCAAAAGATGGGGCTCAAATCTGGCTCGGTGGAATCTCTGCTCCTACTGCGCACTGATGGGCTCTGGGAAAGCTGCCTGCAGGTGGAGCACTCTGAGCTGAAGCAGTGCTGGCCTGTAGCAGGTACATATCAGAGAGACCCTTGCGTTCGCCTTGCACAAGGACTGGTCTTGACCTCTTTGTTCTTCTGTGGCACTGGTATTGTTCTGGCTTGTATTGGGGTCCGGTGCTGGACAGATCTACCTCTGAGAGGTGTAGCAGCTACAGGTGGACTCCTGGTGGTGATGGCTGGGCTGCTGAGTCTAACTGCATTAGGCGTGTACACCCACAACCTTGGAAGACTGGGGATGACAGCTCCAACTCAAGGCATCAATAGCCCCAGGTTCCCCAACCTCAGTCTTCGTCCAGCCGGCTCGCTCTACTTTGGCTGGCTGGGTTCATGTTTACAGGTGCTGGGAGGAAGCGCCCTGCTTCTTAGCTTCAAACAACCACAATGCTGCACCTGCTCATCCTGCCAAGATGTAGCTGTCTGCCCCGCGTGCCGTTCATGTCCAGAGGTTACCAGCCAGTCTGACACAGATGTGTATGAAGTCAGCTGTTAAAGCGTAAAGCTCAACAGCTTTCAGCTCTACAGACCGGAAGCCGAGGGAAAATGGATAAACGTGGACAAGTCACTTGCAGCTCATCAGCTAACAAATCTGCCACAATCTGCCTGGCTGCCTGTTAGCTCAAGGGGTTAAGCGTCAGACTGGGATGTAGGAGCTCGCAGGTTCAAAACCCCATCTGAATCCTAGTCCCTCCCCTACCAGGTGTGTCCTTGAGCCAGACACCCAGCACTAGCTCCCTGTAAGTCGTTTTGAATAAAAGTGTCTGCCAAGCAAAGTGAAAGGGGACAATTTCTAAATGAATGTGAACTACTACTGATTAACGATTCTATTGTCAGGTATGAACATGATGAATGTAAACAAAAGCATCACTTTGGCTCGTATAATACTGTGTGATGAATCAAGTAGGAAGATTAATACATACTGAGACGAGGAGTGAGATAGTCGTAACTGACAAGAGCTAAAGTTCCTGCTGCCTTTAACTGCAACATGTAGTGAAACACAACTTAAACATCTGTTTGTGCTGCCTTTCCCATTGTAGCCATGTACTGTTAGCAAGAAACACGACATTTGTGTGTCCGAACAAAACTGTGAAACATAAAATATTTGTGTTGAGTTATATCAGCAGATTAGCATTTGTTTCTTTGACTTTAAAGATGAAAGAAGATATAAATAGTTTTAGATTCTATATATTGTCCATCTATATATTGGAGTTGATCTGTTTTCTATTCTATCAAACAAATCTATCTACATATATTATTATAAAATATACAGACAACAGTCTTATCGTTTTCAATCAATGAAAAATACCTGTTTCAGGTTACTATAAACACATCACAAACTACCTGCCAATCTTTCAGACTGATGTAAATGTTTGTATGATACCTTCGCTAAGAGGCTCTCAACTAATAAGTGTGATATAACTGAAACAGTGAAAACTGTGATTGAGCAGGAGGATGTTTATTATTGTTTATTCTTTGAAATGTATTTGTTGGTGTTAGATTGTCATATTGTGTTTTTACGTGGGGGTTGATTCTGCATTGAATAAAGGATTTCAACAATATCTCACTTTGTGCCGCTCTTATGAATTCATGTAAAGTTACGTGAAGAAGCAGAATAATATGGATTTAAACAAAAGTTAACAATGATAAATGTATATGATTCATCATAACATAGGTCGACATTTCTCTAGTGTCAATTCTCTAGCAATTTAGGATATCACAATCGAGACATTTAAACAGACCAAGGCAGGAGCCTGTTGTGAGGCGAATGTGGCCTGAAGAGAAAGTAAACAACTCACTTTGCTCGGTCAAAAGAAAACAGACAAACAACAGAAAATGTAGTCAGAAAGTAGAGTCTTGCCATCAAAAAACATAATGTTAGGAATACTTTCACTTGTTTGTGGGGCATGAAAGTGTCACTATAAATAAATGAAATATACTAGCTAGCCTGTCCATCATGTGCATAAGTGACCTTTAGCACGGCGCTTTGGATCAAGCTGTGAAGAGGGGCACAAAAAATGGATCTACACATGTTAAGACATGCATATCTGCCTTCTGTCTAACCAAACTAACCTACGTACACATACTGCGCAAACACGGAAAATGTAAATGTGTGTGCACACACACAGGGGAAGTGCAGTGTTCTTTGCAGGGCTCAAAGATGACATAACTGTGAGCAACAAGGACCTATAGCAAGTCTTCTGTGCAAAATATTTTAAATGTTTACCTTTATTAAGGTAATGCCAATAAACAAATACATAAAGATTTTATCACACTGTATTTACATATGAAATTACAAGGAGCGTCAGAAATTCTCATAGAATTCTAGGAAAGATTCTAACTGATATCTTTATCATAAGCAGGACAAGCTCAGCTTTAGAATTCCATAAATGCAGCTGAACTCAGACTGAAACTTGGCAAATTGTTCTTTTCTCTGGTGTAAACTCATATTTGTTGGGAACAAGCACAAGTCACAATTTGTTTCCTATAGAAAAAGAAAAGCAATGAATTTCACCGACATGCTTGATTCATGTTTTACCTCGACTTCACTGCTACACTTTTAGTTTGACAGGCTTTAGTAAACAAATAAGCTTTGCAGTGCTATGCTTCCTCCTGGTGTCGTCTTAAATGTAGAAGTAGTTGTCAGCTGAAGCTCCGCTTTCTGCCATCTCACACAGCTGTCTGTTTATTGAGTCCTGCAGCGACCCCAGAGACAGTTCTAACACTGGACTGCTGCATGGACTTGGAGAACCCTGTGGGATCTCCAGGAGAACATCAGATGGCGCCGCGTCCACTAGCTGCTCGCCATCACTTAGGCTCAGTCTGTATGCGCCTTCAGTCTCTGTGTTGGCTGTTTCCATGGAAGCGGTCTCCCTGGCAACCTCCTCAGCAGGCGTGTCCTGCACCACTGGTTTGCCCCCTCCTTTGGAGGTCTTGAGTGCACATAGTTTCTCAATGTCTGCTACAAGTTCCTCATTTTGCTCCTTCCACTGACGATACTTTGACACTGTCAGATCAGAGTCATCCAGGATCTTGTTGAGCTGCTGCAGCTCTGCTTCTTTTGCCTGTAGAGCAAAAAGAGGCTTCAGTGGCCACATAGACATAGACAGTCATTCTTTCATTCCTTTACATAAATCAGAGTTCCAGCTTTTAGTTTTTCTATTTTTATAATCAGGAGGAAATCAGTGCATTATCATCTGATGTTATGTTTGGTAACCTGAGCCTCCTTTTCTGCTCACCTTAAGAGTGCTCTGTAGGGCCCGGAGCGTGTGCGCCTTTTCATTGATGACAGGGTTCTTATTGCGTCGGATGAATGATTTCCTGAACTGGTCATGTGTGAGTGGTTGTTCGTGGCCAGTTAGGGAAACTCCTCCTTCCTTTATGTTGTTGAACATCATGCTCATCTCGTCTTCAGTGGCACCTTTTCACAAGAACAGAGACACAGACGGGGAAGAACATTAACAGCAGGAAGGACAGAGACATTAAAGTAAGAGAAAGAGATGTAATTAAATCGAATGAAAAACACGGGGGAGTGGCATTTAATGAACAACATCACACACGTGAAGCTGTTACAAACTACCAATCTGTTGACAGGTAATTAGGCCAAATATCCACAGGGTGAAATTTAAAAAACAACATGTCATAGTGAAAAAACACAGATTATTAAAGCCAAGTCTTCACAGATTAAAAAGATTATTCACCGAGAGCTAAGATGGAAAAATAAATAGCAGCTCAGAGATCACGACAACCCAACAGTTTATACCTGTTCCTTTGCTGCCCCCTGCTGGAAAATTTGGTAAAGGCCCTTTGATCACTTTCGGCTTCGTGCGAGGCAGAGTGCTGGGCGGCACTTTCTGAAGCACACAATGAAACACAAAGAACTTTAAGTGACACTCTGGATGTCATGTGTGGGTATTTGTCATTGTGCAAACCTCTAACCCTGTCCTTGTTTGTTCTGCGCGGTGAAGGCGATCTCTCGCTCTCTGAGTCGGTCTCACTGTAACACTCTGTTCAGGAATGAGCACAGATGTTAAATTATTGACATCACCTAAGCATTGTTAGCAATACTTTTACAATACAACATGTCCCCCTTACATTCATTCAGCCTTTTAAACACAAACATTGTTAATATTGTGTACTAAAATGCAGGTAACCAGAGCAGCAGCAATTATGCTTCATCCCATGTTGTCCTCAAACGATGGATTAGTTAATGTGTGTCCAAATTTAGGCCAAACCCTTCAACGAAAGCTTACAGCCTACTCCTTAAGCAGTTTTTGATTACCATAGATGCTAGGTGGTACAGGTCTAAGAAGGTTTGGATGGAAGAAATCATTAATTGCATGTGTTTTACTGGTTATGTGTGTGTGTGTGTAACTGTTAGGGCAGCTTTAACCTACCTTCTTCACTATCTGGGCCTTTTTGTAGCTTCTTGTGCTTATGAATAGCTGTAATAAGAAAGTTAATCCACCTGGACAAAAGAAAATTACAATTATCAGCAGCAACAATAAAATTTGCTTTCACCTATTTATGCATCAACCTAAATGACTATTACTTAAAACAGCACACAAGGTTGAAAAGCCCCTGTAGGGGGCAGTTTATACCCACAGAAACATTTAACAGGTCAGTCATGATGACAAGTGCACAATCTGGATCCATTAAAAACAGTAGTTATTCTTCACAGCCGTTATCATTTATATCTTATAAGCCAGGTCATTTGTATATATACATAAATGTGTGGTGTCTGAACTTGGATAACACGGTTTGAGTTGTCTCGCAACTTACTTGCTCATATCAGTGACATTCTCCGCAGCAAAGAAGAAGTTCTGAAATCGCTGATGGCACATTTTAAACACGCTGTTGGGCAGAGAGAACAGGGAGCATGAAAAACAAAACACATAAAGCCAAAGCACGGCTTCCACTGAGCACAGGGACAAAGAAACTTCTGCCCAGTTATGTCTGAAAGAAGAAAATTATTTGCATTTCAACATTTATCTTTCGTAATAGAGACAACTACCTTCAGCTCACATAGTCTTAGATCAAAAGTTCATTCTTACAATTTTCTCTTGTGCTCTCCAGCACTCTCGATGGTGTAGCTGGATATATTCACCAAACCCTCTGCCTTTTCATCCTGTGGGAAAAACATACATATGCTTTTAACATGCTAAATAATATTGAAATATTATGCTTTAATGTCTCTTGAAAACTTTGCCTAACCAGCGCTCACATTTAAAAATACCTTCAATATATAAAAGTGTATACAGTACATATACCACCCACTTACTACAAAAGTTACAACCCAGCAGTAGCTAACAGTACTTTTTTTAACATGGATGTTTAAATGATATTCATCCATGATTTGAAATAATCTATTCTCGGGTTTTAATTTCCCACATGCTCACCTGTTGGCTGGTGTACCAATAAAGTGAAGGCCCCTTGAGGATGAACCAGAAACGCTGCCACTTCTGGGTGATGAAGACAGTGCTCTCCTTTCTCTTCTTCCACAGCCAGCCGTCACAGTCAGGTTTCCCTAGCTCGCGACAGGACACGCGACGCCGACTCATAGCTGTCGACGTTCCTGAAGGCAAATGACACACAGGTTTTACTAGCTGCGTAAGAAGCTATACATTTATTTAAACTACTTTTCTATGGCAAATATTATAACATCTTTTAACTAAAAACATGAATGCTTGTATATTTTGGGTCATGTTTTAATCTCAACTTAAATTTTTTTCTCTCTATCTAAACATATTTACCAATGAAGATCATATAAAATATATAACATACATTTACTAGCAGGTATCTTACTTCAGAAAGTACACCAGCACATTACCTTTTGTCGAGCTCTTCTTAGTGTCTTTATTCCCCTGAAAAGGTTTGACAGAGTTCAGTCATTGTCTAGTTTGAGTTTGGTTTATTTCAAAACCTGCGAACTGATATGGTTGAATCTAAAATGTCTGGTGGTGAACTTTATTCTTTTCATCTCACCGTGTGTCCCACCATTTCAGGGCAGGAACTGATGCTCGCCGTTTCGTGTTTGGCTCCCTGAGGAGAAAGACTTCTGAACGATCCTGATCTCAAGGGTGAATGACTTCTGAAAGACCCAAACCGCATGGGTGAAAGACTTCTGAGAGAAGAGGAATGGTCTCTGTTGAGTCTTGGGGAGAGTCTTGAAGTGTCCAAACCCGCAAAATCTCCTGAAAAAGTTTGTAATAAAATGAAATCTCTGTTTACTACATCATTTTTCAACACACCGTGGCTGATGACCGATTTTTGTCACCTGTTACTAGTACTACATAAAATACACTTTTCTTAAGTCCATTCTGCCTAAACAGTATTTTTTACTAGAGTTCTTCTCACTACACTGATTTAGGAATTACAGGAAACATACTTAATTAGTTCACCTCCTATCTTCCAGACAGGTCCTTCCAGGTATGATGGAGAGGTGAGAATCTCACTCTCTAAGGTAACCACAGGGGTTCCACAAGGCTCTGTCGTTGGCCCCCTTCAACTCTAGACCCGACTATTGTAAATCTCTCCTGGATGGAGTCTAAAAATCTCTCTCTCCTCACTGGGTCTCAGATCCCGGTCAACTTTATTTGCCTCTGTTGTCCGGTTGTTTGAAAATTCACTGGTTTATAAGTATTTCAAATGAGTCTGACACACACACACACAGATTGTCTAGCATTAAGTAAAGTAAAAGTATAGTACAAATGCCAATAAACCCATTAAACTGACAATAATTCACAGTCACAGCTCTGCTCTGACTCCTCTTTTCTTTTACCTCTGCTTCTCTCCCCTGTCATCAAATCTCCAGTGTCTCCCTGCCTCTTGTTCTGTGACACACTCACTCTAGCACTCTCCAAGCAGCAGTCGCTCAGCCACACACACCTAAATACAGGCGGCAATGAAGCCACTAGTGTATACACCAGCTTTTACTCACTTTTCTGTCCGTTGTCCTTCTGTTACTTCTGTTGTATTTTATGTTTCCTGCATGTCTGTGTTATAGACATAGTCCCTTTTTGCGTCTGCTGCCTGACCTGTGTCATTGTTGCCTTTTTCTTACAGTATTCAGACTTTTTTCTCAGAATTAAAGTCAGAACTCAGTTACCATTTTAAAGGTGGCCCTAATCCTCCTTTGTATATATATATATATATATTTGTATATACGTCTCTGCTTCCTTGTTCAGTCTGCATGGTTGTACCTGCAATCTAAAACTATATGGTTGTTTTTTTACTTTCTAAATCAACGCTCTCTTCTTACCCGACACTGATAGTGGTGACAACCCCCCCGGATGATGTTTTCCTAAAGAATCAGACAATTCAGTATCGTCTTGTGCTGTATGCTGCTGATGTATCTCAGGTGCTTGCCAGACTGCTTTCCTGTAGTGAAAAACAAGAGACATAAATCACAAAACAGCTCACAGCTAGTCCGCTCAATGTGCTTCTGAGAGGTTATGATATCTTCAATTTGACAATAAGATCAGGGAAAAATATTGCAAATATTGCAATTTACAAAGAAGCAAGTATATATATATATATATATATATATATATATATATATATACACTCTTTCCAGTTGTCTCACTTTTTATGCTTTTAATCAGATCTCCGTCTTTGTTTGCCTCTCCATTACATTTTCCACCCTTCTCCTATTTTCTTTTTCATTTTCACCTTGTTTGTGTCAATTTCTTAGATTCTCCAAAGCTTGCTCATGAGGTCATTTTTCTCCTCATCTCTTACTTTTTTCCTCACTTCCAGTCAGAGGTGGTTTGTGAGCGTGCATGTTGGAATTTATGGCATTTACTTTGTGACCTCATTGCAAACGTAGTGGATCCTGGCAGATTAACAAGGTCAAGAGGGTACATAGGAGGTTCAGCTCTATTGAGTAAATCTCTTAAACTTCTCAGTCTTCATGCTTAGATGCAGAATATTTCACAGAAATGAATGTAAAATTGAAATATTCTCATATCATCATCATCCTACTTTATGGTCAAACAACTAAATATTATCTTTCCATTGGTAATATAAATATAATTCTTGGCTATATAACTATAAGCTAATAAAAGTAACAGCTAATTTATGTGCTCACCTGAAAGACAGGGATCTGACCGAAGCTGTTACTCTATCGAGTATGGAGTGCCTCGGATTCTCCTCCCAGTCCTTTTCTTCCTCCTCCTCTGACTTCTCGTCGTTCTCCTCGTCCTCCTTGTGGAAAGAAATATGTCGAAGAAGCGCGTGAGTGTGTGTGCTAAATCTTGTGCATGTGTGTGTGTTTAGAGTTCAGTGGCAGGGCAACCAGGCTAATGGTAAATGGATTGTAAAGGTGAGACCTCTTCAACACACACTAGAGTCATGAAGAAATGCAATAATAACTTAAAAACACGCAGACATTAAGAATACACAGTCAGTATCATTCTTGCTAAATAATGCAGTGGTACACCTGAGACATCTGATGTAGACATCTTCCGACGCCTGTTCTTTCACCTTACACTAACAGCTAAGCGGTAAAGCTCACTTGTGGGTACGATATGCCCTGTGTGTGGATGCGTGCTTTCAAAGACAACAACAGTCGGCATAGTGACTACTGACAGCATGTGTTTATAGTAACGGATCCCAAGTGATATCAAAAGGAAACTGAAGAGGGGAGATTCTCTTGAAGGAGGTTTCTGAAAGAAGATTTCATGTTTTACCACTGGATAAAAAATGGACATTTATTGGTAGATAAATTCAAACTGTGTGCCTGAAACAATAAAAATTCTGCCTAGGGTTGATTCGGATTAGGTGATGTATTTCAGCGCACATATCTTTGAGGCAAAGGGTGAGCAAAAGGTAACAGAGAAATGCTACTCCTAACAGGGAGGAGAGGAAGACTTCGATGATCCCTGACCTGTGTGGTGGACAGCTGCTGGACAGAGTCTTTGTGTCGCACTGAGCCAGGTGCCCTCTTTAGGACAAGATTCACTCCATTGGGATTCTCTCGCAGTTTTTTCACAAGATTCGCTTTGCTCCAGCCAACCTGATGCACCAACACAAATCATGAAGGTCACTGTGGAATATGAACATGAACATAGTCTGTAGACTGTGTCTCTTACCACTACTTGGTCATTGACTTGAATTACTTCATCACCAGCTAAGACCTTCACATCGACATTATTCGAGGGCTGCAAAACGAGACGACAAACGACACAAATGAGAACCCCTATTGAATGAGAACACTTCTGAATAATGTACACAGCAACACTTATTAGGAAATAAATTATGTTGTTTATCGCGTGCAGTAAATGAGACGGCGGAAATCCCGTGTTTAAGCTTTTATCCTTACTCAATAGTTAGCAGCAGAGATAGATAAAGCAAGCAAAAAATTGAATAAATCTAATTTGAATTTATTGGACCATACAGTATTTACAAAAAAACATTACAATTAAGTATTTTAAATCGAATAGCTGTGGCAGAAGTCAGACTTAGATAGTCTCATGATATCTTCTATCACCAACTCCTGTTTAAAGTGGTCAAGAGATGAACTATCTTACTATAAAGCAGGACAAAGGTCATGCACACTGGCATGTTCTCTGTGTGCATTTGTGGGAGTTGGTCTTATCTCTTATTAGTAGTCTCTCATAGTGATGTAACTGCAGTAGCAGGGGAGCGTAGGGCACTTTGTTGTTGACATCATGGAAAAATAACATCTCCATCTTTCCATCCCACGGGAGAGATATCCTCACACTCATTTCACAAGCCCTCCTTATTCTGGCTGATAAACACTCCTCCATCCATCCACTTCTCCCTTGTTTATTTTCCAAACCTCTTTCTTTCTTTCTCCAAGAAATCATACATCTGCTCTTCATCCATGGGTTGACTTTATTTTTCCTCAGGGAGGTGTTTATGTACTTACGTCTAATCACTTTAGACTAACACTAACAAAATGAACATCTAATGGTAAATCCGCTTTATTAATATAATAAACACTAAGCAGTAATAAAGCACTGCAGAGGATTGCATGTATACATAGATGTTTATCATATGAAAACATGATGTGTCATGTACTGATTGTTTACATGCGCTCCGCAGCATTTAGAGCAAACAGCCTCAATTAGATATTTAATACCAACTATATGCAGCACAAGTGTTCAGATTAGTTTCGATTTCAAAGAGTAAAGCAAAGAAATATAAGCCTAGAGCTAAAAATAATCTGTCACACAGAAAAGACTTACAAGGAGATTTCTGCCTAGTACCAAGCTAATGCTTTCATAATAAGGAATCAAATTTAAAATGTCATACTTCAGCTGTACAGAAACATGTGCTGAATATCCAGACGAGGCTGGATAGTTATTATACTGAAAACAATAATTAAATTAAATGATACTGTCACAAACACATAAGAGAGTTGATGTATTTTCTAACAAAGGAGTCGAACGAGGAAGTATGACTCTCCGTCTTTATTTTTGCTTCACATTACCAAGAATCCAAGAAATGTCAACTAGTGTAAAGGCATTATCTCCAGCAGAAATGTGTGACAGACCAGATCCACAGCTTGTCATCTGTTACAGTTACACAGTGCTCTGCCACTTTTTTTACAAGACACGATTAGTTAAAGAACAAAACAGCACTATAACTCTAGCAAAGACACAAACTGTAATCATAGTTTTTAGCTTGTGGTTTAAGAGAAGGTGAGGTCTTAGTCAAGCGTCTCATCAGAGGACTGGTTAGGGGCAGTGTAAGAGGTAGGTGATGGTTAACAACTTGTGGTTTGTGAATCAACAGTAAGAGAAGTAAAGTTAAAGTAGGTCTGACCTTAGTAGCAGGGCCGGTCACATAATGGTTACTGGAGTTAGTGGATGTTATCTCAATCCCCTACGATAAAAAGAAGCAGAAACAGGGATTTTACATTTCCTTCTGATGAACCTGCAATTGCATGGAATTATTCATAAGTTTATCAAAATGCTGAGTCACAGGAATAAACACACGAAGATGAATCTAGCTTATGATTTCCACCACTGTCTGATGTCTGCCTTTACTTTACTTGGCAGATGCTTTTATCCAAAGCGAGGCTGGGTGTCTGGCTCAGGGAGACACCTGGTGGGGGATGGACTGGGTAAGATGGGGTTCAGACCTGCAACCTTCTGCATCCCAGTCTGACACCTAACCCATTGAGCTACCAGGCCGCTGCCTCTGGATGTATTGGGCCTCAGGTTACCCATCAGCCTTCCTTAACTGATTATTAAAAGTAATGGGCATGAGGACAGCTCACTAATCACATCCTAGACAGCCCGGATCACATAATCAATATATATGACACCACGAGGGAAACAGGAATAAAACAGGGATGAAACGTTTCCTTACTCGTTACTGAAAATATCCTGGTTTTCTTGGTTTTACTGGCACACATTAGCTGTGACATGTCACAGCTAATAAAGTAATAATTTATATGGAGCGACCACAATGTCATGAATGTACTGTAAAGTTTCTCAGGCCAAGATGACCCCGTGGTTGTACATAACAGACAATAACAGCTGGCTGAAGTGAATCTGATGCCTTACAGCAACATAAAAGCAGGCAGTGCTGTTGGAGTAAAGATGTAGTCATGGTCTAACACAGTATGTACAAATCATTGCAGACACTTTCTTCATTTATGACTGGAACAACTTCACATTTGAGGTATGTGAAACGGTAAAAAGCTTTACATTTACTGAGTAAGTATACATCATGTTTTGTACTTTTGTTTTACATTAATTATGATTCTTCCCGCCTCTCACTTCCCCCTCCATCTTTAGTTCCCATTCCTCTCAATCTTTTGGACAGCGGACCTCTTTATTAGTGATGTACTCTGACTTATGTCCCGTCACTATGCATGATCAGGTTTTGTCGCAAGCTGTTTAACCAAATTAGTAAATATTATATTGTTTAATTAATCTTAACAGTTTTGCTAAAACTGACATTTACACACTTTATTGCCACCTCTACACACACACACACACACACACACACAAACACACACAATGAAAGCATCATAGGTGATTCTAGAACACAATTTTCACCCAACAAAAGACATTTTTACCTAATGGACCAAGTACACAAAGGGAATGTGGAAATACTAGGTGAGGCAAGAAATAAAGATGCATTTGTTCTGTGCAGTGCACCAACTGTTAACTAAGTCATTAAGAGAGGAGAAAAGGTTGGAACAGGAAGTTTTTATGAACAATGAGATGTGAGAAAAGACTGGATGTGGGCACAGAGAAAACCTTGAGTTAGTGGTGAGTGGAACCAAATGATGATGGAAACATCCAGGCAATGATGAAGGCAGAAAAGGAAAACTGAAAATGACAGAGTGAGAGAAAATAAGACACAGAATAAGAGTTCCAATCACTGAACTGGGCAAGTAATAGAAGAGACATAGCCATTTAAGATAATGGTACCAAAATACATGCACTGAAGAATTGAAGAACAGATTTTCCGAAAACTCATTCAGAGGTGACCAGGAAATTCAAAGAAAGGCAGAACTCTTGAATTTAATATAACAGTAAATGTATCCATACTGTACATTCCTACTGACTACAATTCATTTCACGCTGTGATTAATCATTGAGACTCACTACTTTCTTCAGTTGTTTCATTTCATTAAAAAATTACACATCACACTTACCCCAAGCTTAGAAAATGTATTTATACTGCTTCTCCTGTCCAATTAACAGCCCACCATGTAGAGCTTTTCACTTCATTATCACAAAGGACAGAAAAAGAATCAAGAAGATGAAAATAGAAATATTTAGAATTTAGCTTTTAAAAATGGGTCAACTATTGAAATATTGCTATTCGGTACTTCTCCTCTAGTTAGTTTATAAATAAGGTGTTTCAGCTACACCCTATTTAAGAATTGATTTTTCCTTCAGAAACTGTTAATTGATTAGTCACCAACAAGAGACACCATTTAATGATTTAGATACCAGAAAGTAAAATTTACACTTCTCACTACATTTAACTGTAGCATAAAGCAAAAATGTGTTTTTACCAGCTGATCACCAGGTGACACACGCACTAGGTCTACGCTCTCCAGCTGAGCAGTGTGGGCAAGGAGTGCCTCAGAACCGTAGCTCAGGATCTCATCACATTCTGCTACCAAATGACCGCACTAGTGATTTAAACACACCACATATTAGGATGACTGAATAACAATCACAATTACTAATACATAATGTAAAATAGGCTGAAAATACACAAATAGTTAACTTACTATGGCGATGATGTCCTTTTCCTTCTCATAGACGGCTGTGTTCTGTTGGATGAGTAAAACAATATAACATGAGTTTCATCTATCCAGTTCCACAAATACCAATAACACCACAGCATCACATGGTATGTAATGCTGATATTGATTTATAGAAATAGGACAATCTGACACAAACTCTTGTCCTATTTCCTCTTCACAGCACGAGTCAGGAAGTGAGTAGACTCCCAGAGGCGAGACGGACATTATTCCCTCTAGTGGACTTCATTAAAAGTAAAAACTCTTGTAGAAAAGTATAAATATAAAACAATATGAATATTGTAGATAATACGCAGTACAGCAAGAGGGAGACACCTGTAATGGTGTGTGATGTCGAGCTAATCCATTCTAATCCCTACCAGCACACACACACACACACTTATGTATGTGTATGAAGTACATACCTACTACCCACAAAAACATACAGGTCAGCATGACAGTAGTTGAAACAGTAGTTTCTGGGGCGAGGGCATTAAATGTTCCCACAGGCATCGCTATTAGGCAACGGAGCTGGCCTATGAGCTGGAGTGATGAGTAATGAGACGAGGCTTTAAAAGGAGGAGGGCAATGAGAGGTTAAAAGCGAAAAAGGTGGATGTTTTCACAACGATAAATATTCATTCAATAACACTTCAACCTCTGTCTATGAGCTCGTTTGTAATACCCGCAATGTGTGAAGTTACATAAAGGATTGCAGGGGAAACAAATCCCTGTGAAATGTAACAAGGGATCAACAGTGAGCACAGTTGGATTTCTGAGCTAATTAAAGGCTGTAACACAAGGGTGCAGGGAGGGGTATGACTGGGACAGGTTTCTGTTATAAGTGCTGGTCAGTTCCACTCGTGTGCTTGTGTTAATGTAGCTATTTCCTTGTGGTATTTGAATACCTTAGCTAAACCAAAACAAACGGAAACATTCTGCACATTACACTTGTGCAGATCATTATCTTGATCCCTACTTAAGCAAAATAGTCTTGTCATGATGGCTGTTTGCCAGCAAGAATGAGTTAAGTTAATCAGAATCAGAATCAGAATCATCTTTATTCACCAGGTATGTTGGACATACAAGGAATTTGCTTCTGGTCGTTTGTGGCTTCTCTAGGCCAGGACAGTAGGAAACAAGTACATGAAAAAAAATAAACAAGAGTTGTGTGCAGTTTGTGTCCATATAGCAGCAGCAATTAGTTGTTAACTAGCCAGTTTAAGCTTCACTTATAACATACACATAAATATGAATCAATGAATTTAGTTG
Organism: Microctenopoma steveboyesi; assembly: GCA_032359275.1. Classification (NCBI taxonomy): domain Eukaryota; kingdom Metazoa; phylum Chordata; class Actinopteri; order Anabantiformes; family Anabantidae; genus Microctenopoma; species Microctenopoma steveboyesi. The sequence goes on along the minus strand of JAUMHF010000014.1, from coordinate 7,809,730 downwards.
ACTTTTCAAGAGTCAGCAGCATATTCTCAGTCCGCTATAAACCACCTTTTAAACAGGACTAAAGGTCCTACTTTCCTGAAACCGAGCGCAGCCAAAACACAAGCGTAATCTCTCTGGGTGAAGGTGTAGTGGGCATGTCTAATGATCAACTACCAGCACTGGTCTTACAAAGCCAAATACATTAATATTGGGAGAAATGGTTTATGAAATGGTGAGACGGTCATGGAATTGTTAAACAGATGATCAAAACTGCACAATATCTGTGGCTATTTAAAGTCAAATATTAGAGATGGAATATAGTTCTCATGTTGTATATTTAAACCAACAGATGAGCTGTGTCAGCAGCAATAAGTCATCACGATTCTGGAAAGTCCTGTGCATCCTGGCAGTGTCTTCGCTCAGAGCTTGATTTAGATACTTGTAATATAATAGTATGTAAAAGATCAGTTCATGATGGTCTGCACAGAGACAGGTCGGCAGACTGGATCTATGTAATGCATTTCTTTCTACATTCTCTCTAATGGTAATGGCCATTTTTTTAAATGGCTGCAAGGAGCAGAAAATACTGGGCTTCATAATCGTCTCAATCAGGTGGTACTAGGACTTTTGCTTTTAATAAAAATATCATTAAATATTTGATGGTGCTCAACACTTATCAGCTGCATTTCTCCACAGGAATTTAGCTCCAAAACATGGAATCTGTGAGTTTAAACGTTCCTGACTCACGTTTAGAGAATCAGCTGATAGCTTAACTCCAAAGCGATCCTGTCATTGAGATATAAATCATTATTGAAGTCATGCTGCTGTGCCAGAATTACACATGGCCTCTCTGCTAAGTCAGAGACTGGGAGAGATATCTCTACAATAAATGATTTCTGTGGCTCTGTGATAAATAGCAGTGTTAAACCAACTCCGCAAAAGTGATCCAGCATTTCACAAGAGACAAACTTTAATGCAATTATTAATAGGAAAGTTATGAAAAAGTGCAGCAAGCAAAGAAGCCGGCGGTGCACATCAAGGACATTTGCATATTAGCTCCATTTGAGTGAGGGCTTGTATTGCACCTGAAGGAAAACTATGGTCCTAATAGTTTAAAGCTTCATGAAGCTGTTTAGGCCCAGTGATGTTTTACTAAATGTTGACATGAACATGCTGACAATGACAACGTACTGAAGTCTACCAAGATCATTTAAGTTCAAGTTTAGTTCACTGTTCTGCATTTGCTTCTCTAGTATCACCTCTTTCTTCCCAACATCTCACCATTGCTTTTTACAGTCAATTAAAAATACATCAACTCCTCTGCTATCTGTTGTATTTGTTTGTATTTATTCAGTTGCCTCCTATCAATTAATTTTTTTGCTATAAGAACAGGAAATTACTCTAATTAATGTGGTTGAGATGGATAACAGGTACACTTCTGCACTGAAATCGAGGCAGGGGAGTATGGTGGGGAAACACAGAGGACAGGAGAGGAGCTGTGGACAGATATATGTTCTATCGCCCAACAGCCTCCTGCGCGTTCAAGCTCCACTTAAATAAAGTTCTATACATTCCCCAAACGAACAGGAAATACATCACACGACCATTCAGTAACGGCAACGAACAAGTTTTTTTTATTATTTTTTTGTCCTTCTTTGTGTGAGGCTGGTGGGGCGGTGCCCCAGCTCCCTCTGTTGATTGGTTATAGATCAACCACATTACATAATTGTGAATAAATTAACAATTTCATAGAGCAATAACCGCAGTTAAGTTCTCAGATTATTTGAATAGAAATATTTCAGCTCTGGCATCTTTTTGTTACATAACTACACTAATTTGCAGCCTTGTAATTAAAATAATGACTTGCCTTCTTAGGCACTGTGAAATAAACATGCATCCATTTCACTTGATAAAATGAAACTTGTTGTTGTGGAGCATGCTGTGTGGCTTGATCACGCGCTGGCTTTGCAGCAGTGTTCTGTGCCTGAAAGCTGTTCTCTTTAGGGTTGTCTAGGAAACAAAGAAAAGCTACTACGTGGGTGTAACACTCTGTAAAAGAAGCCCCAAGAATAATGTATACAGCCAGGCTACACATACAGAACTAAACTGCAAGCAACACACAGATTTACACACAGATTTACTGTGTGTGCTTATGCAAACACGAACTGTAGATTAGACAAAGATGAACATACTTAGTTATTCATTTTTTTATACTGTCTACAGTTCAATACACACAATGCAGTAACCTACAGTGTAGACTTCAATATCCTAGTCAGGTCACCATCTGATACTTTACATTCCTCTCCAGGTCACAGAGTTACACAGTTAAACTGTTAGTATCTTATAGCTCTTTCATACTTGCTCTTCAGCTTTCAATTTAAATACATATCTTTGCATTTTACCACTGTTCTAAGACTTTTCTAAAAACAGATTTGTCTGGTGCTCAGATATCCCCAAAAAAAGTTGTAGTTAGTCATTTCTAAGAGCTCACACTTTGCTAATCTGTCTTATATTTGTATCCCTTATTAGTTTCTTAATCCTGCACTTGTAATAAGTCGTGTATTAGCACCGCAAAATGAGTGAACATGTCGATCACTGCTAAATAAACAACAGAGCAGTCCATTGTCTCTTGTGCTATTATTAAAGTTTTCTTGTCAAAGAAAAGCATTACGTAACTGAAATGTCACTGAAGCTGCCATAGACTTTGAAGCATGTATGTTTTCAAGTGAAGGTTAAACATTAAAATAGCAGTTAAACTTTTACCTATAGAAAACGCCTTAGAAGTCACAAACCTCGATTTTATACTTCCTTGTTCATTTCTCTCTTGCCTGCTGCTTAGCTGGTTAAAAATCGCAGACCGAGTGTGCGTTACTGCAAAACTCCGACTGGACAATTTCAGTGTGGGATCCCAACAACACCAGCTGACTACTGACCTTGCCCGCCCTCAGGGTGCGAAAAGAAACACACAGACTCTCACACAGAGACAGACAGGAAATAAGAGTCTTCGGTGTGAAGAACATGGTGAAGCTTCTGCCAAATCGGTGCTCCAGAAAAATACTACCTGACAACACGTCAGCCATGACGGAAAGAGACATCTGACACCTGCCTCAATTAGCTGGCAGCCCCCTTAAACCAACTGTGGTGGCTTTGGTCTGAAAGCTCTGTTAATGTCATGCTGCACATTTGTGTGAATCAACTCGTTCTCCTGCAGGCTGATAATGTTACGATGACAGTTACTGTTGAACCTTGACTCCTGGACACACGTGACTGGGGGGGCTTCATTTTAGCTTGTCTCTTAAACCGATGTGACAGTTTTCAAGCAGTGACCTTTTCGTTCATCTGTCAGGAGGTTTTTAATTAATAACCACATTGCACCTGCAAATACAGGTGTTTTCTCTAATGTTGTTACTGTGTGATCAGTTAAACCATAAATTGTGTTTGTGAAGCTTTAGAACATTAAGCCCAGAAAACGGACAACTCAACTGAGCCCACAAAAAATGCTCTCAGTACCTTTTAAGGACAACAATTGTTACCTTTAAGACACCTGCAGGCACAAGGACACAAGTTAGCACAAAGTTCAAAAACAGGAATTAAACAAACAATAGCCAGTCATTACCAAGCGATGATCAACCTCTGAGAGCGACCAATGATTTAAGCAGGGGAAGCGTTTAACTTAGTAATCACTCGCTGCTTTGAATTCACAGGCCCAAATCTGATTCACTTCGCAGTGGCAAAAACATCCCAACAATGTCGGCAAGCTCTGAAATCCTGCCCCTCTGTCCCTCACACGAAAGCCCCATAGGCTTGTTCTCTTTCTTTAAGTCTAATCCATTTTAAATGATCTGTAACACTGTGCTATCTGCTCCCCAATAAACCATTTCAATATGTATATGAACCACAAAATACAAGTGTAAGTTTGAGCCATTAAAAGCAGGGAAGCAAAGAGCAAAAGCAACGTCACCTTGTGGAGAATTATCCAGGCAAAGACGTGAGAACTGTACCTGTCGTGCCGGGCAAGCGTCCAGCGCTGGCTATAGGAGCGCTAAATATAAACGCTTCTAAACACTGAGCCTCCTGTTTCACCCACAGCTTCTCTGCACCTTGCTGTTTCCCTACCTCTTTTAATGATCTCTCTCTCTCTCTGCCTGACCTTTTTGGCTCTATCTCCTTTTTGTCTTCTTCCTCTTTTGAAAGTTTGTCATACTCTTTATCTCTAATGTGTTGTTTCAGAGGTAATAGTCTTGCTCTCTCTGCCTGTTGATCTGCTGGACATTCTACGGTGGACACTCCCTCCGGTAGTCAAAAGTCACAGTGCAATCCTCTTTCCGTCTCCGCCTTCTTTTACTGCCTACTCCTTTGCTGCATTTTATGTCCTTCCTTCTGTTCCTCCCCTGCGCACTACAACATATCCAGGCCTGTCCTCTCTGCTACCTGGTACAAACATTACACTCACTTCACAGTCGGCCTGTTTTTAATTTCCCTTCCCTCGTTTCACTTAGACATTTTATATTACCATGAGGGGGTTAAACAAAAAACAAAACAGCTCTCCTCTTTGGCAAAACATTCAACCTCAGGTCTTAAAAAAATGCCAGGAATGTTAGAGAAAGCGTTACCAAAACTAAGCTGAGGAAGAGAGATTGTGTTTGTGCTTCTCTTTTTTGTTGCTTTTTGGGGTCTGATTTAAAAAAAATATAGCCCACAGTACAACAGGATGTAGTTCCTCTTCGGAAATTTAGTGTGCGTGACAACACAAAGTTTACTCGTGTGTGCTTCTGATTGAGATAAACACCTGTTTTTATGATATGTGTGTTTTGGTATAAGGCAGCCATTTGATCAAAAATAATTAGACAGACCCATTTGGACACTTCAGTACAGGTGTAATTATAGGTCAAACATGCACTTAACTATTAAAATGATACAGACTAACCTTATGCACAATTTCTTCAAGTTCTCTGCAAGAGCTGAATATGTGCTTGCTGGGGGTGTATCCACTGAGCTGGAATACCTGATACCTGGATAGACAGCGATTATATTACAAGTTCAGAGAGGAAATGAAAGGATTACTGTAAAGAAGCTTAGTGTTTTTTCACATTGGTAATTAAAAACAAAGCAAAGACACATTAGCGACCTTGGAAATTGAAAATGAAAGCCACTAAACAGGAAGGACACGTATGTGGAGCAGGGACGTCATGTGAGTAAGAATGCATACACAACATAACCAAATGAAGTCTACACCTCCAAATAACTTTAACTCTTAGGCAACACTGTAAATAAAAAGATACACATGAGAATAAAAATAAGTGCAGAATAAAACAGAACTTCAACAGTTAGATAACTCCCTCTTTACAAACCCGTTGAGCAGAGAAAAGAGTCCTTTGGCAGAGACGATGAGGTCCACTACAGCCTGCAGAACACTAACAGAAAGCTTGTTGGTGCTCTGTCCATCATAGCTATTGAGGCGCCAGCGGCTCTGGATACCCATCTGGAGGGTGTGGGCAACGGCACGCAGCTTTTCTGTCAGACCACGCAGGTTCTCTCCACCTATGCCATACGTCTGAAGAGATGCATGGTGCACCAAACACACACACACATACACACACACACGCACACACACACACAACTGGTCAAAGAACTTTTGCACTGTTATGCATAATCTGTATATAATGTGCAACTCATGACTTCCCCTCTTTTTATTGTCCCTCAACAATACAAAACAGTGAGTTAAACAATTACGTCTGTCTGTCTGGCTGCGATTCTAAGCTCAAATAACTCACTTCTCTTCACCAACATACTTTCCACAAATGAAAACATGCATGTAGAGAGATGAGGTGAGAATACGAGATAAGTTACAGTATGTGATACAGCATATTTTCCTAAAATTGATTGAGAATCACAAAAGAAACCAAGAAAACTTTTAAGATATTTCAACAAGCAGAACTCCTAGTGTCACTTTTATATGCCTGTCATTACAGATATCCGCCCGGGGTGACACTGAAGTCTCCACGCGTAAAGAATAAGAAGCAGGTCATTGTTGTGACGCGCTCAGCAGCGGTCAAGAGCTTTGGACTGATCAGGCTTTGTTTTTACACATCAATGAGCTGGAACTGTCCTCCGTCAACAAGTGGCCATGCATTTTTCATAGCTGTTTCAGCGCTGTAGTAGTTGATTATGTAACTGTGTACTGGAATATGTTTGGTCTGTTCCATGTGAGTGTCTGATGATTGTTTTTATGAATGAGCGCAGTGTTAGTACTTCACACAGCATCACGGGGGGAGGGGGACGGGTAGACACATGCATACACACATACACACTGGAATCAAGATAAATTAAAACTGTGGTTCTGTGTGTGGGTTGTAAACCCATATATTACCTAATTTCAGATAGAGTAGGTGCACCTATTTTAAGCTTTTGATACAAGGACATCCTATTCAAACATATTCATACACTCATGCATCCAGACTTCAGGCTAAAATGTTACAATGACCATTTCAATCAGTATCAAGGTTAGTTTGATAATTCAAAAGCAGTTTTAAAAGCCTGTGCTGTAGTCTGATGTCCACAGGCTGTTATACCACCGGAGTTGGAACCTTTCCTGGTACTGTCCTGCTCAATTAGTCCTTCCAATGAAACAAAAGCCACTCTGGAAACACCCCCACATACACCAACACCACTATATAAGTGTCCTGAAACTCCCTCCGAAAATTGGACAGGGAGGAAAATGAATTAGGCAGTAGAAGAAAACTGCAAACAGAATCAAAGAGGAGGTGTTTTTTAGTTCACTGTAAACTCTCCAAGACAATTACATTTGAAATATTAAGCCCAAGCTTTTTTTTATAAATCTTGGAAGTAAGAGTTTCACTTGTTCTATATTGATATAGAAGTGAAAGACAAAGTGAAGCAGTCAGCTCCGCAACAGGACTTCTATGGCAATAGGAGCAGTTGATACATATTCTGGCAGGATTTAGCCAAAAGCTGCTGGTTTTACTGTGCAAACAAAAGCATGGTCTAAAAACAGAGCGATGGTGGAAAAAGTACATCTCTGTGCTCCAAAATCAGACCGTGCAAAATCAGTAGACAAATAGAAGACAGTGTGTCAGTTCAGTAACTAATAGGGGTGGACAACACACAAACTATATCAAGATGTCTTCTAATCATTTTGTTGTAATTAAATACGGAATGAAACAATAATACAGGTCAACAATATACTACGGTCTTAAGGGACGAGCAAACACATTCAGTGATCAAAAATAATAAACCTAAACATTTTCTCACAGCAATATCTGTGATATTTCTTTCCATAATATGCTTTAATCAATCCTTGTCAACATTCTGATCTTGCTTCACGTCTTTTAGCTCAGCCTGTCATCACGCTTGTTGTGCCTGTAGGCCCATATGACACGCACATGTTATGGTGTGTATGGCAACACGTCATCATACAGTATTCATAAAGTATTTCAGGGGGTGGGAATATCACCATATATCATAGTCACTGTGATATGGCACAGCCCCAGTAAAAACCCATAGTACAGCTCTACTAATAAATTACCTTCACAACACACAACAAACAGCCCTGGTTACGCAGTGGACACATACTATACACAGACACACATGATTCAGCCTCCTCCTCACCAGAGAGCAGAGCTTCTCCACAGCCTCCAGTATGAGCTCCTGGTGTCCAATCTTTTGGACTCCCAACTTTTCCAGGTCCTGAGAGGTCAACTGGAGAAGATCCGAACCAGACAAATGCCACTCCGAGACTGGGTATTGATTCAGAGGTGCATCTAGACCTGGCCACAGTGCACACAAATATTTCAGTCACATGCATGTAAAAACACATAGCTTACATGTCAGAAAGACACATGCATGTACAGGCAGACACACTGAGCATGTACTAACAAAAAAGAAATACATGTGCTCTGCTGCAAACTGGTTTGGAAAAAAGTGAAGATACACTGGTGAAAGACAAATGATTTGCAGCATAGTTAACAAACTATACATATATAATGATAATATTGTATTGTGTACATTGTACATCTTGACGGTGTAAGACAATGCATAAGTCATAAGGTACTTTAATGCAGCCAGCCAGTCCATGACGTCTATTAAATATCAATACTACACTATAAATATAGTCCTAATATAGTGTGAGTCATTGCATTTTACTTTAAATTCTTAGCAACAATCTGTACTAACAAAAGTAGAAGAAGCCTCCTCGTTACTCGGGGAGGCCTGTGTCAGTTACTGGATCAGTATTACTGAAGTATTAACACGTAAGTGGTAAATTCAATGTATGTTATTTATTTACAGTAACGTAATAACACCGTGGTCCTGTAACGACGTGTTCATATTCCCTACTACATATGAGAGCAGCGATCCATGTACTTTATACTGTCTTAAATAGCCTCGTATCTGTATGGAAGGTAAAACATTATTCAATCAGTCCAGTGAACGCAACACGCCCCACAACTTTACAGCTGAAGTGTTCGCTGGTGATAACGACTAAGTTGTAGACAGTGCAACAAGGCTGTTGTGACTTCTCCCTCAGCACAGGCCACTTCCTCATTCCAGCTCCACCTTTCACTTCCAAGAGGATTTGTGCGGCGGTTCTATTTCTGACTTTCCAGTCCGAGCCAAAGTCGCTGTGAGGAGATCAAGTCTCAGAAGCGCGCGGTATGTCGCTCACCTTGGAGCCACTGGCGGACTCTCTCCTCGCTCCACGACGGTATAGGCTCCATGCTCGGAGTCCTGCTGCAGTCGCTCGTTCACTTCCAGGCCGTCCTGGCCGATTTCTACCTGTCCGGGCTGCTGGAAGAAGGAACAGTCGACCCTGAATTAGAGTCGGACGACGAGGACTGGCACTCCTTCCCGCAGGTACAGGTAAGAGCCCCCCCCCCTGCTGTCAGCCAATAGCTCGGCGCCGTCAGACTCGACCAGGAGCTAAGACCCCTCCCCCCTCCTTACCTGGAGGAACAGATACTGTGCTGCAGCCTCAAGGCTTCATTACTTCCCTCATAGTTGTACTTTCATGCACAATCACGTCATTCGCAGAAAAAGGCGCAGGGCCTCTGGTGATTTGACAGCAACATTAGAGGGAAGGCGTGGATACAATAACAACAGCAGCAGTACAGTGTCATGTAATCCATTTCAATAATCATCTGTGACTATGTAGGAAGGTTGTCGGAGGCTGTCGGCCGCATTATAACGCGCTTACAGGTAGAAAGGCGCACACTGTCTTTGGACACGCAATAAATGATTACCCGCACAAGAACTGTCTCTTATTGTGAACTTTGGAGTTCTTGAATTGTGAATAGAATTTTCAGGGGAAAATAACTTATTAACAAATCTAATCCTCTTATCCTCAAATTCACTGGTTGTGCTGCTCTACTGGGATTTTTTCTGGTAATGTTTCCTGTTGTATTCAGTGATTTCTTTAGGGCTCTGGTTTAAGTAAAAATGCTATAAAAATATTTTATGAAGCCCCGCTATTTTTAGTGTATGACACATTTCTGCCTGCTGAATTATTTAAAATATCAATAATTTTATCAGAGTCATGGCACTGGAGGGGTTTAATCATGAATCATTTACTAAACTATGCTAACAGATTCAGCTTTTGACTCAAGACAGAATGTTAAATGATAACTTTCAAAAACTCCAATTTATAAAATACCCTGTAAGTCATAACAACACTGTCAGACTAACTGCACAGCGGATCTCAACCTTTCTTTTCAACGTCTTTCAATTTGGGTCTGCTCCATTCAAGCTCACGTCCAGGTGTTCTGTGTTCAAACGCTGGAGTGTATGCTGTGAGCTACAGGAAATCATTGTTAATGTCTCGCATTATGCAGTTCCCAGCAAACCTACTGCCGGACATTCCCACAGACGTAAAGGCCAATGCTTCATGAAAAGATTGTAGTCATGAAAGAGCTGCCCCCTGATATGTGGCTCCCCCTGCTGTTATTTGCTTTGAACCAAGCGAAAGCGACAGAGGAAAAGTCTGACCTATATGTCAGCAGGCAAAATGGCAGTGTGTGTGTGTGTGTGTGTAGTACGCTATATATCCTTGATGGCAAATATTTAGATGTTTGAAATCATATAAACTGCATATAGCAAATGTTAAGTTAAGTGTTTTTGAAAGCTTAAGTGTTAAATTCATCACACTCATCATCATCATCATCACTTGAACATTATTGTCAACCAAACTCCAGATTAAGGGTGGGAAAAAATGAGTTTTAGTTCTAGCTGAATCAATATTGATTTTCTGTTGAGTCAAGATGTTTTTTGTGTGAGAGGAAAAATACTGAGTGAATGCAATCTGTCTACTAGCCCGGTAAAAGCTAGATCTTATATAATCATTGGCCATTCTTGTATAAATTTGCTCTTTAGCTGTTACTGGCATCATTTTATTTCAGTGGTAGCAGCAGATCATTTGACTTATCATCGATCGATAAAGAAGCAAACAAATACCGATCTTCACGTGGACTTCTTGGCGGCCTGGTAGCTCAATGGGATAAGCACCAGACTGGGATGCAGAAGGTGGCAGGAACAAATCCCAGCCCAGACTCTTAGCCCATCCCCCATACCAGGTGTGTCCTTGAGCAAGACACTTAGCACTAGCTCCCTGTAAGTCGCTTTTGATAGAAGCGCCTGCAAAGCAAAGTAAAGTAAAATAAAGTACTCACTGACTCCCAAATGGTCAAGTAGTCTACGATGGCTTTACCCCTCTTTTAGAGAAAATCAATCCCATGACCGACCTACTGTAGCTGTTTGTGCTGAACTAAGTCTCACATGTAGTTTCCTATAAAGATCTTTTAGGGCTTGACCTGCCTTTTTGTCCCACCCAAATACCAGAGATTAAAATTCAAGCCTCAACTTGCTGTTTTGGCTTCACAACACACCTATTACTGCAGTCATACGTTTCTGGTGTCAGTAGATGTTGTTTTGCTTTAGGAGATGTTGCAAAAGATGGCGTTTGTGACAAAGAACATGACTTTGCTTAGCAACCAATTGTGGAAATTTTTTTTATATGATCAGTCTGTTTGCCATTCTGTCGCCTGGCTCTCATTTTAACTATTACCTATCAATATTTTCCTTTGGTCTCTCTGCAGCCATCTCTTTGACAAATTATACCTCTCACTGATGTTTAACAACATAAATTGTTCATCATCTCTGTCTGGCACAGAGCTAGAGTGAGTTTTGAATCATTAAAATGCCATCTTCTGCAGCCATGGTCTGCCTGAAGAGACTGCATAATTATCCTTACTCCACTATTGAGCAGCTAATTAATTTGTTCTGTGCTACATCCCCACTCATGGTGTTGATCCTTCCATCAGAGACATGGGCTCACAGAGTGTGAATTAATATCAAAAGCCTGCAAGTGCTCTTCCAGAAACCATACTTGCTGGGTATTAAATTTCAAATTAAAACGCAGTCTGTTAGTGTGAGATTTACTGGATGTACAGAAGATTTTGCTAGTGGAAATATCCTGTATATCACCACTTGCAACCTACAAAATGTTAATAATAATACTCTGCTGTTCCTGTATTTAAGTGAAATCAATTCCCAGTACCAGTGTTGCATCAACAAATTAATCCCTCGGATTAACGAAACATTTTGGTTGGCGCATGAACTATTTTAATCTACTTAGACTGTAAGATTAGAGGTTTACTCATTTTTGTAATAGTGGGTAGAAAAGAGAAAGGAAAACAAAATAACAAACAAGCACCTGTTATTTATTCTATCGCTTATTATTTTAAGCTAAGTGACAGGCTATATCATCACACACAGAAATGTGGCCTCGCGGGACACCCTAACATTTGGCATGTGCGTAAACAAATTTGTGGTGTGAATTGTGTAGTTGAGCAAAAGACGGGTAACTAGTACGTTTCTTTAATCGCACATGAAATGGCAAACAAGAAGTGGAATTAAAATTAAAATCACAAACAAAAGGAATTCAGATAAAGCCGCTGCTGAACCTACAATTAGGAATAGTCAAAGAGAAGCAACAGCGATAAATGAATTTTGAAACGCTGCCACTTCATAAATGGATTATTTCTATGGTGCTGTTGTACAGCTGTGTGTATTTAGGAAAGAGCGAACTGTACACGATTAATTGTTTGTCTTTCTGTATACTCAACATCACTCTCCCTCGTCTTCGGAAAACTAGGTTAAACAATGATATCTCTTTTCCATTGTTTTTTAATCACATTTAAAGGCTGTTGTTCAGCAGTTAAATCTGCCATCAGCTTTGTGACAGCTAAGCTAATGTTTCTGGTTAAGAGCTGCCAAATCAACACATTTCACTGCATCAATACAATAACAAGACTCATATAGCCCATGATGCTTCATTAGAAGACAGTGGTGGAGGTAGGGCATCCCTGGAGTCTCTGCCACTGGATGGGAGACACCTCTGAGTCATCGCTGTCGCATGATGTCACTGAGGAATCATGAATAGAAGAAATTCCCTGCAGTCACAGTATCAGTGTAATGCACATCTCACAAAATCTATATGATAGTTAGTTTGACAGATTCCCAGGCCTTCTGCTTAGTATTCTTTTTAATTAGTTCTTATAAATTGTCTTTAATATACACTTAACGTAAGCCACAACATCACAGAACATCACAACAGAGTGTGTTGTGCTGCACAGAAAAGAAGAGAAGAGAGGAGAAGAGAAGAGAAGAGAAGAGAAGAGAAGAGAAGAGAAGAGAAGAGAAGAGAAGAGAAGAGAAGAGGAGAGGAGAGGAGAGGAGAGAAGAGAAGATGAGAACTATACCCATGGCAGCTACTTATCCATCACAGAGTCTGTGACTTTGAATATTACATAGAGTTTGAGTGTGATGGATAATTCTTTCTGGGAGGTGTGTGCTCTCACTCTTTCACTCACCCATTCAGAACGGAGGGATGAATTTATCTGAATGACTGGACCTGAAAGCGAAGCTTTCCTCTCTGTTCCTGTTGTGTGAAGGAAACAGCATTAACATACTGTACACTGAGTCCCTTTCAGCGTGCATACGTCAGTGTGATGGATTGCATATTACATGCTCTGTAATGCTGACTGCAGAAAATTACAGAAATGGGATTTAAATGAAACTCCAGACGTCCTTTAGACATGAATAAATGAGGCGGCATGATGAGACACAGCGTGTACGTTAATCACAGGGAAACAAAGTGAACGAGCCACAGATGTGTCAGAAATATAAAAAAATATAACACATGGCATGAAACGTTTCCTTTTCCTGTTCAGATGTGGGAGCGCAAATTTGCCTTGTCGGACGACAGCGTTGTCGATACAGCAGCGTTTTGCATGTACCCTGCAACATATTCTTTACTGTACATTGAATGTCTGCGTCCATGAAATGCCTTCTTCAGCCTTATTTGAATAAAAAAATGATCCAGCAGCAGCGAGACGGTCTGATGCTCTCTAGTTGCCCATAGTAACCAAAGCTGGTCAAGACCACTCGGCAGTGAATGAAGCAGAGAAGTGTTGAGGGTGGAGGGGTGTATTATATCACTGAAGATTACAAGGACCATTACAGAAGCTGTTGTGAATGAAAAGAGTGCTGCATCAATGTGATGTCCGGACACATTTAAAGAGCAGTAGTCACGACCCAAATTCTAGTGTCTTCTAGTCCTTTCTATTCTAGTCTTTAACTGTATTCATTGTATAATGTGTTATGCAAGTTTTTTTGGTTTTGTTTTGTAAGAGTGGTGTTTTTTTTAAACCTAGAAGAAGTGGTAAAGGTTCTAAAAATGTTTTTCATGAACTTAAACACACTGCAGTCTGGGCCTCGTCAGACATACCTGTACATGGACTGCACACACACACACACACACACACGCGCACACACACACACACACACACACACACACACTGCAAATCTTATTCACCATTAGAGTTGCAGCATCTAAGCTCCCTGAGGTTTTTTCTTTTGAGGCTGTGCACCACTCTAGTCTGCAGCACCCGCACCACCTCCAGCCTCTATTACGTCTTCGTACTTCACGTGTCCACCAGAAGGGGGCGCGCTCAGACCCGCGCGCTGCATACGTAAAAGGGGCCGGACAAAACCTCTCCGCCAATAACAGCTCGAGTTGGAGCCTGCTCGTACTACAGAGCCACTCTAAGGTCTTTAGGCGTATCGCACACTGCTGGGAACCAGGCGGGGAGAGCCGAGTCTTCCCCTTTCTGCCCGGGAGAAACCACGCAGGCACACGGGGGACACGGCGCTGACACGGCGTCCATTGCACAGACACCACGGACTCTCTGGCGGCGTGAGACTCCTGCACAGCCCTGTTAGAGGAGCCTGGACCACACACACACACACACACACACACACACACTTGACCACTGCTCTGCTCTTCCTCCCCGCTTGTCAAATCCAAACCCAGAGCAGCCAACGCGCGCACCTGAGAGGACGAGGGAGTCTGTTGGTGTCTCTGGAGCTTCCAGCTGGATTATCACTCCCTGCAGACACACACCGAGGCAGGTGGAGGGATTACAGGGGTTTGTAAAGCTCCTGGTTGTGCCCGCAGCGTCTGCTGGGGGCAGTGCTGGGAAATCTGCTCTGCCTGGACCTGGGACCCGAGTCGGGAGATCCTTGGTGACCTGCACTTGACAGGAACGAGACAAGAGACAAAAAAAGGAGAGCAAATCCAGACCCGTGCTGCCGGGAGGAACCTGACAATCCTGCGAAAATGCCTCTTGCACAGATCTCCGAGCCATGGCCGACAATGGAACTAGTGCAGCTGGAAACGGAGGTAACGAGAGTTGAAATGTGTCGACGGTAATCGCACCAAGCAGCTCGAGTCAGTGGAGATTTATAGGCCGAAGTGATGTTAGGATCTTTGAAAAATAGTTTTATGAGCAGGTCTTCATTCAGTACAACGTGCTCAGTGCCCACGGTGTGTTTAAGGCACTCCAGTAAAGGGGAGGTGATTAAACTTCATGAATGATTTCCCGTCTATGTCTTGTTTCAAATGAGTGTGTAGCCTCTTTTACTTACTTTAAAACTTGACCAGCTTGTCCATGTTGAGGACATGTCAGTGACTGTAATGTTAAAGGTATGATTGCCCCCCCCCCTCCTTAAACAATGAGGGTCTTATATTGTTTTCCATTTCGTTTGGACCTTTTATCTGGAGCCATAAGTGTCTTTAAGAGTCCAGTTTGGTAAGACACCATGCATCAGAGGACCTGTGTGATCTAGCAAAGCTGCAAAGGCTGTAAAGTGGCTTCCAGCACCTTCTCTGTGTAAATCCTTCACACATGGCATCACAAATGAATGACCCGGACAAACTTCCCAGTCCTTATTCCAAAACCAACACTGTGCAGGCTGAGCTAGCAGAGCAGTGCAGTTTTAAAATCACCCACACTGTGGACTACATGAAGCTTTTTTTCTTCCTTTTCACATCCTTTGATTGTGTTTTTACAGATTGTGCTGACACAGATGTCATGCTGCATGTGTTTCTGTGTTTCCTCTGCAGAGTTCTGTCTTGTCATAGGAGAGTAACATCATTGTGTTACTAACCAACACGCAGGTTTCCTCTGCAGAGCTTGTAGCATTCGGAGTAAGAGAGAATTTTCTGGCCTTAGTGTTTGTTTAGACCCCATGAATATAATGCTAATGAATATTCATGAACTCTCCAGTCGCCTCTTGAACACGCTGGTTGCTCAGTAGCCTCAACTACAACATTATGTTCAACGCGAGACTGTACTGGTTTTAAGTTTGTAATATTAAACTGAGATTGTTGTCTCTTATAAATTAGTTTGCAATTAAGAAATGTGATGAAGGGAAGTGGGACCCATGTGTTTTACGTAGTGATCTCACCGCTTTGCGAGACACAAGTCTGTTTATATTTAAGGCTCGTTTTGTTGTTTTCTGGCCTAGATTCTCCTGAGTAGAGGGGAGTTGGAATTTAATAAATCTGGCACCAAGAATAAGAAGATGCTGTGGGAATGAAAAATGGTTCCTGTTATTCTCAGAGGCTCATTAAACTTGAAGCCTAATTGATGGAATACTAAAGTTAATGAGTCTTGACTCATTAAGCTGTGTAATTAATCAGTAGAGCACCAGCAGTATCAAGGAAGTAGAGCTCGACAGTGCGCATGCAGATGTTGGAGTCGGAGAGCTGGGGTATGTCATTGTGATGGTGGTGCTCATATGATGAATGGAAAAACTCGCACACCATGCACTTCTTGTAAATTAGAAACAGTGTCATCCTGACATACTTTGTTCAGCAGATTCCACTATTTACAGTTCTCTGAAGCATGTGAGTTGGCTGAGCAGCGTATCACAGCTGAACAGATGGTAGTACGTGGCCTGTGAAATGCTCTAAGTTTAATACTGTAAAAATACTGCGTTTGCGCTTTGTGTATTAGTTGGAATTCCTTGAGAAACAAATGAGATTGTTACAGGCTGTTGCTGCGGGTAACACAGTACACGTGTGCAAATATCAGAACGGTGAAAATTCAGTATTTGTAATTAATTTGATTTCACCAGTCACCGACCGTCAGCGTGTGATTGGTGCCATTTATCTCTGTCAGCTGCACACTTCGGTTCCCAACAATAAAGAGAGCGACAGTTCAGGGTTTGGCCTGATCAGTTTTGAAATGTGTTAATTATACTAATTATTATGTTTATTATTAATGATATAATGCACTCCAGTACAAATGTGTAACAGTATAAGTCGTGGCAGAGCTGCTCTATCGGATTACATTGTACGGGTGTACCTAACAGAGAGTCTAATGGGAAGCACAGCAATGACAGTCCTGATGTGAAGAGAATGGAAGGAAAGAAATCACGCCGTGATGCAGAGGACGATGTGTTATCATATGCAAGCTGATGAGGTATCTGTTTTCCCATCAGCAGTCATTATGCTTGTGTTTGGCAGCAGGGAAGGTGTTATCAGTGAAAATCAGACTGACTTTAGTGAGCCAAGCGGAAGAATGGTGCAAAGAAAAGCTGTGTTCGACTAAGCCCTTTTATTCATCACTAGCCCGCTTCAGCTGTGAGTTAACCCATTCTCAGTGGATCATCTCTGATCATAGCGCTTCAACAATCACCTGTTTGAGTCACTACCACCTGCACTGGCCTCTGCCATTGCCAGGTTGTTGCATGCCCTCCAGATGATGAGAATCATTAATTATTGCAAAGGGGCTGCACATTCCTTTTAAACCCTTTACCAAACTCGGCCTCATTTTATCTCAGGTTATTCACTCGCACAGGTGGCTGTAAAGCGATACGGCAACTGTATCATTATACAAAAACTCTTCTTTGTTAATAGAAGAATTGACGCTCTCGTGCCATAAGCCTTTTAATATTAGCACAAAGGTGTAACAGGCAGTTCCTCTTAGATATAATCCCATAGATCTTTTTTTCTATTTGTGCTGTAGCTTGATGAGATGTTTTCACCTGGTTAAATTTAATGGTTCTAACCTCTTGGAGGAATTTTATTTCATTGGTGCCTTATTTTCTTTATCCTTTCATTCATTGCAAATATTCAAGCAAATAAGGGTTTGAATAATTTAACCTCAAATACAGTACTATCACCCCAAGCCTCCTTTTTATTACGTTTGCTAATTATGAAGCCATAGGATAGGACAGAACAAATTAAAAAGTAAAAGTGTATGTAATAATATATACCCGATTTATAGAACAGGACTGTACAAGCCTGGCTGTTGAAGGAGATAAGTCATCAAGAGTCTTTTTGTTTCTTACTGAACAGGCCATGTCGAGGAGGAAGTAGGGTTAAAAAGTGGAATGTGTGCCATGTTTGTTAGCCAGGCGTGGCAGCAACGTACGGTCCAGTACGTGTACGAGTGTGCACACTCACTTTATGTTCACCCTTTGCCCTGTGAGTGCGTCTGCGTGCGCGCATGAAGGTTTAGTTGCAGCTAATCTGGGTGTGACCTGTGGAACACCTGAGCAGGCCTGGAGGAGTGGAGGAGGGCTGGGTCGGCATGTGTTAACACAACTTGCCACTAGAAAGTGAGCTTTCATTCCCTTTGTTAAAAGCGAATCTGTCAGTGAAGCCAAGACTCTATATTGTCTGTTCAAGGTTTCGCATGTAAGCAGTAGCTATTGAATCCAGTTTCTTTTCTCCTTACGTCTACAGTTACTGAGGTTGGACAAAAACCTTTTATCCCATACAAAACAAAATTAGAAATGGATATTATCCATTTTGTGGTGTTGCCCAGAACAGGACCTTAGACACGTGATCTGTTGTCGGTACTCACTGGGAGGCAAGATCACTGGAATTTTTGTCAGATAGGATTACAGGCACCTACCAGAGTGGTCATTGTATGTCTTAGTTGCCTAGTTACAGCGCAGCAGGGCTCTAATCACATAAACAGTGATTTATCTATCAAATGATTTATCTGATATAGTTTACTTTGTCTAGTCAGAGAAGAGTGCTGTGAGAAATGAAAAGTTCTGCTGTCAGACTCTGGCTTGTAGGTTTGTCTGTATGTCATGCATCTCGTTTAGTTGTTTTATATCAACATTTCCATAATATAATGGTAACATAATAATGCAGTACTTTTCTAATGGTATGTTTTATGCACATCTTAGCTTATTTATGTGTGTGTGTGTGTGTGTGTGTGTGTGTGTCTGTGTACATGCCAGTGCTCTCACTGAGGAAGCCCAGGGGAGTGAGAGCTCTATTAACTGGGCCACGTGGATCAGCCATGCAGAGCTAATGAGGTTGAAATGTGTTGAGCAGCAACACTAGGAATACTCTGCAGACCACACACATAAACAAACAAACACACTCGGACTGTCACACTCCCAAGTGTTGGTGTGTTGGTCCTCACCTTACGGGGTTTTCACAAAAACTACCACTATCAACATACGCACACTCCACATTCTATTGCTTTTACTACATCTGTGCCTGAATTTAAACTGCACTTCACTTCTTAATTGTTTCCCTTTCTCCCATGTCACCTCACATTATGGCTCCTGCGGCTTTTATGAGCGGTGCAGTATGGCTAAATTAAATTGCTTCCCTCAGGATTGTGATTAAAGTCCAACCTGAGTTGATCTGTACACATGCCCAGAGTTGTAGCAACCATCCAATTTATATCTGTTGCTGTTGTTAGTGTGAAACTCACAGTAGAAAATAAGGAAGTTTGGCCGGGCGACAAACACATCTTATTTTGCAAACGTAGGAGAACTGTAGTTTGAGGTATTACAGCGCTAGAACACAGACTGCGGATCTAATTTACTGTTCAGGCTTCTTTCCCTTGGGTAGACTAAGTCCTCAGCAAAGCTGCTCCGTGTGTCTCCACATACTCTACACCCACTCTGTTTAGTATTTTCATTGTTAAGACCCCTGCTTGTCAATGTGCAGACTCCTTGTCTTTATTTTGTGCAGCCTAAAGGAAGAGGAAGGGGGAAGAGGGCATGGAGGAAGTCGACAGTCTCAGGGTCATGGAAAAACAAAGCAAAAGCGGAAAAAGGAGGGAGCTGCTCTCACACTTGACTCTGGACACAGAACCGCTTTGGTCATTTTGAAGTGAGCACCAGAGAAATTAGCAAGTAAATCCCAGTTTTCAGCAGATAAACCTGAATGACAAACTGGGAGAGCGACGTTTAAGAGGAAACGCCAGATGAGTTGCACGATGTTGCAGCCTGTTGTTTACCCACACAGGAAGTTGCAGCAGAATTCAGAGTTTTTGGGAGTGGAGTGCAGTGGTTTGTTTCTTCATCAAGACACAAAGCTTTGCTCTGGATCTTTTGCCCTGTGGTGTAGGAACCAGCAGGCAGCACACAGTCCAGAGGAATGGTAGATGCAGCTGATCAGGCGGCTTAAAACGGTCTCTTCCATCTCGTATCGTTCCCTAAAGTGGAAGATGTGCTAAACTTATATATTTTTATTATTATTATCTCACTGGTTTGACTTAAATGATGCAAACGACAATGAATACCAGCGGTTTAGCTAAATATCTGTGAAGGTTCTCAGTCATCCAGGTCATGGTGATCTCAGAAAGGTTTTATCTAGAGCTACTGGACTTGTTTGGTTTCTTTACGATGTTTCACCCACTGAGAAAGCCCTCTGGAATGGAAGGGTGAAACTACTCTGGAACTGATGTTTGCACAGTTTTACCTGCTTGTCATTCAAGCTTTAAGAATACCTTCTCTAACACGTGGCCGTGTGTAGTTCTTCAACATACAGAATCTGTAAGTAACAGAAGTACTAGTGATGGGTATTCTAGTTTGAGGTAAATGTCTATTCTTGATGTATTTGTCCAGGACATATGTTGAAAAGTGTGTTTGAAGTAACATGCACTGAAGTGGAGCTTGCTGCATCTGTTGTCTAGACAGTGTCTTTGCTGACCCCAACACAACACAGGTGTATAAAAGCCATGAGTCAAGACAGCTTACTGATGATGTCTGTCTGGCCTCGCTACTCTTCACATGGTGCAATTAGAGATGGTCCTAATTTGACCTAACATCATAATGGTGCTCTTTAAAAAAAAAAACCCTCTGTTTGTCATTCTCATTCAGTTCTACCAGCAGTTTGAGATGCACATTACATCACATAATCTGATTGATATCCTGTTCCCGACAAAGTTAGCTGCCAACTTCTACGGCGTGAACAACATGTTGATTTTGCTGAATCGCCTTTGGCAAGCCATTGTTTTCCAAATAACAATGATTACCCTTTTCAGCGAGACTTACCTACTGGGGAATAGATGGAGAATGTGCATTTGTATGTCAGCCTTAGATTATTAGGTTTGCCAGTGGAGGAGCAAAGTGCTCGATGTAATGGGCTGTAGCCACCCACACAGTCTTGCAAACATTCTCTAGCATCCCTCTGTTTCTCTGTGTTTTTGTGTTTCTTTCTGTGTGTGGGGGTGAAACACACACACACTCTCTGACTATTTCTCACATCTGCTTTCTCGACAGAATGGGCAGAGCACTGCTGAAGATGGAGTCACGCCTGCTGTCAAGGTATGTGGCATCTCTGAAACGCACGCACGCACATGTGACTCAGTATTCACGTCCAGTAAATTAGGCTGATGCAGGATAGAACTCTTGGCATTTGTTCATGATTTTCCTTGCGGGCGTGAAGTAGAAGGCCAGATTTTTATGTGAATCTTCGGTTTGAGCCCTTTGTTTCCTCGTTGAAGGAGGAAGAAAAAAGTCACGGTGCTCCCACAGGTGGTTGCACTCGAGCATGCGTTGCCGTGTTGATTTATTCATTCATTAATTGAATTCACAGCCCACTGAGGGCAGTTGCCGGCTGAAGTTTAATGCGCTGAATGAGGCAGACTGAAGCGCAGTTCGGCCGCTTTGTGTTGTGATGTGTCTGGGCTTATTTAATAGAGCAGTAGTTTTAAGAAGGGTGCATGTCCTCATCTGTCCTGCTGTGTAACGGAACAAAGGGAGAAATACACAATCACACACCGACACTTATTGAATCAGCTGTGTTTTTTGTGCCTCTGGCTTCTTCGCCTTATTGTCCAGCACTGACACATGAGGCGTGATCCCGTCTCCTCCTGTAGACCATTACTCTTTAGCCACGTAACAGAGGAAAGGGAAATGTCCCTTAATAATCAGCCTCCTTATTTCTTTTGTACTTGCTCTCAAGGGAAAGAGAATCTGATAAGCACACCGTCTTTTCCTTCGCTTCAGAAGAATATGTTTAGTTTCAGAGAGGAGAGCCGAGTCAGCAGCGCTGTGATAATTGTTCTGTTTAGTGCTAATTGATTGTGGAATTGTCCTGTTATTTATGGAATGGCGTTTATAAAGATGTCAAACAAGCTTGACTACCATCCATAGCTATCCATCCTGGATGTAGATGGGGATATACCACATCCCCATTCTGGCACCATGCAGACAGGACAGTTGTAGCCAGGCTCTGGGGCGGTCGATACCAAGCGGCTGTTTAAATGCTAGAAATTTGATAATGGCTGCTGTTATCTACTCTATCTATGGGAGTTACCTGGCTCCAGCAAACCAAGAGGGAGGGGTGGGAGGTGAGAGTGCAGGATAGAATAAAGATAACGTGTGTGTGTGTGTGTGTTTGCTGGCGGTGAGGTTAAATCAGTCCTTTGCCCCTGAGGAAAAAAACAGAACTAATGAACCATTTACTGTGTCCTGACATTTCAACTCTACATGTGGAGTAAGATATATATAATATAGCATTTTACCCAGATAGCACTGCTTCTTTTCCCTTTTATCTGAGCCATCATGAAGCATGCTACCTGTCACGTGGTTTGACCAGTTTTTATTTTGGCTTTAAGGACAAGAGACGTACAATAAAAACACATTTTTGATAAATCAAGTTGTTGAAACTAAAATACTTTACGACTGACACCAATTTTTATTTATTGGATTTTGTTTTTTATTTATATCTAGGGATACCAAGCTAGGAGTATCATGACATGTTTCAAAAATGCTATACATTTTTTAAGTTGTTTCAGCGATATTGTAAATCAGTATTACAACAAATTACAATGACACACATTTCTTTTGTATTGTTTTTCTGTGCACATCCTATAAGCTAAAATAATTGCTTGTCAGGAGCAATAGCTGTTCCAAGCTAATGGCCTGTGTGGTGTATTGATGGGATAATCTGAGAGCACCTGAGACGGTACTGATCTCCCTCGTCACAGGGGGATGATATTACCCAGCAGTTTACTCCTTGGCACATATCCGGCCTCACAATGATTCGCTCCCACACAAGTGTGGGAATTGTCCTATTTCTAGGAACAAATCACATTAACCTCTTTGCCCTTGATAACACAGAGGAGCAAGATTTCTTAACAAACTGAAATAGACTGAAACAATGTCGGTTAAAGTTTCCAAGAATGACGATGGGGGAAAAATGTACACAAAACCGTATGTGCTGACAGGTTCGTTTGTAATTAAGTGAGTGACCTTACTGAAGTTCTCCAGGGCAGAACACAAACTTTAAACAGAGAAATAACACAAATAGTAGAAGTACCCTTTAAGTCTGACCTCTAAATGTTAAAGTACAAAAGTACACTGATAAAACAGTGTATTTGAAACTGGTGATTAAATGTAGATGTTTAGTCCAGATATGTTTGACATGAATGTTTGAATTCTCCAAGGTGAAAATTAAGATGAAAATGTGTTGTTACCTACATACCGGGGAACAAATACAGCTGTCACTTAAGGTGGGGCTGGTTGAAGCATTTTCTACTGTGACAGGTGGTTAATCCTTTAATTTTATAAGACTTTAACTCTTCAAAATAAACGGAAATAATACACATTTGTGCTTAAGTACAGTTCTTACCTTACATTACTAATATTTCAACTTGGGACATATCAGAACTCAATATTTGGGTGGAAGAATCGTGATTTGCAGTCACAGCTTTCAAGCAGTGGTCGCTTAGTTTTTTCCAGAGCTGTTAATACCATTAGATAGTAGTACTAACATTTAGTGTAGTGGAACAAGAAAGGTGTGAAACAAGGTATCCACATAAGAAAAATACAGAAAATTAGTAGAAACAAACTCAGTGACAACAGCACCACCCATTTTTTACTGTGCCCTTTATTACTGCAGTGTGTTACGGAGAAGCTATTATCTTTATATTAAATTATGACCTGCTCCCCTAGTGTGAGGAGAATTCGTTGTCATGGTTTCACATGAAAGCAACTGACAGCCAGCCCACCAAACGCAAGAAGAGTTATAATTTAACAAATCATGTTGGGAGAAACATTTAACACACTTATCAACATAAGAGGGGACTATAACAATCCATTGTGGGGATATTCATTACAAGCTAAACACTGGTGAAAAAACTGAGAGAATGTTTTAGAAGCACACCAAACCAAGGTACTTCAAATGTGAGGATGTCCCTGGATGCACAATGGTGTGATGTCACAGTGTCAGGTTGACATTTGGGCTAAGATTAGTGTTGCATGTGAACTGTAAAAGAAATATGAATACTTTTTGGCCATAAAATCAGTCAAATACCAATCATTCTGCAGTTCAGGCTCCTCACATATTAAGGTTTGCTGTGTTTTTTAACATACAGCATATGGGTTTTGAAAACGCTCATAGCCTCTAACATGTGTTTGGGTTTTACCTTTACTATATTTTGACAGTTTACAATGCAAAATGTACCTTTCAGGAACACTATTGCTATTGTCTAAAATAACATCTTATTTGATGATTTGAGGATGTTTCAATAAAAATTACAAGTACAGAAACCTAACCTAGCAACTAATGGCCTTTGTACTTAAAGGCTTAAGGTATTAAGGTTGTATTTATTAATATCATTAGACCAAAGTGAACTAGAACCCATGTTGCTTTACACTTTTCTGGAAGATGAAAAAGAAAACATTTTATTTTATAACGTAGTATAACATATAACAGTTTTCGTATGTTTGCGTTGAATCTGACACTGACAGTGTGATTCCTTCCTTCAATATGACGTGCGAGGCTCAAAGCAGAGAGAGGTGATGCCAGTGATGTTTTTGTTTATCCTAATGCAGATAATGTCTTTTTACTGCAGCTCGGTGCTGAGCAAGCTGTATTTGTGCTTTACCAACTGAGTGACAAGAGGGCACTGCGGAGTGGAGACGGGAGCGAGGGAATTGTCAAAAGCATGACAAGAGAACGGGAACGGAGGGCGGGACATGCAGTGTAGGAGAACAGAGCAACGAGCAGAGGGAACGCTAGGCGCCCCCTGCATTATTCTCCCTCCGCTCAGTCAGTGGTGGACACAGACGCAGTTACAGAATTTATAGCTTTGTGGCTGAAGAAAGACTGAGTGTGCCAAAAATGAGGAAGTGACAAAAAAACTTAGCACTACAGACATGCACTCTGAGTCTCTCGGGAATGATGTGTGTGTGTTAAGTAGATCAACACACCATCATGTAGCTCTCTGTAAATTGTGATCCACTGCACCTCTGGCTAATCTGTCTTTATTCTCAGAACAACAGCCACAGGTTTGCACACACACACACACACACACACACACACACACACACACACACACACACACACACACACACACACACACACA
>JAUMHF010000014.1:7717392-7784293 GCA_032359275.1 Microctenopoma steveboyesi | reverse complement strand
CACTGAGCTCGGCACATTAAGCCATCCTCTTCAGCTCCTGTAGACTAAGTCTGTTTGTAATCTTAAATCCCGAAGCGAAGATTATGCCGAAGATGGAGACATTGTGTACAGTCTGTTTCCTGCGGTGATTGGTGGCATATATTTGAGTGTACAGGGACTGCAGATCCCGGCCTCTTCATCAGTTGTTGTGGTTGCTAAGTGACTGACAGTCACTGTAATTAATATGGTTTTGAAAATTGGAGACAGTGTTGTACAAAACGGTGCCAAAAAGCTTAAGAAGAAAACAAAGAGAATGAGAGGAGACATAAAAGGGAGGAAAGGCAAAGTCATAATAGTCTTTTTCCCTTTGACAGCAAATGACATAACAAGAAAATGACATAACTTTGCAGCGTACCTCTGGCTGTGTCTTCCTATTTAATGAAGAGCTACAAGCATGTCAAAACTCTTTTCATCTGACACTCAGCAGGACAGTTAATATTTCACAACTGCTTCCTCAATCATGTCTGCTCCCATCTTTCCTGTTTGTGTCTGTTTGTTGTGGGCACGCTGCAACTGCTCCTCTAAGTGAGTTGAACTCTCCTTAGCGGGCCTAGGGACCAAAGAACATACAGGGGAAGGAAAGGCAAAGCCATTCGCTTTCTGCCTAGTCACCATTCCTTTCTTCTTCCTTTCACCTCGCTTATTTTTCTTTCCGTCGTATCACCACCAGAGGCTGTTTGCCTCTACCATTTCACACTGCTTCACTTTATTGTCCCCTCTGACTTTTCTAGCTCACAGAAGGATTTATTAGAAGGAAGCGGATATGTGCACGGGATGGTTCTGGTGCAGGGTTGTGTCATTGTGCCTCGTACGCTTTCTGAAGCTCACATTCACACCACTAGAAAGTATTTATAACAAATCTTAACAGCATTGTTGGCCTATATGAAGTGCCACATAGCTGAAGATTGCAACATGGAACTCCTTCATCAGTTTTCTAATGTTTAATAAATACCCTGCCACTATCTGCATATCATACTACTCCTCAACCATCTGCTGCTCCTGCCTGCCAAGATCTGATGTATGCCAGGAATTTACTGCATAAATACTATGGTGATTATTTCGCTAAACCCGGGATCCTGGAGCTGTTTACTTAAAAATATTTGAATTTGAATTCTACATTTCAATAATTAAAGTGCAGATTTGACTCTGCCACTTATTGTTATTTAAATCTTTTCGGTTACCTGTTCTTCCTCAAAACCCTAAAAGATCTCTGTGCAAGCAAATCAGTCTCCACTTACTTCAGTTGCCCACCGTGTGATCAGGAACTAAAAGGTTTGCTCTGTGTTACGTAACCCCCAGGTGTGAGTGTGTGTGTGTGTGTGTGTGTGTAACAGGATATTGTTATCTTTCAGTGCGTGTTCAGTGGGCATTCCTCCAGCTTAATAACGCTTAAACAAATACAATGCAATGGTAAAATTCATATAGCGAATGTATAGCGAGAGTACTTTCTGCTTAAGCCTATGCTTTTTGTGTGTGTGCGTGTGTGTGTGTGTGTGTGTGTGTGTGTGTGTGTTTTCCTGCTTTGTGCACCAACATCACACATTCCAACACTGAAAAGTGTCAAACCTTTCTTCGAAAACCCGACCACCGTCAGCAACAGAGCGAGAAACCTTGCCACAGGAATAAGTCATTATGCCAGCATCTGCTTGGCTGTGATCCCCCGTGTGCAGGGGCCTGTATTAACAAGGTTTGGACACGCCTTGGAGCTCCGCGGAGCTGAACACTTCACATTCCACTGCAGGGTTACAGGGAGGGGTTATAATGGGGTAGAGGGGGTGGAGGTGAAGTGAATAGAGCTGTCTGTGACTGATTATATCACTTTGGGCTCCAGATGTAGTCTAACATGCACTTAATGCATTACTGTCCAGTCTGTGCACACACTGTTAGTGTTATGTGTCCGTCTCTGTGTGTCTGCGCACATGTGGGATGGTACCTCGGCTGAACTTGTAGAGATGGATTTAAATATGCTGTGCCCTCAGTTTGTTTTTTCCGTTTGCCAAAATAAACTTGCAAATTACAGCGGTGTGGATTTGTTTATTTTGAGCTGTTGAATTGTTGTGCGGATCTTTTTTTGTGGGCGTGTGCATGCTTAGTGCACATATGCATATTCCCATAAATATCCGCTGATTTAGAAACCGCTGATGGCAGTGGATGTGCCCGCCACAGATGTGGCTCCGATATAGACACATGCGGCCTGACAACCAGCTAGCAGAGTGAGCAGGGTGCTATCTTGAGGGTCTGTGTTTTTATAGAATAGTTTGTTTTTATACCATTCTGAGCGTCGTCTCTCACACATTGTGACAGGACGCCTAGGAGTCGGCCTTCAGGCCGCACACATAAACATGACACTCTGATGTAGCACAGACACTGAACAGTGCTTTTCTGTCTGCCTCCGAAGCAAGAACATTTGATTTATTCTTTTTATTTGTTTCCGTTGGACTGTTCGTCGCTCTGTGTTTGACTCTACTGCCTTCCTGTTCATACATGACTCAGACGGTTACACATTCCTCTGAGACGATTATGTGCTGCCTCAGAGTTGATGGCGCTTATTGCAGCCCACCTGTAACCCCATGCTTTTTTTCTTTCTCTTTTATCCTCCCTCGGTAACATACATTATTATCAATCATGCCGTGGTGCATTCCTTCATTTCCTGGGTGTGTTACTAGCCTCTAGTGAGGTCAACACAGCAATGAGCTTCTCATAAAGATGCACCCCAGTGCTAGCATGCCAAGTGCACCTACATCTGCATCATATCTGAATGTTAATGCAACATAAGGTAAGGATTAGTGTAGAAATATTGTATTAATGCAATTTCATGTGTGCCTACATCGATGCCCCTCCCAACATTTAACTGTAATTGGGTTTCAACACATGCCAATTTAACCTCACTGCAGTCATCAACATGGACAACAATGGTGTGCAAGGAACAGAAATAATTATCCTGCAATTAGACCAGTCTTAGTGATGTTGCACAGGACATCCAAATGAGAAAGAGGCTGACAAAGACAGACGTTGCCTCGTTGTTGGTTATTTCCCAAAGACCTGGACGTCTGCCGTGTTGTCACAGCAGCTGCTTTAGACAACACTAGCTGATAGAGTTCTGTGTTCTTTGAAACTACAGGAGTTCTGGGTGCAGGCTGGATTAGGAAGGTGAAGTGCACCAACATCTTGGGCGGTGTAGAAAGTACTCACAGTTGTTATATGTATGTATTTTATAACCGAGGGAGGTAACATTGTGGGATAATAGTGATATTGTCGTAGTAAGACAGATTTTAGGATAAGTTTGGAAACCTTGCACACATAGAGTAAGATACCGTGTGCGTTAATGCTCTTGCTTTAAGCCAGAAAATTCACATGTATACATTTATAGGTTCTTCTGGTTTCTGTGCTTTTTCTATACAGAGAACCAAAGCCAGACATTTTCAGATTTTATATAGTGGCTTTGATTCAGTGTCCTTGGTTTGAATCTGTTCTGCTCTCGCTCTGACCCTTTGTCTGTGTCTCATACAGTACAGCACTGTATGTTTGTCTGAGTATGCACCAAACATTCACGGCTCATTCAGATTTACTTCTCATAACGCTCTTTAGTTGGACCATCTGTGCCCTCTGTTTGAGTCAATAGACACGTTTGTCGTGGTTCCTATTTAAAAAAAGCTGAGAACGTTAATGCAGCTCATGCAGCTATATTATAAATGGGTTGTGAAAGATTTAACATTTAATAATATAGGTGGTTAATATTCTACAGGAAAGGCGAAGACAGTGCTACAGACATGGATAACTTTATAGCTTAGTTATCATCATTTCACACCGTTTAGTGAATTATGAATTTTATTAGCCTGGACTGCTTCCATCGTTTCTTCGACACGTTTGCGACACCGCTAGGTAGATACTGATTCTTTCAAAAAAGCCTTCAATGATGCTTTTCTGGTGTGTCTTTGGAATACTGCATTTTTACTGTCTTTACAACAGTTGCGTTTCAGTGTCGATCAAACATAGATCCAGATATTGTACCACGAGAGGAATAGAGAACGCAAACAAACAAATGATCAGGGAAAAAAACATACATAGCAGTATATCTGGATGTAGAGCACCTACGAAAGAGGAAACTGAGTGCGATATCAATCTGAGTGAATTTATTTATAAATACGGTTGTGTATCGCTTTCAGCTTGACATGAGAGCAAATGAACTGCATCTATTGGCTTGTTGGTTTTATGTGATTGTTTATTTGGGGAATGTTGTGATGATAATCTCTGAGAAGATTACATTTGCTTATTGGAAGTGAAACCACAAAACATATCCCCGTATGTGTTTTATGATTATGTAAGGTCCTTAAAGATGGATGATTTAACATAGGCTGTTTCGACTTAATGACGTGATTTGACCCGTGACTTTCCGTGTAACACTGTGCGAGCGAGCCACATCCTGAAAGTCGATCTCAAAGTTTGATACCAAAGAGATGGTGTTTGTGGGGCTTTATAAAAGCAGCTCAACGCTCTTAGAGCCAAAATGTGAAGTGTCTTCTCTTTCAAAACAAGTGAGTTTACGAAGAAGAAAGGCTGATTAAGTTTTCGGAATGAAAATGCAGGAATTAGTAAGTGAAAGGCATATTGTGTTTCGTTTGTTTGACATTTTTTGTTCTGCAGTTGTTTGTGTTGCATACAGAGGTGCCGTTTATCTTCTGTATGCTGCCTCTGCTCCAGGGTGGGGAATTAAAACTGTGGGGAAGCTTCTTAAGTGATTGGCAGCGTTGTGGTCTGAATTATGATTTAGTGGCTAGATCAGGGGTAGGCAGGTTCGGTCCTAGAGAGCCGCAGCTGTTTTCCAACCCTCCAGCTGTTGACCAAGAGCAGGAACTGTTAATTTCCTGGATCAGGTGTGTTCAGCCAGTCAGAAGCTGTAAGTGTTAGTGTTAATTAGTTGCATTTCTTTAAATCCTTTTATCCTTTGTGTGAGGGATGTTTCTATTCTCTATTCTACTGTCTGCATACGACGGTGGCGGCCCATGCAGTTTGATTACATGCTTACGATATGAGCATAACGGCTCGACATTATGAGGTGTCGGCTCTTGGCCTGAAAGTGTCTTCTTTTCTTTCCCACACCCTCGGCGTGTTCTGATGTTGCCCTCTGCCTCTGTTTCTCCCCGTCCCCTTACATTTCACATCACAATGGGACTGAATGTGTCATTTGTAACTGTGGCTTCATTTGATTTCGTGAGGAGGCTGACAAGAAAGAAGCAGACCTGCCAGTTACTGCGTTTGATCAGATTTTTAAAATGATGCCGATAACTACAAATGGAAACGGCCTCTGGACTCTGTCAGAGTGGAACATTGAGTGGCCTCTGGTGCACTTTAGGTTACGACAAGGAGGGAACCCTGATGACGCACACGCACAGAGCAAAGCACGCGCCTCCTAAATGAGAAAAGGCACTGAGGCTTGAAGATGCCATCTTTATGCCTGTTCCCTCACTCCCCTAAATCACTTTACTCTGCACATTCCAGCAGGGCATCTTCTTCTACTCTTCCTCATCCACCTGATCTCTCCTTCCTAGTCTAGTCTAATTCATCATCATGTCTTGTAGCCCAGATAAAACCAGACTATTTAACGATTGGTTAAGCAGGTGTCCTTGACAACCCTGCCCCGTTTTATCATGCTCGCTTTTGTTCCTGCTAAAGGTTTGAAGCCAAACTTCTTTTTCCCTTTCATGAAGTTAGGCCTTAAAAGATGAGGACAACCTCAAATAATCTCTGGAGGAACAGCTTTTGCCAGAAATGCAATGCTGGTTTTTGGGCAAGGTCATAAAAACGCTTTACAGAAAGGATGATTGGCATTGTGACGCCTGACTGTACAGCATTCTGCAAATCAATAGCTTTTAGTGAGTAGTTGCAGCCGTGTTTAGTTCATCTGTTCTGTATGAACAACTCTCTATATTGTCTATAACTCCAACATGACAAGTTCGTCAGTCAGGGAGACTGCGGTGTGGAAAATCAGCTTTATTACATAAGGCGGACAGACTTTGCACTCACTCTTTTGAGAACAATAAAAGGGAAAATATTATTTGGGCTTCGCCACATGCAGGCACACAAAACTAATAAACGCTCACACATGCACAGACCATCATTCACATCTTATCAATGAGTCACAGCAAATTAATGCCAAATTAAAATGGCTCCTTATTCTTTGCAGTAGCTAACAGAACTTGTTCTGATTGCCTGCGCAGGCCCAGGAGAGGTGTGCAGTATGCGTGCCTCCTAATGAGTGTACTCCTCTGTGCATGCGCAGAATTGAATCGGTGCTTGTTAGTGACGTGTAGTATGCGTCTGTCAAGCGACTAATCACTTATCTGAGTTTATCATCAGCAGAAACTGAGGCTAATGGAAGCAGTAGTTTGGGTTGCCTGGGGTGTTGTCGGGCACGCACACACACACACACACACACACACACACACACACAGCATGGGAAATGGTTTACAGTCCAATTACCCAGCCTGCCTCTGTGCTGGACGAGGGTGCTAAATCTTTGAATTCTTTTGTACACAATAAAACCACTAACTCTTTTGCTCCTCTTGCCCGTCAGCTATAGAGTTTTACCGCAGCTCTGCTTTTGCCTTTATCTCTCCCTCACATTACTTTTTGTTTTTTTAGATAATCTCAGTTTATTTTTCCTTTTTATTTAGTTTATTTTGGTCCAGTTCTTGTAAGCTGGGACTTATTTTCAGTTGGTTTTTTTTGCTCAGCAGAGGTAATGAAATCTTGATTAAACACAAGACAAATGTGGCTATGCAATATGAATGGAAGGGTTACTCGTGTTACAAATCTGTATTGTGCTGTTTCAAGAACTGACAGAGATTTATGTGGAAGTATTCGGCATGGACAGACTAACTTCACCTCTACTAGTAAAATAGTCATTTTTTGTTTAGATCATAATGTTTTCTTGTAAGTGTGTAGCTGAAATACCTGAAGTTAGGCATAACTTGATGACCGGTCATTTTTGTGTGTGAAGATCTGCACACACAAAAGATAAGTCTGTCTGAGTTCTACAGACAAACATCTACATACATCTAAACAGAACCATTTTGCACTTTAACACTCCATGAAACCTCTTCTGGTTGCATGAATCCAGAATAATCCCACAGAGCCTGTGAAAGTATGCACTAAGCCAAGCGGTGATGGAAATACAGAAACTTGAAATGTCTTTCTGTGAATGGATGCAGCAATATTGTGCAAGCGCATTGAGCCAGTCAAGTCTAAATATCAGTGCTATTAGTTTCCTCATCCCAGAGCAGACTGAAAAACTACAAGCTTTGAACCAGATGCCCCTCAGACTCATGATCCATCCATCTATTCATTCCATCCCCTCCTCCATCAATTCTTGGCTGCTATGCGCCTAGTTGCCATGGTTACAGTGTCATTGGTGTCGCTAAGCCCAGATTGTGACTTGTGCCGCCACAAGAAAAAATGGTTTATGGGTAATGCTGTATACACAAGCACCAACACACACTTTTCATAAATCCTCAGGTTGACTCATGGGGATTTTCATTCATATGTCTGTTGGGCTTAAAACATCAGTATAAACGAACATACACTCCATTTCTCTCTCTCTCACACGCAGACAGTAGTATGGGACATGAGCACAGTAGTGATTCCATGGGGCTACTCTGACAGAGGGCCGGCTCCATTAATCATTTGGTATTTGTGTGCACGGTCTTAAAGATAAGTACGTATTTTGAAAGGCATCTGATATGAGAGTCACAAGCTACACTGCTACCTTTTGAAGGCCATCAAAATATATTACTTCCAGGCTTCACAGAGATAAATTCATCCTCAGCAGCATGGATGGTGCGTAGAGGGGGATTCTGGCATCAAAATGCATATTGAAGTACGGAGAGAGGGCACAGGAGTACACTATTTGTGAAGCTGGAGGCTGGAAAATGTTACCTGGAAGCAACATCTAAACGTTTCCTCTGTGTGCGTGTGTGTGTGTGTGTGTGTGTGTGTGTGTGTGTGTGTGGCCTTGTCTTCTCGCACCACCTTTTGTGTTACAAAGATGATGCGTTTAGAGGGAGACGGAGAAAACACAGTTGCCATAGTTTCACACTTCACCCTCTCAGGGTCGATTAAGGAAGATGTTCCAACCAATTCCTCTCATCTTTAATAGTTCTCATTAATATGGATTTGGATGGCATTCATTCTCCGCCTGTGTCCTTTTTTTCTTTCTCTACCAATTTAATAAAACATCTGCTACATTATTTTTTTCATTCGATGATTTATGTTTTTATGACATTTGGTCTTTTGTGTCCGTTCTTTGTTTTTATTGTTTCATATGTTTCTCTTCCTCAGAAATTTACATTTTGCACCCAGG
This sequence comes from Microctenopoma steveboyesi, assembly GCA_032359275.1. Taxonomy (NCBI): domain Eukaryota; kingdom Metazoa; phylum Chordata; class Actinopteri; order Anabantiformes; family Anabantidae; genus Microctenopoma; species Microctenopoma steveboyesi. The sequence continues at coordinate 7,775,895 of JAUMHF010000014.1, read as the reverse complement.
AGCATGTAACCTTTGACCCTGGTTGCCATGGCAGCAGTTTCTTGTGCACAACAGAAAATACATAGTTCCATTAATATCATTTTTAATAGTCTGTCTATTCTGAAATCAGTTGATAAAACCTGATCCAGATCTTTTTCTCTGCTTTGTATGAAGCCATGCACTAGTTACTTTGAGTATATTGATTTTTATTCGCTCAGAATTTCCACCATCCTCTAACAAAATGCTGCTAAATGTTGACTGTGCTTGTCCCATCTGTCAATTTCTCTGCTTTCTTGGCTAGTGGGCAAGTTTTCTTCATTTAATTCTTTGGTCAACTCAATTTGTCTCATTTGTCATTTTCTGTTCAGTTACACTGGGAAGTATATTGTGTGGTTTTCACACAATAAGAAAGCCCAGTTGAAGCCGTTTGATCGGTCATTGACAGAGAAATTACTTCTCCACAATGTGTGCATTTTGGGCCAAATTGCATACAGAGGAGCTTCAGGTTAATCACCAGTAAGCTACTACTAGCAATGTATTTACAAGTCTGCACACAACAGGGCACAAGGTTATTAATAGTGTACTGGGACGTCGGGTTTGTGTTCATCAGGTTGCATCTCAGACTGTGCAGGAGCTGAGTGATGCCCTGATCATGATCTGGGAAGAGATACCCCAGGACACCATCTGTCATCTCCAGGAGCATGTGGAAGCCAAAAAAAACTACTGAGAACTGTTGGACTTTTTCCGTTTACATTTCTTGGTGACTTTGTATGTTTGTATGCCATCCTTTGTTCCTAGCACATTACCCATTCCACATCAGCACGGATATCCAGCATGATGTTTTCTGCTCAAAAAATGTCCATTTTTTAGTTTTTTTTTGAGCAGTGTATTTAAGGAAAGGAAAGAAAATCACCAGAGGGAGGAAGCAGGAAGTACCGAGTGTGATATGAAGTATGCTATAAGGGTTACGTGATGACAGGGAAGTCAGAGACGTGTAAAGAAGAGCTCAGACAGCGTTACTCCTGTATTACTGGTGTGTTTCTATAGAGTTAGCTGTAGAGAACAATTTGGTCCCTCCTTTTTATTGCCTTCTCTTATTTATTGACCATTGCTGCCACTATGGTTATTACCCCAGGCCGCTATGGCTTCACGTCAGCTGCCCCAGCACTGAACTGCCTGTCACCTTCCCTCGCTGGTGCTATTCATATTACAGATGCCAACACAGGATTTCGTGTAGCATCAGTGCCAATCCTTTGCTACCCCTGGTTTATGTCCTCTCATATCGTTTTTCCACGTGTCCGTGGCTTTTGATAACAAACCAGACCCCTTGCTCACAGCTCCCATTTGTTCTTGTCCATAACCACAGTTAGTGTGCATGTTTGATTGTGTCAACCTAGTTTTTGTTTCTTATTATTGCATGTAATGTTTGTTGTTGTCAATTGTTTTGGTCCTCTTAAAAAATCGAATTTAATTTCTTTTTTTCTTTGTCCATGCCGTTCTTCTGTTATTTTCTTCCTTTTGTTAGCAGCTACACTGGCCAAGATGGAGATAATTATGTAAATGAATGAGGTCTTCTGAAGTCTTCTGCTAGTTCTTCATGATTCTAAGAACTTCAAACTAAAGTTTACTTTCTCCATTTGTCTCTTCGTTTCTGACATTCCTTAAATCTGCTCTCTTCCTGCCTGCTCCGGGCTAAGTTTGTATTAAAGCACCATGAGGGGATCGCTGAGGATTGCATTTGGACCGAGTGAATGTCCATCTGCAGCAGTGCAGATGGTAGTGCAGCAAGAAGAAATAAGCCTCCCCTCCTGCTTTCTTTCCTCCCTTTTCTCCCTCTTCTTCTGTACCTGACTGCCAGGCATCGATGGTGTTGGGCAGGAAAAGGAAAATGAACGGGGCATAGCAAAGAACAAGATAAAGGTGGGTCGATGGGGAGATGAGAAGCCTGTTTATTAGAAAGGAAATACCAGATACCAGCTGAAAGAATACACCGATCAGTCACAGCTGTATATCTACCTTTAGTGTTTTAGTGTTTCCCAACTAGGAAAAAGGTGCCTATGCTCGCCCCTGTCCACCACTGCTTTAAAACCACTAAGTGTAGAGCAGCGTTATTTGGTCGACGTCCTCTGAGTTAATAAAGGAGGAGAAGAGACAATATTCTAACATGGAGAGAGAGAGACATTCCTGTCTCCCACCTGACAGATTTGGGTGCCTCCCTGCAGACATGTCTGGACATTCGCACACACACAAACCGCTATTGGTAACTCTACAACAGAAATTCCTACTGTGTGTGAGTGCAGATGGTTGGATGGTCATAGGACTTAAAAGTAAAAACAGACCTTTCTAATAAGGAATGCTTTCACTCTGTATTGTTTTCTGGTTAACAATTCAAAACTGGCTGCATTAAAGATTATGAAATCATTGGCTGATGCTTTAATTATCAGTTACAAGCTACCGACGAGGATAACATTTGCTTTGCCGATGTTATATCAGTGGCAGTAATGCAGTTATAAATGTGACTAATGCAACAGTTGACAGGTCTGTGGCTGGTAATTAATTATTAGTAGTACTGCTAGTATGTGTAGTTTGAGAAAGTGGTACCTAAAAGTATGATGCTGTTTCTAACATATTGCTAACACAGATGATACTTTAGTGCCACTTTATATAGCTCTAATTATATAATCACATACCCGTACTCACAGCTAAAGTGGTGTACAGTGCATTTTTACACCGCACTACTCTAGTGCAGAGTATATTTCACAGTAAATTTGACTGAGCCACACTTGGTTGGATGGATGTTTAGACTACTCTGTCTCCATGTACACTAGCCATTTGTGCCGTGTCTCACTCTGGACTTTGTTTTTCCTCTCCGCTCTGTTCCAACGGAGCTGTCACGCATTTGAAATCGTGCAGGTGCTGCTGCTCCATTTTCCAGGAAAAGAGGAGAGGCTACAGTGAGAGGCACACAGAGCAATACTGTAATTGTCTTGTGTTGTTCAGATTGCTCCTAATCTGAATGGACTTGTTCCCTCATGTTCATGCACCTTTGGACTGTTCTTCTTTCCTTCTTGCTTTGTGCCGTTTGCTTTACCACAGACTATGCTATTTTTATGGGCTCCTCGTCTAAATATCATCATCATATCAAACAAGTTAAAGCTTCAGCGTTTTGTTTCAAGACATTTTGACAAGACCTGACTGTGACGATCTCTGAGAAGCGAGGCGGCCTCTGCTACCTCCCACATGCTCCCTCTCTGTCTCCTCAACTGTAATTGATGTCAGATCCTTCACTGAGATTTGGAGGAGGCCTAGGCTAACAATGTAAACATGCCCTAACTTGGCTAAAGCTTTTACATCATCACACTCTTCTCTGGATCGCTGATCACTGGCCTGGCCGTAGACCTGCACTGGCCCCTTGTGTTTGTCACACAGCATTACACCCCGTCCTCCTGACAGACGCTGTGTTCAAGTTAATTATTAGAAAGACACAAGTTGCAGTAACAGTTGTGGTTAGTTCGTTTTCGTTTGGTTTTATATGACAGTCAATGCTGTTTCTAGAACTGTGACATTAGGAGTTATTGGTATTGAGATAGATTTCTGGGGATATTGCAAAATAAAAACAGGCTTTTTTACATTCTCTGATTCATGACAGGCAGGTTCTCTGGAGACTGTAATCATATAGAGTGCCCATCTCTGTGCCTGTCAGGTTGTAAAGCAGTTGAGCAGACTGAAACTGATCTGCAAAAAAAAAGTCTTTCTCTGTCACTCCACTACGATCCATCACTGTTTCTTTTTCCCGATGTGAAACTGCTTCCTCAGAGCCCCTTCCTGTTGGCCTAAAACCATATCCTCTACTCTGCCCGCTACAAGTCTGCAGCTCACATGCAATTTTAAATATTAACTTCACTTCCTATTTTGTCGTGTGTGTGTGTGAGTGCAGATCGTATTTCTGTCGTTGTGGTATTGCATACACAAAGCGTTTGCTAACTCTGACACAGAGGCCATGTACTTGCAAGTCGGAGTGTGAAAGAATTTCCAACACCAGAGGTAGCATCAGTGACATGGAAATATTTGGACTTAGACATGTGGAGACTCATATTTCGCACCAAACCTCGAGCGCAAGAGGCAAGTGGGCACTTTCTTCATGTGTGTTTGTCACTTGATGCAACGTGTGTGTGTGTGTGTGTGTGTGTGTGTGTGTGTGTCGATGGTGGACTCGATGAAGAACGTGTGGTAATGTGGCAATTTGGACAAAGACGAAGGATTTTCCTCATAGAGGAATCCTTTCCTGTGATGCTCCGCTGCCATGTTCAGAGATGTGAAGTGAGAGGAAATGCACGTACCTGTTCATCACGGGAACGACTCTAACGTACATCATACACGATTAGTTTACCCACGCTTAACGAGAACTAAACAGAACTTGGGTTGTGGAGACTATGTGCTGTGTAGTCAAATGACAGTTGCACTGCTAAATAAGCAGCACGTTAGCAGTTGTATTTCTGGATTAGTGACTCATCAGATATGTTGTGTTATGTCTAAATCCTACTGAGCATCAGTCTTTCTGGGAAACTCAGCTCCCCGCAGCGAGTATGTTGGAGTTATCTAGCAGGAAGGAAGCAAGATCGATTTAAGAAAAGAGGAAGTGAGACACATTTCCTGTCACTAGTGTAGTAACAATCGACAACTTGTCCTTTCTGTTCATTCCGTGTCGAGTTTCTCTCTATATACGTTTAAACATTTTCCTCCAGTAACATTCCTATTGATAAGCAATGTCTGCTCTCTGCTATCAAATGTATCCTCACTTACCTGTCTCCACACGTCTTCCTCATGTCCTAGAAAGAGTCTCATATCACCTGGATAGAGAGGGACTTTGCCAATATTAGAGGCCAGGTAAGGTCCAACCACATGCACCGCGCAGCTCTTTCGCATCACGCCAGTCTTGCAGCTCCGCCACTGCGAAACACACTCCAGCTTCTTGTTTCTTGCGACAACATATCTGCATTTCAAACACTTCACACTAACAGGTTTGGTCTCTCTGCGCTCTGGGAATGTCATTTAGCGATTGCAAAAAATGCTCAAATCCACATTTCTCAAGTACGGACTGCACTGCAGCAGAATCAGATGTTTGCAGACAGTTGGGTCAAGAGAGACACTGACTCATGCTCTATATTTGTATGGGTATCAAATGACCTATTCTCTCTGGTTCAGGAGATATTTACATCAGAAAGAAGTGAGAAATAGTAGGAAAGAGGGGGAGGAGTGTGTAAGTGAGTGTTTTAAGAGACAGGATGATCAGGAATAGACCATATGATAGGATAGAGAGAGACATGCCTGGCCACAGACAGGAAAATCTCTGTTGTGTGCAGGCAATGAGACTTTGAAATTGTCTGGAGCATGTTGACACCGAGAGAGGATGCCTTATCCTCCCTCTCCTCGCTTCCCCTCTTCCTCTGGCTTCTTGTCTGTTGTACTGTGGGTAAAGGGAAGTGCCACCCAGTCTGGTCAGGTCAGGGCAGTAAGTGATATGTTGCATTTTTTTCAGAGGATCAGGATTGTTGGATTAATTATTATTTCCACTTCTTTTTATAAATTTTTTTGTGCTTCAGTTTCAGTCTCCGTCTTGCCTTCGTTGTCATGTGTTTCTCACTCTTAGCCGCAAATGTGTCTGCGCGCGTGTGCGTGAGCACACATCTGTGCGTGCGTGGGACTTGCTGGGTTGCAGGACTGTGAGAATAAGTGCAGGCTCTTCCTTCCTGCCTGTCTTGGTTCCAGTTCACTTCAGATGCAGTCAGTCACAGAGGACACACCAGGCTAATCAGATCAACACACACAGAATGAAAGAGGGAGGACAGGAGAGATGATGAAAGACAAAAGAATGAAGAGCTAAAAAAAAAGAAATATAGGCCCCTGCAGAGGGAACAGGTGAAGGGCTGAGGTTTGTTTTTGTTTTTCCAAATTGACTTACAGTTCATAGAACTAAGCATGGGTGCACAAGCTAAGATGGGGTTAGGTTCAAGGTGATCTATGTGAGTTAGTGCTGCGTTTGCCTCGTTACGGACACGGGCAGGAAGATGAAACGGTTTGGGAAATGCTGAGATGGAGAACGACAAGCGAAAGTTCAAGCTGAAACGCTTGCTGAGCCTCTACTTGTTCAAAAAGAGCAAATCCTTGGCTGGCAACTCTGCTCACTGTAACAGCTGCAGATCAGCCCCAACAACAGGCGAACGCACTGACGCATTACCTGCACCAGGGAACCGCTGGACGGTAAATTGACACTTCATCTTTATAAACCGAGAATCTCCAGAGACCCGTTTGAGCTTCACGCTGTGATTAAGAGCTGCAGTGTTAAACTGAACCAGCAGAGAATTGGGATTTATTAACACTGCAAGGTGCAGATTAGGCTTTACTGTGGTATTTGCTGTTTTGTAAAAGCGAGGTGCAGCTGAAGGCATGCATGTTCAACCAATTCTGGTTTCCTGTTGTCAAATAAAGTCACCAGCTGTAGTGGTCTGTGGTGTTGGCTCTTGACACAGTGTTGTTGAAACTTTATCTCGTCATCACTGTCACAGATACATTGCGTGTTTGAGCCTGAAGCAACTGATAATTATGAGCAGTTCATGGGACAGTTCATTTTTCCATCGTCCTTTTTATCAGTCCATCGTTAGAGTGTCATAGAAAACGTTGCAGAGCTGTACGTGACATCTTTAGACTGCTTGTTTTTTCTCCAAATTCCAGTTCAGCCTGATATGATAGAACCATAATAGAGTCATTTTTGCTTTATTGTCGGATTTTATTATCATTAAAAAACATTAACACAAATTTTATCCTTTAATCAACTGTTCAATCAAACAATGTCAAATTATTAATCAGTGTATGACTTATTAACCACTCAGTTTTATACTGAGCACGATGCAGAGACCTGAAAACGCTGGTCTCTAGAGAAGGTTTATGTTGCTGCTCTCTCTGCTGGAGATGTTTTGATGCTTTTGTTTAGGGTGGTGATGAGTTGTGGCTGAGGTTGACACTAGGTCAGCAGCGTATCGGTACTCTGCAGTGCCAGCGGTGCCCCACCCTGTAAAAAACACCCCAGGAGGTGACTTTAATGTCTCTGAACAAACAAAGTTGTACTACAGACATATGAGCCATTAGTCACTTTGCATCACAGCTTTTAAACTGTGTGCTGGTGGTTTTCCATCATAGGTTTGTACTTACGCTGAATATTGTCAAAGTCATTTCCAGAAACCCAATAAAAAAAACAACAACACCGTCACCACAGGGTGTAATCATATACACACCATCTCTGCGCTTACTGTGCTTCCTCTGTCAGAAGTTTATTACTTTACAGCAAGTGGTACTCCCTCATTGTTGTAGCTGTTAGTTGTGTGACAACTTATTGCGGCGCTTTTTTTATTCTTCAGGATGATGGAGACATCAAGGAGATCAACATTACCCATGTGGTTAAAGAGGGCTCAGAGAAGGCTGATGCCTCTCAGTTTGAACTGCTCAAGGTTCTGGGACAGGGGTCCTTTGGCAAGGTAACACACACACACACACACACACACATCTGCTCTTCCTGCTGCTCCCTTTCTCTGACTTTGCCCGTCTCTCTCCCTCCTGAACACTCTCGCTCCTGGACTTGTTTGAACATAGTTTTTGCTCTTCTGCTTTGCGTACAGGTGTTTCTGGTGCGAAAGGTGACGCCTCCAGATGCCAACCATCTCTATGCCATGAAGGTCCTCAAGAAGGCCACACTCAAAGGTGCAGTATCCTGTGATGTGACTGAGTGGGACAGTACAAAACTCATGTTCCCCACTGTCAACCTGGTAAACCTGTCTAAGGTCCAGCCGGATCTGGCAAATCTTCTTTGCAACTTCAAAAAGAAAGATGCCAGCTCATGCTGAGTTTGTTCCCAGAGACGTGTGTTAATAAAGTTGGCCTTGTTCAGCTCTTCTTTTAGCATCATTCTGTTAGTGTTTGAGAAATGCTTTAGTTTTTTCTCCTTTGTGATTTGATGTAGGATTTCAGCTGCTCAACACATTGGGGACCTCCTTCGTTGTGTTTTTCACTTCATAAAACACTAAAACCTCGTCTTGTTTTTTGGGGGGGATAACAAAAACGATAACTTTGATCCGTCAGCTGTGAGTTCCTGTCGTGTGATTTTAACAAAGCTTTGGCTTTTGTGGTGCTGTCACTGTTTGTTTTCAGGTTGCAGTGCCTTCAGTTTCCTGTGGAAGGGTGCACACTCTTTCTGTAACTCAGAGATTTCAGGGTAGTAGTTCAGTAAGAGACCACCACAGCCTGCAGTGCTGGCAGGTGGCGTGACATAGATCAGGATTTGTTCACACGGTCCCCTAAAATGTTGTGGTTAGTTAGATTTCATCTTTAAAAGTAGATTTTTTTTCTTTTCTGTGTAGAATTACTTTAATATTTAGTCACAGCATGCTTGAGATGATTTGACATTGGTTTGTTTTTGTTTTTCTTGCATTTCTGCTGCATTTAAGCCTGTATAGTCCACAAAACTAGTTACTTTTAGTTAACTTTCACTTTAGTTCATTTTGCCATCTGCTTCTGCAGCTATATTGAAATATTGATCATTTACCATTGAACTCATACCATTACTGTACTCTTATTCGTCCTTCAGTGAGAGACCGTGTGAGGACCAAGATGGAGAGAGACATTCTGGCAGACGTCAACCACCCGTTTGTTGTCAAATTGCACTATGGTGAGCCAGCCTGAAGCTTCGTTCTTCCTTCCCAGGAAATGTGAAAAGCATTTTGCTGGATCCTCTAAATCTGTTACAGCCTGATAGCGTTCAGCTCCAGGAGCCTTTGTCTGTCATTTTGATTGATGTATAAACGTGTATTAATTTTTTTTAATTTGTAGCATTTCAAACTGAAGGGAAGTTGTACTTGATCCTGGATTTTCTCAGAGGAGGAGATCTCTTCACTAGACTCTCTAAAGAGGTGAGAATGGTGGTATTTAGTTGGTCTAAGGTCGGGTTCTTATTTCTTCAGCCATAAATCTTTATATCCACCACATTTCTCTCCATTGTCCCGGTGTCTCTTCGTGTGTGTTTCCCAGGTGATGTTTACAGAAGAGGATGTGAAGTTTTATCTAGCAGAGCTGGCATTGGGACTGGACCATCTCCATAGCCTGGGCATCATTTACAGAGACCTCAAACCTGAAAAGTAAGAGCAAGATTTACTGAACGCGCAACGAGAGAAACGATATCCTGTATCATGTAGGCCATTGTGATTTCCTCTCCTCGCTTTTGTTTACATCACAAGCAGTCTGCTTTTTCTTTACTTTAATCAGCTAATATTTATGTTACGTTACTGCCACTGCCACAGCTGCTAATTGTCTTGATGTGAGTTATTCTCTGCGCCTTTATTCTGACATCAGACATTGTGTTCTTGTAGCATTCTCCTGGATGAGGAGGGACATATCAAACTTACGGGTGAGTCTCCTGCTCTTCCTTTTTTTTTCTTCCCCTGTCCTCAACCTCGCTGACCTTCATTAGTCACGGGGCAGTTTCAGCCTTATCACTGACTCCAGATATCTGTATATGGGCCTGTATATGCTCCCCAAGTTAATTATTATACTTGATCCTATTGTCACCCGTAGTCACAGCCATTTATTTACCCAGGGTCCTCGTGACATTGACCTAGAGATGCAATATAACACACACCGTAAGTCACCCAGATGAAGGATAAAAGTGCAGTAACATACAGCAGCTCTATTGCATGGAACAATATAGTCGTTTAATAGTGTGAATATACTGATAGAACATATTTTGTGTTCTTTGTAGATTTCGGCTTGTGTAAAGAAGCTATTGATCATGAGAAAAAAGCCTATTCCTTTTGTGGTACTGTGGAGTACATGGCACCAGAGGTCGTGAACAGACAGGGACACACCCACAGTGCTGACTGGTGGTCGTTCGGAGTACTAATGGTAAAAAAATATTTTTGGACTACTTTTGAGTCAAGGTTCTAAGCGTATTATCCAAATAATTGTTTATGTAAACTCTGTATATAGTTCTAGATTGTAAATATTGTACTGCACTTTCAGATTTTACAGTATAGTTGTGTGTTTCTCCTGCAGTTTGAGATGTTGACAGGAGCGTTGCCCTTTCAAGGGAAGGACCGCAAAGAAACTATGAACCTGATTCTGAAGTAAGTATCCTCTGTTGTTCCATCACACCTCACGATGGGAAAACAATCCGGTAAAGAATCCTACTCTCTCACTGTTCTTGTGCGATGTATCTCTGCCTGCAGAGCACGCCTGGGAATGCCTCAGTTTCTCAGTGCAGAGGCCCAGTCTCTGCTCAGGGCTTTGTTCAAGAGGAACCCTGCCAACAGGCTGGGTGAGTATCAACTCATTGCATTACTTGCACAAGTAGAGTCTAACATCACATTATAGGTAGTTTGATGCATGTGGATGCTTTGCTCAAAGGGTCTGGTGCTGATGGTGCAGAGGAGATCAAACGGCACGGCTTCTTCTCCACTATAGACTGGAATGTGAGTGTTTCACTGTTATCTTTGATGGAAAATACAGATTTGTAATTAGAACAGTATTCAAAGTAACGGTGGGATTGTTTTTCTCTTAGAAACTCTTCAGGAGAGAAATGAAGCCTCCTTTCAGACCAGCAGTGGCCCGTCCGGATGACACTTTCTACTTTGACTCAGAGTTCACCTCCCGCACACCGAAAGGTCAGAGGTCAAAGCTATCTTTCCCCTCTCACGCGGAAAAACAACATGAATACAGATTTTTAAGGAGGCCACTATTAAGATGCAATAACAATTATCGCAGTTAAGTGTAAAATGTGCATTCATCTGTTGGCTACTTTGTTACAAGGACACCTATAAGAACAAAGTTTATATCTACCTTTTTCCAATTCTTGACTTTTTCTTATCCTGCAGACTCTCCTGGTGTCCCCCCCAGCGCTGGAGCTCACCAGCTCTTCAGGGGATTCAGCTTTGTTGCAACAACTCTGTTAGAGGAAGAAGGCTCAATGGAGCCACTGCAACCCCCACCACATCCAGTGGTCCAGGTCAGACTCCGTGTCTTTTAACTAACCACCATATGTAGAAGTAAAAAAGCTCATTTTCCTACAGTGCTTTAACATTTGGTTCTTCTGGGTAATGACATGAAAAAGGGAAAGACGGATACAAAGTGTGTGAGGTGAGACAGGCAGACAGGAATTATTCGACAGGGACGTGGCTGATCCTGACGTTCACCTGACAGGGGCAATAATCAACTGTGTGTGGTAGAATAAGAGAGACAGATTCAACCCTTTACCTCATTCTCTCTGTCAGTGTGTTACACCCTCACTCACCTCCACAACCCTTCCTCCGCAGCAGCTGCACGGAAAGAACCTGCTGTTCAGTGACGGCTACATATTAAAGGAAGACATCGGCATGGGCTCCTTCTCGGTCTGTAAAAGATGTGTCCACAAATCCACCAACGCGGAATATGCTGTCAAGGTAGGAACACGCGTACGAGCCCAGCTACACATATTGTACCAGTCACAACTGTCCACTGTACATCGCACATTCAAATAATTCTACGAGGACAAATATGTGGATTAGAACATACAAACTCCATTTATCTGACTGAACTGTTGAATATGAGCTACATGTTTGGCTTTTGTGATCGTCAGATGATTGACAAGACCAGCACAGACCCCTCTGAAGAGATTGAGATTCTGCTGAGATACGGGCAACATCCCAACATCATAACACTGAAGGATGTGAGTACAAGGGCACACACTGAAATCGCACCTCAAGCTGTTACTCTGGTGTATGCCGCACATAACAGTTGTTGATGCGTTGACGTGGGTGTGTGCCACAGGTGTACGACAACGGCAAGCAGGTGTTCCTGGTGACAGAACTGATGCGCGGAGGAGAGCTGCTGGATCGCATCCTCAAGCAGAAGTCCTTTTCGGAGAGAGAGGCCAGCGCTGTGCTTCACACCATCACCAAGACTGTAGAGTACCTGCACTCGCAGGGGGTGAGGACCATTCATCAGAGGCCGTTTAGACATGGGTCCTACCATGTTAGGACTATTCCAGCTTTCCAAACTTACCGAGGAATCAGAAACACACCTCACTCTCTGTCTGCAGATGATTTTCAGATCTGTGCTCAAAGAGAGATGACGTCGGTTTCCGTGGTGTCTCACAACATGAAATCTGCTTTAAACCCCCATCTCCTGTGTTGTTTAGGTGGTGCACAGAGACCTGAAGCCCAGCAACATTCTCTATGTTGATGAGATAGGAAACCCAGAGTCAATCAGGATCTGTGACTTTGGCTTTGCTAAGCAATTGCGTGCCAACAATGGCCTGCTGATGACCCCGTGCTACACTGCTAACTTTGTAGCTCCTGAGGTGAGAAGGCCACATAGAGTCAGTCTCCTATTTAAAGGTGTTGAAAGTAGTTACAGGTTAAAATTAAAACTTTAAATGACGTTCAGTGAAACATGACGCTGGAAGTAAATGCGTGACTGTCTCTGACTGCGTTACAGGTGTTGAAGCGTCAGGGCTATGATGAAGGATGTGATATCTGGAGTCTGGGAGTCTTGCTCTACACTATGCTGGCTGGGTGAGTAGCGGTGGTCAAGCTCTCTGAACCACATCTATCTGTCTCACTGCACCCTGTGCTCACGCCTACTTTTCTCCCATCAGTTTTACTCCATTTGCCAACGGACCGGAGGACACCCCCAATGAGATCCTGAACAGAATAGGCAACGGTCACTTCAGCCTGACAGGAGGCAACTGGGACACTGTGTCGGACGCTGCCAAGGTAGAGTTCTGAACCTGGCTCATATTCTGCAGCTCCCACGGCACACTCGTCCGTGTTGAATTAATATTTAACTCCTTTTCTTAGGACCTTGTGTCAAAGATGCTACATGTGGACCCCCATCAGAGACTGACTGCGAAGCAGGTCCTGAGACACCCCTGGATCGTCCAGAGAGACAAACTCCCCAACAGTCAACTCCCACACCAGGATCCCAAACTGGTCAAGGTACCGCAGGCTGAAGGCCTTTTTTCTTAAAATAGTCTTTATTACCTAAGTAATGGTCTTTAAATAGGACTTTCTTAAGTATTCAATTCAAAGTTTAAATCTTAGATCACATTCTATAACAATACAAGAAAATAAGAAACATTTATTTTGAAGAAATCCAATAGTTTTTCGGTAAATCCTACAGCTTACAATAAACAGTTTGTTTAGGGTAATCAGCTCCTTTTTTTTAAATTATTTACATCATTATTCAACAGTTATTTTTTGCTGCAACCGACGTTCTGCTGTTTACATTCAGGGTGCGATGGCCGCCACCTACTCCGCCCTGAAGAACTCCCAGCCCACCCCAGAGCTCAAGCCCATCGAGAGCTCCTTCCTAGCCCAGAGGCGTGTCAAGAAGCTCCCCTCCACCTCCCTGTAGAGACTCAAAACGACCAATCAGCTCACTGGAGACTAACCAAAACTGCCCCTCCTAGCTCCAAACCACCCAGTCAGCTTGCTTGGGGACTGTTTGTCCCCCCACCACTACCAGCCAAGGAACACTGACTGTGGTCCTGCCCCCATCTCGTGATATCTGTTGTCCTGCTCTTGCTGTCATCCCCGTAGTACGGGCTCATCAGCTGCTGTTTGCCAGCATCCTTGGACTAGCAAAAGATTGTGGATGGATGGGGGTGTTGCAGGCAAAAAAAAAATAGGGTGCAGGTTTCTTGGCAGATGTATTAGTCGCGTGTGTGTGTGTGTGTGTGTGTGTGTGTGTGTGTGTGTGTGCGTGAGTGTTTGAGAGAGAGAGCGTGTTTGTGCATGAGCTGCCACAGAGTCGATGCAGCCGCGCTCTTTTCAGTCGTGACGATGAACATTTTCTCTCCTCATAATTGCTGTAACTGGTTGCCATTCGGCTTGCTGCACGCCTGTCTGTCTGCTTGTTCCGTTGTGCGTCCCGCTGTTCGTTTTGTAAACTTGATGAGCTTTATCTCACTGGTTGTGCTGCCAAATCAGTCCAAGCCGACGGCACAAAACCACAGTACTGTCCAGCTGCTGTTCAATGTTTCTGAAAGAGCATTCTTAATATGCATATAAAACATTTCTGCCATAAATGCCTCTTTGGCTTTGGTACAGCCAGATCACAGGGATTCTGGGAAATGCTGATATTTCGGTTAATGTCAATCTATGCTTGTGTTTTGTTTTACAGAGAGTGTGTGTGTGGATGTTCGTGTGGCTGTCTGTTGCATGAATTGCAGCGTGTGTGTGTGTGTGTGTGTGTGTGTGTGTCTTGGAGGGGTATGTGTGCATACTGTCTTGCGACATGCAGCAGAGTCATGCACATGGTCCAGTGACGTAATGATGTCATGTGGCTTCCTCGTTTCTATCCCCTCCCTTTTCTCTGCTTGATCCATCTGCTGGCAACCATTTGAGATGTCTATTATTTTTATTACTACAAAAAATAGTAAAATAGGTGGCTTTCTGTGAAAGGAACTTGCTCAAGAAACAATGTGGTTTGTTAAAATTCTGTACTGGCTTAGTTTTCTTCTGTTTCTTCCACTGTGTTTCTGGAATAATGCATATGGAATGCGGTTTCTTGTGCTGGCTGCTTTTGTTGTTGATTGTTTTCTCTTTTTTTGTCCAAAGAAAGTGGTGATTTAAAAAAGTGAAAGACATGCTGAGCACATCACAGTCTGTGAACTTTAACGCTATTTAGGTCTCTTCTTCCGTTTTCAAAATGTAGGTGAGAGGGAGTGAGTGTTGCCTTTATGCATCTGAGCACTCGAAGGCAACTTCTCTCCCTTAAAATCTGTCAAGTCACTGGTTGTTTCTATCATACAGACCTACTCGCTCATCAGGAGTCTTGTGTTTCATTTCTTTGATCGTGATCTTCTGTTGATTCTGTTCCTTAGTTTGACGTCTTTTCATTGATTTTAAGACATCCTAAAGAATAATGGTCTCATTCCAAGTAGCTTCATATAGAGTAGGTCTCAGTGCCTAGGCCTACAGGTGAGGCTGAATGTCTTACTTAGAAAAAACTGCATGACACCAAACAGCCAGATGATACTGTGCATGGGTAGAAGGAAAGACCTGTGTGGCTAAATTTACGAACCAGCTGTCTTACCTCAAAAGGGATCAAAGTTATGTTATAATTCTTGTTTGGTGGCAAAACGCTCTCTTCTTTGACTAAATTTATGGTAAGGTGTTATTGTATGATAAAGATGAAGATTTTTATATCTTACAAATATTAAAAATCCAGTTGCTACAACAAATGGTCTCTTGTTCTGTTTCAGTCGCTCCACTGATGATCGAACCAGCACGTTTTGATAGTCTCTCTCCCGTCCCACACCGGTCAACGGCTGTTTTACCGTGTAGAACAGGCTTTTATTAACAATTTGGAGACTCTACCTCATTGCAGCTGAAAATACTTATATAGTAACAAATCTTTTTTATTTATTACATGATTGCATTGCTTACTAATAAAATAGTCCTTTACTCTGGTTCCGCTCCTCTAAAAACTAATGTTCTATATATAAACACATCAGAAACTGTATCTGCACTGATACTTGATCAGGTGTTGGCCATGGCATTGAGCATACATACCTGTTAATGATGTCATTGTAACATTTACTATCAAATATATTAACACTCTGGTTTGCAGACTCTGTACTACAGCAGCCCCTGACCTAATACTGCATGTCCTGCAACACACTTAGTTTTATCAAAAGAAAATGTTCCGCATAGCTCGCTGTGCTTCCCGTGGTGGCCACTAGAGGGAGGTAACGCGCCAGTTTGGTTCAGTTTAATGGCAAACTAATCCTTGGCCCACCCCTTACATCTCTCCCTCTTGGTTCTCTCCGTTTTCCTCCAGCATGCAAACGCTGTAACCCTTTGGCATTGCTGCTCATTCAGCATTACAGCATCAACTCCTAGCATTGCCACAGCTACGTGACGTTGCCGGCCCCTGCATGCACAGCTGCATTCACATAACACTTGCACAGCAACTGCTGCTCCTTCTTTGGGCTTCTGGTTTATGTCACTTATTATCATTCTTCTAGCGTGGTTGATGCAGGAAAGATGCCCTGAACACCATCCTGTCAGAGGAATGCAGACCAATGTATACAGACGCGTCTTATGTCTTATGTTATGTTCTCGCTGTATATACTAATTTCGAGTGCAATGAACGACTTCCTGCTTTTCTACATAGAAAAGGGTTTACATCACACACACACACAGTGAATGTAAACCCTTTTCTGTTCTGAGTCATAACACTGTCGAGGCCATATCATCTGGTAGCAGCTCTTCTTGGTTTAATGAGGTCTTCTTGTTTGTGTTTTATGTGAGCTATGATCGTTCTGTTTAAAGCAAACCTCGTGCAAGTTAAACAAAACGTGAAAGTGACAATTGCATTTTGAGTCAGCAGTTATTAAACGGATTAAGCCCTTTAATGACTTCTAATATATCTGATTCCTATGTATTCCTATGCCTGCAACATGTTGTGTTGATGCGTCTACATCTTACTCTTCATTATTAATTAAACCCACTACTACACCCTCCACACTACACTAGATTGCTCCATGTATTAAAGGCCTTATGACGGAAACACAGCTTGTAGAAACTCTGTTAGATGTTCCTAATTTCTCCCAATACTGCACAACAGATCAGAGGACAAGATTAAACCCACCATCTTCACACACTGTATGTGACACTGTTGAAATTGTTTCCTGTGAAGCACCTTTTAAAGGTTTTATTATAGTATATAGTAGTATATATAGTAAGTATTATAAATACAATATTTGAAGTCAGAGTATATATCACCCTCAGCATCGGTTCCTCAAACATAAATTCATAGTGAATATTTTTTATGGCTAAATTAACTTACTGTGTTTTTTTAAATGAAGAAGAAGACGCAAAAGTAACATCTCAATACTCACCTGCATCCTTTTTTATAGTTTTCCCATGTATATTTACAGTGTTGGGAGGGGTCCTCTGTCTGTGCCTGCCATATAAATCAGCCTCAATTAAAGCAGAGACACACTGTTTGAGTTGAATGGTGCATTTCATCACCCGTAAATTACCTGGATCAAGTGAGTTAGATTATCTTTTAAAATGACGCGAAACTCAAAATGCTTAATCAGAAGAGAAGGAGCAATGTGTACCAGACAAATGATCTCACTCCTCCACGTATGCACACCCACCACACAGATTAAAGTAATCTGGAACAGAGGGCACAGTATTAGAGATTGAGAGCAGGCTTTCATCACAGTTTTAGTTAAAATTGGTAGCAGAGAGAGAAATGGATGGAATAGTGGAACTGGGTTAGAGATAATTGTGCTTTGGAAGGATTAGGCACTTAAGCACACAAAATAATTCTTCATACTCAATCAAGAAACAGAAGAATTGTGTGTTTTGATTATGTACAACACGTCTGTGTCTACTGGGTGCTTGCAAATGCAAAAGAACGTCTCTATGTGTTCATAAATCTAAACATCCACGTGTTGCCAGAGAGTCCTGCTGCTCAAGATGTTTGCCAATGATGATGGCAACCTGTGTGTCAAACATTTTAGGCACCATGTGGGATTAGTTTAGAGTGCGTGGTTTAACTGTGGGATGTTACACAACCAGTAAGAGCTTCCAAAAATGGGCATGATAAATAAGAAACTTCACTGAGGCATCTTGTCTTGATCCCTAAAATCTTTACTTGTGTTAATATTGCGCAACCATTGTGCAGCACATGCAAATAAGTGATTTACAGTAGTTTTACCGTGTTATCCTGCTCAAATCTTAGTGGATATTCTAAAAATAATTAAATACATTTTACGTTTTTTTTTATACAAATAACAGTCAAAGCAGTGATTTATGTTCAAATAAGTATGCTGTACCCAATAAAGAGTTTTTGTTTTCAACTATCAAAAAATAATAGTACATTTAAATCCATCTCTGTCTTTCACTTTTACAGTTGCCTTTATGATTGCAAGCTTTTTGAACAGCTGGAGCTTGTGCTAAACAACTTCACTATGGTTTCCTGTCATTCTTTCTTTCTCTATAGGCACATGAGCACAAGATCTTCCTTTTGCTTCTCTATCTTTGTAATTCGTGTTTATCTCTGGAGATCACTAAATCTAAAAGCACAGAAGGAGCAGTCAGTGATATTGCTAATGCAAAGCAAAGCTCACCTCGAGATCAACACTCACTCGCACATACCCATCTGACCTGCTAAAAGCTTTATAGTATAATAGTTCAGCTGAAGCCTGGTAAAACATCCTTTAAAACACTTCTTTGTGCACCAAATGCCCCGTGTAACCCCTTCAGTGTTTTCAAACAGTATGAGTGAAGTTATCCTGTGTTCATACATCATGTCTGCAATGTGGCTGCACAACCAGTCAATATTTGTCTAGACAGAAAGGGTAAACTCAGCTGCTGGTAATGGAGTGGATATCACATCAATCAGAAGATGGGGGGAAAATACTGAGAAACATTAGTCGTTATAACTGCAACGTCTGTAATTTGAGTTCAGATTTTTATTATAAGTATTGCAGCACTGCACTGATGATGTAACTGAACAAGTGAAAACAGCTGCACCAGTCATGACAATGACTTTAATTTGGAGTAAATGTTCAGAAAAAAGGGACTAGGTTATTTAGATAACCTCATTTTTAAAACAGTTGAAATGATGGTATATATACAGCATATAAAAGGTTAGATTCTTTTTTTTTTGCCACTCGATTGCTTGCTACAATATGTACATACACTTTGCCTCATAATAAATATCTGTTCATCCAAATGTGCATGTGTTTGTGCTGCCCACAGTTATTTGCATATGCATATGTATTTGCCTATGTACAGCAATAGTTCTTGAACAGCATATGACCTAAAAAGGATGATATGTTGTTTGCACAGCGGTACGAGATGTTAAATGGGTCAAGAGAGAGGGAATGTGGAGAATACTAAAGGATTCTTGACAATAATACTGGGAAACACCAGCACCATGTTGCAGCACCTAGCTGCAACATGGTGCAGCTAGG
The DNA here is from genome assembly GCA_032359275.1 of Microctenopoma steveboyesi. Taxonomy (NCBI): domain Eukaryota; kingdom Metazoa; phylum Chordata; class Actinopteri; order Anabantiformes; family Anabantidae; genus Microctenopoma; species Microctenopoma steveboyesi. The sequence continues at coordinate 7,756,898 of JAUMHF010000014.1, read as the reverse complement.
TGATAAAGGAAGAGAAAAACTGGAGCATCCCCCCTCCCTCCTGCCTTTGCCATCTGATGTCATGATGGTGTTGCTAGGGGCAACCGTCTGAGAAAGAGAGAGGGGAAAAGAGGGAAATGGAGAGACCAGCTGGTAGGAGGAATAGCAGCAGAGAGGGTGGGAGAAGAGAGCTTGAGCCAAGCTGCATCAGCAAAGAGGAGAGGGGCCAAATACTTCTGCAACTCCTGCCTCGCGCTGCCTCACCTGACTGGGCAAAAATATTCAAAGCCGAGCTCCAGATGATGACGACGACAAAGCAAAATACTCAAAGGACACGACAGCTTGCCAGCATCAGCAGCACGGAGGCAGGCTGCCCAATCATCAGCTGACATGCTCATGAGTTCAGCAGCCAATGAGCTGCCAGCAAACTCTTCCCCAGCACAACCACTCGGATGCAGAGACAGCACAAGCTTGGCTCAGATTTCTTATTAATGAATGGAACAGTTCCCAGGCTGCATCACTGCACGTCTCCGCACTCTGTGCTCGGCTGCACTCTGCTCTGACACAAGAAGGCAGAGTAAAAACATCTGCAACAAGGACGGGAGCACTACATGATCATGGCTATGGAGGGAAGACAAAGAAACACAGAATCCTTTGATGAGGACACAGCCGAGGACATGGCAGGAGCTATTCAAAACATGGACCCGCATCCTGATCTCCACCCTCCAGATTCACCTTCTCCATCTTCCTTGTCTCCTCTTCCTGCATTAGCCATGCCATTTTCTACATCTGCCTCCACCCTCCTGGCGCTGGCATCTCCGGCTACCAGGCGCTCCATTTCCATGGGAGACTTCCGGCGGGTGACAGGAGCTCTACTGACTGGTTCCGAACCCCCGTCCACCTCTGCCACGGCCCCCTCGTCCAAGCTTGTAACCCCAAGCTCCAGCATGGAGTTTGAGGCAGCCCGGCGGCGCCTCCTAGAGGTGGAGGAGCGTCAGCGTGTCATCAGGGAGATGGAGCGACGTCTGGAGGAGCTCAGGGAGGTTTTTGTGCGGTCAGAGCAGGAAGTGGTAATTAATGGAGAGCTGGTGTCGCGGATATCTAGTGCGGCCCAGCAGGGGGAGCTGTATGTGGCTGAGAACACCCAACGACTGAAGAAAGGCCTGAAATTCAAGAAACATCGACCCACCATTGTCTTCTCCTCCATGCTTGGACTCCGCACGTGCCTCCCCTGGCCTGTAAAGCTCAAATAGGACTCTAGAGATTTGCATTTTCACAGTCGCTATAGATATTAGCTTTACATGAACAGGAGGAGAGACTTCCATTCTTTAGTTATCACTCATGGCTGCTGTCCAATTTCCACTCTTCTGCTCTGGTATCCTGAGGCTGGTCCTCCAGGTTTTTAGAGTGCCTACACTAATCACAAATGCTAGTAAGGAGATTCTTGCTCAGAATTTACCTTTAAGCCAATCACGCCAGTGCAACGTCTATGGGATGTCATTATGTCCTAATTGTTTTCAGAGAGACTTTGCTGCTTGCAGATTGATGAAACGTTGGACTTGCATGGGAGCGATTGTTTATTGGTACATGGTGCATAGATGAGTCATTGTTCAGGTGATGTGGGAGGTAACAGGAGTTGTATTGTCTTCGCTTGTGAGGCAGTGAAGGAAAAGCCAATGAGGATTATGTAATGTTAATCTTTTTCAGATTGAGGAAGACGAAAAAGAGAGCATAAGAGGGACGGAGAAAAAGAAAAGGGGAAAGGGAAAATGCACTCGTCTGCCTCTCTAATCTGTTTGAACTGAAGGGCAGTGAATGAGGACGAGAGTTGCTACAGCACAACTGCTACACCACACTGCTGTAAAAAGTGAAAATGCAAAGGGGCACGTCTGAAAAAGAGGAAACACACACGGTGTGGACGGCTGGGACCACAGACTCCAGTTCATGTGCCTTGACTCCTCCACAACTACTCGTCCACTACCGCAGATCCTGCTTTTCGGCAGCACTAAACAAGGGAGATCGGGAAAGGAGTAAACACTGGGACAGTTCCACCTGTGGCCTCTTTTTATCCAGTCACCTAGCAACCACTCATCTCTCAATGCGTAAACCTATCCAGCAGAGCACTGTCACTAAACTACCCAGCTGTAGGATTCCTCTGAAGGATTTTAGGAACTGACAATGCTGCTGCATTAGATCTGCCTACACTATAAAATATTATTGATACAAGCTTGTGAACCTGCTCATTTTTTTGGTGATTAGGGCTTGTATTTATGTTGAGCCATGCATGCATAGCTAGGGGAGACCATCACTGTTTGCTAATTGTTTTGTGGTGTTGTATGTAACTATGGCAATTTCCTGTAAATGGAATTGCAGTGTTGCCGCTTAGAACGACACCAGTATAGTGTATGGTACTAATAGCTTTACCGATATCACGTTTTTGAGACATGTAAGGACGTAAGACAACATGTTTTCAGGTGATCGTCGCTGCATCTTAGTCCGAAATCTAGCCTAATTTCTACATATAGATCACTCTCACTGTTGGCCTGCCTTTTCTTTTAGGCTAGTTCTATTCCACCAATCCCCAGCTTCTTCTGCGTAGGAATACACCAGGGATGTCTATTTTGGGGCATTTGAAGGTTATGACAGAGAAGCTGGCATTCAATCTCAGCATTTGTTGGAAATAGCATGCATAGTGATTTCAGTGCTTGTTTGTGTGTGCTGATTTCCAGTGGAACGCTTTTACTGTGTGATTCCTCTGTGTTGGGTTTCAAAATCGCGTGAACTTAGATTTTCTAATTTAGATTATGCCGTAGGTGCAAACGTAGGCATGACTGGGAAATATTCCTGCATCTTTTAAGATGCTTCAGGAATGACTTTTTGTTGCTGTTAGACCAGCCTGTCTGTATCAGGGACTCACTAGAGAAACACAATGCATGTGACGTAACACACATGAGCCAAATGCACGTGTCGAAAAAATGAAAGTGGATGCAAATAGACAATAATGAGACCACACGCTAGCTTTGATTTTGTTTTCCAAGGGCTTATATGGTCAATTTGCTCATGTCCACAGGAGGTGCAATTAAAGGAGCACTCCACTGATTTGTACATGTGAGTTGCAATGTACTTTACATAAATAGTACCACTCATGCTGTGACGGCAGTAGTAAAATGTATTCTGTAACTGAGGAAAATGTAAAAGAGGTCTGAAAGACATCAGCATTTAATGAAAGATGCTATCCACTTGAACTATAACACGTACAGCACCAAATCCCTGGAGCACCTCTGTAAGGATCGACAGTGTTACTGTAACTGTTAATACCTTCAGATTCCTGATCAGTGTGATGTGACCTTATCTATGAATGTTGATTTACCTGTCTGCAATCATTCCACAAGGTCAAGGGAACTACTGCTTGTTTTCTTTATGCTCTTCTATACCAAACAATCTTCAGCTAAGACAGTTGCTAGCAGAAAGAAAATGATCTCATAGGCCTTAACCATGTATCTACGGTCCCGTGTAGTTTATAGCTGAAGTCATAAGTGAATGTATAGCTGACCTATATTTTGCTTTTTAATATGCCTTATGCGGTGTTTGTGCATTGGCAGTTACATCAATGATAGCGATCACGCCATTAACTGGTCAGAAGAGAAGAACACGAGTCATACGCTGCTGTACCACTGTATGCTTTTGTATGTTTTCATAATAGAAAAAGACTGTTTCCCAAAGAACTCTGGGCCCACTTGCAGAATGAATGTAATGTTAATCAAGTGTTTCTGTTGCTTTCCTAAACACTAATTCTATTATATATACACATCTATCTTGTTTGAACCTGTGATTGGCAAATCAAGCCTCTTGAATTATCTTCCTGTCCATTGAAATATATTTAAAGTAGGATGAATTTGAATTGGATGTAAGAGATTTCACCTCTTAAGTCCTAATCACAAATGTCTGGACAACTGGGAGCTACAGCTGCATCTATCATAACCCTTGGCTAATCGCAGGTCCAAAATCACCTTTCTGATATTTATTTAGCCTCTGATTGTTTGAATATTTCGTGTTTATGTGATGGTGTGATACGTATCTTCTGGGAAATTAAGCACTGAACTTTTTTGTTTTCTTTAAATCATGTGTTAATCATCTTTATTCACAGTATGATGATATATTTGATTGAGATCTGGAAATCGTATTCTACGTTTGTGTGAATGTTGACTTCCATTTTTCTCTGAATTGAACCTTGTTCACAGAAAAGAAAGTATTTTTTTCAAACTGAGCTGAAAATCAGATGGGGCTAAAGGCTGGTTGTTCCCAAACCTTTCTGACCTACTAGCGCCCTTTCTGAAAAGGCTCTTGCTTTTTGCTGCACAGTGGAAGAATGTTGAGTGTTTTATGCTTACATTTGCTCCAATGGATTTCATATTCCTCACACTTGATCTTAGAACTACATGACTAGTATATTAAAGGATATATTTCTTTTTAAGCATGATCAGGTTTTGTACATAGGCTGGATTATTAAAATAAATTGACCATACTGTCGTAGAGAATTGACTTGTCCTTTGTTTTGGTCTCAGGCTGGACGGAAAATCCTAAATATCCTATAGTTGTTTTGCTAATCTACAGCTTGAAGGGTTACCTGCAGTAGCTTTGTGCCAAATTAGCAGAAAACAGTTTTTTGATGAAAAAAGATGCTGCACACATGAAAAGAAAGAACTGTTACAACGCAACATAAGATATTGCACATTTGTGGCACTTAAATGATTCAGATCCATCCATCCATTATCAAAGGGGGGGCTGGAGCCTATCCCAGCTGTCTTCAGGCGAGAGGCGGAGTACAACCAGGATGGATCGCCAGTCCATCGCAGGGCCAACACACAGACATACAGACAAACAACCATGTACAATCTCATTCACACCTACGGACAATTCGGAGTGGTCAATTAACCGAACATGCATGTCTTTAGACGGTGGGAGGAAACCGGTGTACCCGGAGGAAACCCACGCAGACACGGGGGAGAACATACAAACTCCACACAGAAAGGCCTATGATTCAGACCATCATCAAACTAATTTTAATATTGCACAGATATATAATTTGCTTGCTATTCAGTTGATTATTTCGTTAGTTTGGAAAATCCTGCATTCAGATGCAAAGGACAGGATTACAGGAAATATATCTTACACTCTGCTCATTATTGAGAGCCAGGATTTGTGAAGACACGTTAAGCTGTTTTTGTTATTGCTCCCTTAATGACAGACATTATCCATGTTGATGGGTTTTAGAGAAGCAGCACTCAAAATCAAGGGTATTTTATTTTGAGCGATTAGAATACTTCTCCATCTGTGAAAGATATACCTTCAGAGATAAGAGCACGCTTTACTCTGCATTTAATGGATTACTATTGTATTCTCCCAAGTATATATTAGTTTAAATTACATTTGTGTATAATGATGTGAATGTGTATGTTTTAGATGTGGCATTTTACCAACAGCATCTAATATACATTACGAAAGACAACAGGGAAACAATATCCTGTAGTATACGGAATACCGAGTTGGCAGAAGAGACTAGGCTGAGGCTCAGCATCATTATCCTGACTGTTAGTGAGGTGGCTGGTTATGTAAGTGACAGGTTGCAATTTAATTATCCTGGTTTCGGGACAGAGGGTAAGAAGAAAGAAACACTAGGATTGGGGCAGGAAAGACAGAGCTGCAGGAAATGGATGATGAGATTTAGTTTTTGTCAGGTTTCAAGAGGAGTCAAAAAGAAGGTGAGATATATATGTGTGTGTATAACTTCTTTGGGATATTATTAAAGAGAGTAGTTCTCTTTTTAAGAGAATGCCTAATCAGTTGAAACATTTTTTATTTAACTACCATATCTACACAGCTGGTAAGTATTTTGGAAAATATTTCAAATGGTCATATTGTGCACATGCTGCAATTCACATGAAGATGACAAATGAATTACATTCGTAACTAAAACTTGCTAATGATGACCTGTTTGATTCAAACAGTGTTAAGAACTACCAATAGTACAAAAAATATCACCTAATGTACCGTATAAAGTAGTGTATTTCACTTTATTAGACACATTTAATCTGTAGATAATTTCCAAAATGAACCAATTTACCATAATGTTTGCATTTGTACATCCACTGCCTCGCTTACATCTGAGAACACGCCAGTTTCACAACGTTTCATTAAGACATCAGAACTGTAACAAGACAATATCAGCCGAAACGGTGACAATCCTAACTACCTCTTTGTTTACACAGAAATGAATCAGACGGAGTGAACGCCCGCCGTCTGCACACCTTTACTCACCCGTCATTGTTTTTCAGCTTAGTGAGACAGGATCCCTTTTGAACACTGGTTAAGCAATTGTGTCTATTCCTTTTTCTAACAGCCACAGACAACCAACAAAACAAAACAGAGTGACACTACTGGTAGTTATACAACTATATGTAACGCATAACATATTACAAAGCACAATATATACACTGTACATCTGTGGACATCTTTAGACGAATATGTACAATAAATCTTGTGATACTGTTGTGAAATGTGTCACATTTGTGTTACTGATAAAAGAGTGGAGCAATGAAACTTAAACCCACTCTCACCGACTCCTAAATCCAGGAAGTTCATCTATGTTTACAGTAAGTGCAAGTGTGCCTGTGTACATCTGCAATGAGACACTCATGCCTACAGTAAGTAAGTGTGTGTTCACTGAACAAATTACTGCACTAGGGTGCTGTTAATAACAAGTCTTCTGTAAGTGCCAATTCCTGGTAGAAGAACCAGTCTTTCTTTTTTTTTTGTCCTTCCAGGTTCTCCAGAGGCAGGCGCCTGGAGCCAGAAGAAACTGGATCCTCCGCTCTCCATGCAGGCAGGGAGCTGTGCCCAGAGTCAATATGGCTGAGCTTAAGTTTCAGATCTCTCCTTGGGTTGCTCAGACGCCTGGCATTTCGTTGGAGACAGACTGGCAGGCACAAAGCCACTTTTAGAATCCCATGGAAAGCTGCAACAAACACTGGGCAGGTTTAAAACTCTCATCCGAGTCTCAGTACACCAAGATTTAAAACACTAGACAGTTTCCATTAAGAATAAAAGGCAGCTCCATCCGTGTGTAGCAGCTGACTGTGTACAGCTCTGCCAGCTATCGAGAAGATTTCTGTCTCAGTGAGTTTAAAGTGCCTTAAAGAGTTCATCCTGCAGGTACGTTTTGCTTCTAGGTACGGATCCTAGATCAGCATAGACAATTTGAACTTCTGCAATATTCAATGTCAATGATTAAGTGGACATTAGAGACGTTTCTACCCCAACTACAGAGGAATATGTACCTATTATAGGTGGTGTGTGGTTTTTAGACAACTGTACAAATGTAAAAAACAGATGAAAATATAGTCCTTAGAACGAAATGCTTTATGAGCTGTTAAATGGAAATATTAAAAGGTATAAATCTCTATAAATTGATATCCTCTGGTATCGCCTGGTTGAACATCATTCGAATTTGTTCACAGTTTGCTCAAACACTTGTGTTTGGGAAGGATTCAGGAGGAAAATACAGCCCTCCCTCTGTAGATAAAATTCCACTGTGTGAAGACAGTAAGGTTGCAGCAGAGCTTCTCTAGTTGGATGTCCGACTTCAGTCTGTCAGTTTGTGTACGTAGTTGACAGGAAAAGTTCCACTCCTAGATTGGTCCCCTTCTATGTGACCAACCTGTTGAGACATGGAATGACACAATGATTAAGAAAGTTTTTACACCACACATCGGATTTCAGCTTTTGGACATCTTTACAAAGGAAATTTGTAGTTTCACTGTAGTTTTCACTTACCCACCAGTGGGAGTCATTAGTGGCCGTAACCACAATGATCTCATCTTTGAAAAAGGCAAGCTGCTCAGAACTGACTGCTCTACAGTCCACTAGTGCCTTGACACGCTTCTGATGTGGCCTGCTGCCAGAAACCTGTGTGGAAGTGATTTATTTCTCAGTGTCCCGCCACAAAATTTATACTGACTGTAAAATCCCAGGTATTGTCCTCTCTAGAGAAAATAAAATCTTCTGAAAATTAAGGCTGAGGTATTAAAGCATAGTGCGGATACAATAGAAATAGGTTTCTGCATAGCTGTACCATAGCATTCCTGCGGGGTCGATGGGCACAGGTCACAGTAGGTGAGGAGGACGGTGCTGGGGCAGGGGCCGAGGTGAAGCTCGGACCATTTCCTGTTAAACTGCAGTACAGCTCCTCCTGGCTGCCCGTGCAGTTGGGAGATGACACACCACATTTGCCCTGGTTGCCTCCTCCACTGCTGGTTCTACGATACGATGTGGTCTTCTCTGAACTAGAAAATGACGCAACAGTAAGGTGAAATCATGCTGACAAAGAAAGTTACCTGTGGAAATATGGACTGATAAAACTGAGGGAGACTAAATAACCACTTGTATGTGGGTAGCATTACAGCTTATTCATGTTTTGGGGAAAAGAGATATTTATATTTAATTTTAAATGTAAAGCAGTGCTGTCTTACCTGACAGGTCCTATGTGACCCTGAGAGGATGTTGGTGTGACACTGCTTTGAGATCCAGAACCAACACCTGGTTGACCATCCCAGGTCTGCCTCTGTCTTCTGAGCAGACCTCGCTGTCCCTGTGGGGACCTGGGGGATCTCCGGCTTTGGTTCTCCGTGTTGGGTGAAGGAGGGCTTTGTCTTGCTTGTGTCTGCGAACTGGATGAGTGGGATGCTGGGTTAGAGCAGCGTCTTGGAATGGGGTTTCCTTCCTGTGTTGTGACTGAAATCTGGGGGTCAGATCGACCTGTAGAACAAAAGAAAATTACTCGCTCAATAAATAAGTATATAATATAATAAATAATATAGAAACTGCATTATAGTGCAAAATCTCAACAGCTTGGTGGCTTTGAAAGCAGTCTTGATAAACATGAACGTTTTTCTAAGTGAAAGCAGAGTGGTTAGGGAGAGAAAAAGTTAAGCGTATACAGTAGCTCACCTCTTTGGATGGATTTAGCCGGCAGCGGTGGAGGTCCTAATGTGGGGGCACTGTTGGCAGGAGGATTTCTGTATAGGAAGTCTAGATTCTCATAGGTCTGACATGGCCTGCTCCCCATACTCGCATGGGCACCGTTCGCCACATTCCACTGGGCAAAGGAAGTTCCCCCTCCTCCGTTAGTAAACTGTGGAGAACGGTTTTTGGGAAGTGGGCTCACCTGGGAGAAAGTCGAGTAGCAAAAAGGTCATTTATTTAGTTAGAACTATAAAAATGTTGTCATGGTTTTATGAGACTGAAATGTAACATCATGTGATTGAACTGGACTGTGTGTATTGTTCACCTTCTCGTCCAGGTCATCCTCACTGTCATAGAACTCCTGAGACTGTGTCTCCCACATGAACTCCACATGGATCTGGGAGTTAAACTTCCCACTTTGGGCTAGTTCCAACTAAAACCCACAAGAAAGAAAAACTCTTAACAACAGAAACAGTTTTCATTTCGGGGCTTTTCCTGCATTTCAGTTTCACTTTTTGGTACAGGTAAGTAAAAATGTGTGAATCTAGTAGTCAGGGACTTTGAGATTGATCAAGAAGGTTTAATAAATAAAAAAACAAAGGCAGAAGTCTGAATGTGATCATCACACATCCCCATGAAATGCTGAAAAATCATTTGACAAAAAAATAACTTTGTCAATGTCCCTGAGTTTAGAGAATGTTTCAAACACAAACAAATAGTGGTAAACAATATTAAATAACTAATCCAAACTCAATAACAGATCACCTCAAATCGGTTTCACACAGCCTTTTATGAGTAAAATGTGGGAATTCTGAGACAATTTTCTTGTGCAACCATTTTCCCATTTCTACACGAGCCGATTAAACAAGGACATGAACAATCAAACAGGATATTACACACAGGGCAGATGGCCGGTAACAAAATAAAACTGGTTTATAAATGATACACAATGGGACTTGATGAGGATACGATTCCTTGTCCTGGGACTGAGTCCTTCTGAGTGCTTTGCTGCACAGGGAGTTATTTTAAGGTAGTATTTCCAGCTGTGGACGTTTTCTTGTTTGGATTTTGGGGCTGCCTTTTCGGCGGGTATTTTAATGTTGATTTTGGGTTACTTTGACTTGATTCTTTGTTCCTTACTTACTTCCTGACTGCGTGTGTTCTTTGAATATATGAATTAAAACTTATAAGTGGAACTGAACGTCTCACCAGCTCGACGCAGTGCGTATGCTGCAGCCTTCGTGCAATATCGAGGGCGGTCTCTCCAGCAGAGTTCACTAGCGGATAAAATAAATGTGTTAAGTATTTACTGATTGCACAGAGTGAAGAACAGTTAATGAAGTAGAGGTGAAAGCACCTGTGTGTAGTGTTGCCTTCGCTTTTAGCAGTAACTTCAGAGACTCAGGTTTGTGATATAGGACACTGTAGTGAAGAGCTGTGTTTCCTTCTGCTGTTCTCTTCTCTAGACAGTTGCTGGAGCGACGATACAGACAGATGGTATTAAGCACCATAACCAAGTCTCACAAAACACATCAAGTGCTGAATCCTCTTCACACAAAGGAAATAACAAATCATATTTTACTATTTGTCAGTGGCTGACCTGTTCTGGCAGAGAAAATCAACCAGCGACAGAGAGCTTCTTTCCTCCAGACGCACCACAAGATGCAGAGCCGTCTCTTTGGTCTCCTTAAACAGGAAGAGAGGAACAAATGAGGTCAAGCTGTTAAACCCTGAAGAGTTTTTACATCTACACGGTCAGTCTGAGGTCTAAAGTGGCTGCATTTTGTATTTGGACCTGACAATCAGATTGGAACACATGCAACTAAAGCAAAGTGAAATTAACGTCAGAGGTCGACAGTGCAACAACTCATCTCCGTTTGTGTTTTAAACTGTGAAAACATTCCTACAGCTACAAGCATTGTCTGTTTGTGTGAAGATAAAAAGAGAGGCAGACAAAGAAGGAGAAGTGCATGTGTATTTCTTCAACAAGCCCATCTCACTTGTTCTCCTGAGACGTGAGCTCTGACCTAAAAGCTGAAACAATAAACGAGGACTAAGCAACACAAACGTGTGTGAACGCACACACAAACTGAAACCAGCCACATCACACACATTGTTAATGCAGAGCATATAAAAAGAAGTAAAGGTGTTTGAGAGAGACGGCAGATGTGAAGAGGAACAAGATTAGAGGATGAAGAGAAAAAGGGAGGCAAAGTCTAGATTACAGGTCAAATAAGATGAAAGGACCTTCGATTACCTGCCACATAAACCGCACAAAAAGACAATTAACACATGCTACACATACTGTTGTATAATTTTAACATTTTATTCTCCTTCTAGCCACAGTGGATTTCAGCCATAGTGGGAGGAACACATTTCTGATAAATGTACTTTTTGCTGTAGCATGAAACGAACAAGGTGGGCGGGCCCGTCAGAGGGAAGCCGTCAGGCTAAATGCTTGACATTTGTGGGAATGATGGTTTAAAGATTCATTTGCATTCTAACGGTCAAGTTAGAAAAAAAATGCTGGTGTGGAAATCCCCTTGTAGCTGTAAATTATCGTCACCTGTCCATCAGGCAGCACAAGTGGTTTGGCCAAGTCTGCTCCTTCAGCGTAGAGCTGCAGAAGAGACACGAGGTCCCGACATCTCGCAGCATCCCACAGCCGGCTGGGATCAGCGTCTTCTCTTCGTAGGACATACCGACGCTCGACATATTTTGCCACGATGTACTCCTTTCTGGCATTCCTAGTTAAAAAAAAGGAATTAAGAACTACAACAAATAGAAAAATTTGTAATTGCATGTCTGGTTTAAATTAAATCGGGAACCTACATGTCACTTTGTGGCAGAGGTTTGACAGAGTCATTTGGGAGGCAGGCCTCCATGATGTCATTGAATCTGGTGTTGCCAATACTGACAGCTAACTGGAGACATGCACAACGCAACAAGAAAGATGTGGCATGAAGGCATTCAATGAAAGGCAGGCTGTTACATAATGTGGCTAATTAGAAAATAATGACAGAAATCTGCGTCTGTGCTTTAAGTACCAGAAGCTCTGAGGTGCTAAGTAGGTCCAGAGTCAGAGACTGAATCCTGGAGTAGTGGACACCCAATTCTCTGTGGATACCAGAGCACTCTATACAGGTCACAATGCCCAGGTTAGTTGACAGCCATGTTGGATCTACAGAGCAAATATACAGACGATGTTAAAAACATGAATAACTTTCATTGCTTTGTTCACCGTGTAGTTTTAATTCTGCAAATATCATCAATAGCAATGACTGGCTGACCTGGAGCCCCACAGTCGGCACAAGCCTCGTTGCCAGGCATGTGCCGAAGCTCTGCGATGATAGCTCTGGAAAGTTCCTGGAGCCCACTGTCTTGGAGGTGGAGCTGGTCTCCTCCCAGTGCTGTATTCAGGGCCTCCTCCTTGCTGTTCTGCAGCACTGACATCCAGCTGAAGCACAGACATACATGCAGTTGGCACCAAGAGAATCCGAGGGATAGATCATTTCAGTGTTTCCCTCTGAAGATCAGAAGCAGCCCACCATGTGTTTTGCATGTGTTTTTTTGCTCGGTTGTCTAATGATGAGTCATCTTCACTCTCACTTTCTCAGTTTTGAGCTCTCTACCCTCTACACTCTGAACTTCACGTCTTTCATTTCTCTGGCTCCAGTATTTCTTTAGTTTATACAAATCATTTCCATTTCCCTCCGCATATCACATCAAAGAAACCGCCTGGGGCCCACACACAGGGGCTATGGCATCCCACAAAACCCCTTGGATGTAACCCTCATCCAACGCCACATAACAGCACACAAAGTTCCCTTGCTTGCTGTCTGTGGCTAGAAAGAGAAGGCCCGCCCAACACCAGCTGGGCCAGAGGCATCTCACAGGACGTCTTTCTCCTTCTGCAGCCTCTTGTCCATTGTTGGCCACCCTGCCCTATAGTGCCTACAAGATCAGACCTCCATTTTACTTCATCTTGAATATTCGTCTTAATCTCTTTCTCCTTTCTAACCGTGAGGTGAATAAAACTATCCTAAACTTATAAGTGCAGTCTAGTGCATTTATTGCTTACATCACACGTTCCTGCTCGTCCTCTGCCTGGAAATGGTATGTTCGGTTGTCTGTAGAGAAAAGGTAGGGGCGGTTAGGCATCGTCAGTAGATTTTAAAAAAGTCAAATAAAATTAGCCAATAGAAGACGTCGCATGATTAATGGTGACTCAAAACAAGCATGACACACAATCACTAGCCTTTCACGTCATAATTATTGATGATGAAGGGTTATTGTGATGTGAAATCGTAACACAATAAATATTTGTTATGTTCAATTAATGTTTTCTATCCTCTTCAATCTTGCCCACAGCTGTTCAGCACATGATTTTTAACAGTCTTTGACGGTGATACGCTGAGGTTAGAGTCAAAGCTTAGGAATGAACCTACGAGTGATCAGGTCAAAGGTCCTTCTGTCGTCTGAATTTGGTCGCACCTGACAGGTCAGTAGGTTCAGTTTGGCTGGTGGTCGATTGATCTGAGGAAAAGCACAGAGCTTATGTCATTATGCATTGAAAAAATGGCCATAATAAAACTGATAATGCAGCCCACATGTTCTCACCGTACTGTGGGAAATGGTCAAGCAGCCGAACTTGACTCCACATTTTCTCTTCTGCCACACCTTCCTGATCCTACACAATAGAAAAATCCCACATCATGAGGAAAACTATTTACCAACATTATAACAGTTATCAACCTGAGCAGTTAAGCGTTGTGTAGGGTTTGTCTATGACACACTGTGCTGGCTCCGCTTTCTTCTGTTACACTCTTCTGTTTTCACTATCTTTACTGAATCGGGTTAAAATCTTCATCTGTTTTGTGTCAGTGGCCTGAAGGAAGTTTACCCTCCTTCATCTTCCATTTGCTCTACTGAACCAAATCCTCTCTCCTTATCACAGAATCATTTAGGTCTGTGTGTGTGTGTTTGTTTATATGTGTGTGTGTGTGTTTGTTTATATGTGTGTGTGTGTGTGTGTGTGTGTGTGTGTGTGTGTGTGTGTGTGTGTGTGTGTGCCTGATGCAAACGTTGGATCTGCTCGCTTAGCAAGTCTGCCAAAAACCTCCACAGGAGGGGCCCCTGCTTGAATCTTCATCTCACTATAATGAAGACCAGCTGGGCTAGACAAAGTCCCCCCAATTTTTTCTCCATGCCTTCTGTGCTTACTCTTTACACAGCTCGGCTCATTACAGCCCCATAGCGTTAGTGGATTTTTTTCATTAGCTAAAACATAAACATGTCGACTTTAGAGTAAACGTAGAATTTCTGCTGTTAACGAACCAGCACACATCGCTCGTATAAAGTTTCCATCACAGTCGGATGTTAATACATATGTACGCTGTTCACATCTTGTCATATTAACGCCATATACTGTCGAATCTAATACAACACCGCATGTAACGTGATATCAAGACGCTATAGATGACGCTTGTACAAACCCGTCACTCTTCTTGAGAAGGAAGCCAGACTTCTCGGTCCCATACTTCTTGTTGCCCTGAGGTTGGTGTATACTATATCCACTGCCAGAGTTCTTCCTGTTCAGGCACTCCTGGGATACAAACATGGACTTAGCTTCAAAGGTTTCATACTAGCCGCGCAGATCGTATCAAAGACAAAGTCATTCAGTCAACTAGCAATTAAAACCGTCTGCTGCTAGACCTTTTATTGCGTTGTTTTAGTTTATACACAGGTACAATGTTTCACACACGTAATATACTGCATTATAAATACCAGTACCTCTTTCCCTTCCACCTGGAAAAGTAACCTGAGAGATTCCCTTAACTGAGTGAGTTGTTTCACCTCCTCATCCTGGTCCTGACGCACCTACAATACACAAATCATACCAATCATAAAACTCAGTTACAGCACAACATGTTTTTTGTTTTCCTGAATTCATTAGCTCATACTCCGTTTATGATTTGTACCAATCATTTTGGGTGTGGAATGACAATACATTAGAGCTTTGTGCAATGGTCTACATAATGCAAAACAAGAGCTCACTGCAGTTTTTTATATTAAAGCAACAGAGAGCTTCCTCTTGGTGCAACATGGCTGTGTGGTCCAGGAAAAATACCATTTTCCTGAGAACCCTAACACACACTAGATTCTGTCTGGATTTCCTTCTTTAGGCTGAGGTCTGGCGTGTCTGAGCAGGTCAACGATCCACACACGAAGAACCAGAAAAACCTCTAACCTTCCCAGCACCACGGTTAATAGTCTGTTTCCAGTGCTCTATCCAGAAAATAAAGGGAGGCAGATTGGAAACCAGTTGGAGTGGTTGGGGAAATAGGCGTGCATGGAAATGAGTGGAGCTTGTAGTTTCATGTTGTGGGAATAGACTCCAATAACAATATATATCAGCTGGGGTAAGTCGGACACACTTTAAGTGTCTCCTTAGACACAGTTTAACCTACTGTTGTGACAGAATCCAGATGACAAATTAAGAAACTGAATGGCTCTGGGTAGATAAGGAATAATGATAACATCAGAATTAATATGTTTGTCCATTTGCAAATCACAACAAATTTGAATAATGCCAAAACTGGTTAGAGTTAAGATGACTAATATTTGCCTGACTAATGTAATGCAGGACAGACAAACCAGCAGCAGTTACCGTGTGCATAGAAGCAGCAAGTTTTTCAATAAACGGAGAGAGATTCTCTGCAGCTTTCAGCCCGTCCTGAAAGAAACTGAGACCAGACAAAGAACAAATGCTGAGTCATGGTGGTGTTTGAAAATCCAGGCTCACACCACCCAAAATGTCACATGCTGAAGCTGTATAAGCAACTTATGCTCCCACACAAAGCCATCGGTATGACTAAAAAAAACAGTTTTACAGCATTAATAGCATGTAAAAGGAAGTGAAAACCAAAAAACCTCAAATAATATACAACAGCTCAAATCCACCTGCTTTCTACAGACTGACTTCAGCAAAAATAGTGAAGTTGACGTTGGATGACACTGACCTGAGCTGGGCCTGGAAATATTTGATGAGGCTCTGGAGAAGATCTGGGCCCTGACGCACCTTCAACTCTTGGATCTTCAAAAGATACTGAACACAGAAGGTTAACGGGTTAAACAAACATCAGCTGCTTATAGAAAGGTCTGATTAATCCCTCAAAACATCCTAACTGAATATAAGAACCAATGATGCTGTTTTTCAGTTCAAATGTAAGACTACACCTCTGCTGTGAGCTTGTTTACAGTACGAGGCCGCTTGCTGTCTAGGACACTGCTCTGTATTGCCTCAAAGGTCGCGTGCTTTCTGATAACAATACAGTCAGTCAGTCAGTGAACTGTGTTTACAGGAACTAGGAAAAGCCTTCATCATAAATGCTTAAATAACACACACATAGTGGGGGCTTATTGTGAATTATTTCCATCCTGTCCTACATCTAAACCCATACTTTAGAAGGCTTTGAGTACAAGCTAGTGTTTTTAGATTTGCGTGGAAGGAATTACTACACTGTCATTGCTCCATAAAACCCGTGTGAGTCTGAGTCCATTCGTTTCACGGCAGCTGAACCGGAGAGCGGCTCGGATGAAGCAGTGTTTCTGTTCTTTGTATATTTGAGTGGGTTTGTGTTTTATGTCTGTGCATCTAACTGGATGTAGAAGGAAGGGAAAAAGGAAATTCCATTTTGACAACTCCTCTTTGTCTCGACAGCTGGCCTGGGTCAGGATCAGACCATATTTCTTAAGATTTCCTACAGCCGCAGCTGAGACTCTACCACCTGTATGCACAGTCAGTGAATTTCACAAGAATTCCCCACAACTTAGCTTTCAGGTATGATGCTATTTTCAAACATTTTTAAGCCCTTGAACTGTGCTTCAATATGTATCTGATGCAGTTTCGCGGCAACTGTAGAAGAATCAACCTCTTTAACTAATATTTGAGTTTCTAAAACACAATGTTTTTCTATCTGAGACAAAAAGAAAAGCTTGACCATACAGTCGACCATGCATGATACATGTCATGCACGGGGTAGACCACCCTTGTATACTAAATCAAGCTTGCCTCAGGTATGTGAATGGTGTCTGGCTCTGGTATTTTGATTGGCACTAATTCCTTACCTCACACATTTGCAGCTGAAAGGTCCTCCTCTCTCTTTCCATGTCCTCCCCTCCATCTGATCCCTCCGCCCTGATCAGCCCCAGCTGCCTGGTCCTCTCCTTCTTCTCCTTCTCTAGCTTCCCTCTGACAGGGGGAGGAAAAGTATAGGAAAAATAAGAAGGACGTTACTATCCACACACAGTGTGTCATCCGAATAACTTTTTCTTCTAATGATTAACTACTTTTCAGGTCAGCTGATTGTTTTCTGCCACAGAGAACTTTTTCCCGTAACATTTTTACCTTCCTCATGGAGAGAACGAGAGACAATAAAGGAGAAGCAAAGTCTCTTTACAACATTATAAAACACTTTATACCACCGTCAGAATGAGATCAAATCGTGCCTCAGCTTTATTTCATAGTAATACGATAGAGAACGATCGTGGGGAATGAACTACCTTATTGTTATACTGATGTTACACTTCTGTGACCCAGTAAAATATTAGCCTTAGTCCTATAAATGTTTGACGTGATCAGCAATGACATCTGACTTGAGCATTAGTTTCTCATCTGCCAGGAAAACAATGAGACTCAAAGCTGAGGAACTGGACTTAAACACTAAGCAGCGAGAGAGTTCGGTCCATTACATCTTTATGTCGTACTCCTTCCAGCTTTTCTCCATCTGTTTCTTGAGTTCCTGCAGAGCAAAACAAAGAGAAGTGAGGAAAGAAGAAATGTTTTTATGTCACGGCTGCTGTCTTACGGCCAGACATATGATCAATCGTCCATGCGTAGTCAGTGAAGCAGGATTTTACTGGCTCATACATCTGGTATTATCTGATTGAGTAAAGTCAGACAGTTGATGCAGAGAGATGATTACCCAATGTAATAATTAGCTGGGTATCTGGCAGAACAGGGTTGAAGTAGCACTATGCTTTACTTCACATTAACGGTGTCAAACTGTCAAATTAACCGTTTAACATGCGGGCTAGTGACAGGCGTACACAGAAGGATTCACCTGTTACATTACTCACCAGTCTTTTGGTATAGTTATTCAAAAGGAAAAATATTGGACAAGACGGATCAGTTCAGTATTAGTAGTAACATACGGTAGCTCAGGGTCACTCATTAATCTTTATAAACAGCCTGATCCTATCCATTATTTTCTTAGGCTCAGTTCTGTCTACAACACGTGCAGATGCCCTCAGAGAGGAAATCCACGCTAAAACCAATTTTACAATAATGTTTTAATCATTTCAGACACTAAAGTCAGCATCAACAAACCAATTTTACCTTCAGGCAGGTGTAGCGTCTGTCTTAAATTGAAAATAAGTCAATATCCTGTGTATGCATTTTAGCCAGCAGAAACTTATTGATATACTCACTAGTCTGCTGTCCCGTAGCTCCGACTTCAGCACATTTTCCAAAGGAAACGCCATGATGTTGTTGAGATTTTGCACCTGAAATATGTGGACATAAGCAGACACATTTACTAAAGCTTGAATTTCCTTTGTCATGCATGCACGTCTCCTGCAGCACAAGCACAGGGTCACACACACCTTTACTGTATCCCATATGGGCTTACATTTCTGGGAATGAGTGTGGCTAACCCCAAAAACACAGCGAGTCATTTTGAACGTGTGAGTCATCAAAAGAAAATAGCGGAGAATAATCTGCACCATTAGGATTTTTGAAAGCATTTTTTGAAAGCATGACGCAATCTTTATAATGAAGTGTTGGGAACAGTAGGGAGAAAGTGGGAGTTATCAGAGATTTATAGACAGAGAGAAGATAAACTGTCTTGTGAAACTAGTGAGAATGTTCACCTTACAGTGATAAATAATTAGCACCAACTTGTCCAGGCAGGTAAATTTCCTCTTTATTTCTATCCTCTCATTTCCACGTGTTCACTGTTCAAACTTACAAAGTCTGTTAGTAAATGTCTCTGCAACCTTTCCACAGATCCTGGTGGATTACAGCTAAGCTCCACCCTGCTCTTATCATAAATAATATCCAAAGGTTTCCGCCACTGAGCTGACTTTAAGATACTGCCCTAGAGACCTGGTTCTATTGTTTTGGCTAACATCCAGCAGCTGAGGTACCTAACAGATAATGTATGAAGGTATGACAAGGGGAAATACCAGCTCCCAGTGCCAACATGCCATGAATGCACATAAACGCTTGTACGCCTGTATGCATACACAGTGAGCCATTGTGCAATTACTCACATGTGGCATTAGAGGACATGCTCAGGTTGGTTTTGCAGTATAACTCCCCGAATGACTCTACTGCTGGCCTTTTGAAGCCACTTTCTTTTCACATGTATGAGACAGAGTTTCACCCGTAAGGCCTCGACTGACACGTGCGTATGAGAGAATGTTTGTGTGTGTACAAGTGTTTATTCACATGTGGAGGTCTGAGATGGATTATGAATTACCGCCATAGAAATTATCAGTGGAAGGTTTCCATTCTGCCCTATGTTGTGCAAGCATACCATGCCAATATGTAGCTGTTGAAAATCTATTTCTTTGATAAATTCATGCATGTACATACATAAGCACATATATACTTTTTCTTCTGTTTTTCCCTATTTTCTCTCTACGCTCATACACAGAAAAATAGGGTTTCTGTAAATGAGCTCTCTACTACAGCTAATTCGAAGAAACCTCCTCTTTCCCTTCCCATTCTATTTTTCCCTCTTCGCTTTTTCCTCACCAGATTTTTGAAGAGGGCCGTGACCTCTCTAGTGAACACAGCAAGGTTGAGGAAGCCTGTGGAGATTTCGTTGTTGTCCTGAGTTAGGTGGCTGTTCCCCAGGTTCTCTAGCACCTCAATATACTGCTCCTTGTTGTCCACATGAGCTGAAAAACAACACGTATGCACAGAGTGGGTATAGAGTGAGTAAGTGAACAGTTATTTAGACTTGAGTCAGATGTGTAGAAAATCTAAAGGAGGCAAACTGACTTTCCCAGCGAGCATATTTTAACAAGACAAACATGTGGGATAAATTAGTAGAGGTTTCCACCAATCCTGGAGTAGGAAAAAGTGTTTCTCTGAGGCTTGTAGGTCACTTTACCAAGGGTCACGACCTTTGAAGGGGTCTCACTCTCTCGTATTTATGTAAAAAAAAGGCTGAATGAAAAGAATCTAAGCTCCACTTGGCACCACCTTAGTTTACATTTTGCTCAACTAAGTTTTAACCTCGAGCTTAGAGCAGAACATCAAATAAACAAAACTTCTAATTTAAGCAGTGGAAATCACCTCATGAACCAAAACAGTGTTGTTCAACATATGTAATACAGAAAACATCTTAGTTGACTTTATGATGGTTATATACTAAAAAAGGCAGGTGGCACAACAAAAAAAACCTTAATCAGATATTCTCACCACAGATGACTATAGTGGCATAAGCATGAGGCATGAGCATTGGAGGAGTAGCAGTCTGTTTCTTGCTCCATTTTCCACTACTGTGAAATAGCAAAGCGACTGTAGCTGGGACACAAACTGTCAAATAGTTCAAATGTATAAACTGAACATTTTGAAAAATGATGGCGGGCAAGAATGCAGACCTACTGCAGAATAGAGGAAACTAAATCTAGGAGCAGCAGAAAAACTGAGCCCTCGAGGCTGCATGGTCATTAAAAATTATAATAACCAACAAAATTCATGAATCTATTTAGCAACAAACAGCTGAGTCACAATGAAGCTCTGAGGACGACTTTACATTTGACCTTTAACTAACACATACCAGCACAACAACATTTTCACTACTCTTCCAGAACACACACAGAGTCACAAGCCTCAGAGTCTTGGCAGAGAAATTGTACTCAGCAGTTTATGGGAATAGAGAAGGAAAGAAGAGAACATCTGACCGTGTGTCGTCGTATGTGTGACACAGTAACAGGAGTGGATGTATGGGCCTGTATGCGTGGTGAGTCAGACCATCACCAGGACTGATTAAGGGGTTCAGGAACATAAAGAGTGGAGAGGGAGCGTTAGCGGAGCTCCAATCATCACATTACTGGAACTAACCCAGATGCTTCGACTTACTGCGGAGAAAACAGAGGTGAGTCGATGCAGAATAATCGCGGAGCACTTCCCCGCAGATGCTTCAGCTCTGCTTTCTGGATGCGGTTGCCTAATACTAAGCAGCTGTCTCGCTGACTCACCCATACTAAAAACTATGAGTTGAAGCATTAAAATGAAAAGCAGACGTGTAAGCGAGAGGGAGAAAAACAACTTCAGGATGCTATGCGATCGAACAGCAAGTTGTGGTGGCATACACCTCACAAACACGCACGCACACCTGTTGACGCCACGGTTCTGTTGGGTTACTGCTAATTGAGCATTTTGTTGTTGCCGAAGCTGTAGATAGCATCAACCTTAACACTGACACACGCATAGATCAGAAAACCATGCGCCCTGTTTGAAGGTAAACACAATCAGCCATCATCCCACACACCCTCGTCTCATACCAAGGGGCCTCACTCATAAACACCACTACCCACATGGACCTGCTGATGTCATCTGAGCTGGCTTGCACAATGAATTACTGCGCAGATCATGCAGATAGGGTTGAAAAGCCTGGGTAATCCTAACAGGCATACCTTGTGTTGGGGCTGTTTTCTTAGACGGGTAATGTTCTGTATGGGTGAGACTTACAGAGTCCGGATGTATGTATGGCTTTGATCATCTTCTTCATCCTCTGCAGAGTCGTGTGGTCCATCTCCAGAGACTGCAATAAAACAATCAAGAATAAGATCACCATCCCATGTGAATGCAATGTGATACGATCATTTATGTTGTGATAGTCTTCAGTAACTTGGGTGATTTCTGAAAATCCAATGCACAAACTGGGTCGGTTTCATCAGTGCTGGCGCATCGTGCTTCATTAATCACATAGGAGAGACGTGTGTTACACCTAATTTTCTCACGGTGTGCGACTGTGTTGCACAGTGAGTCAGCGGCTGCCAGCAACACAATCATCTGTCTTACATCATGTCACGTAGAGTTCAGAACTGATTTCACCTCTTCGTCGTCACGTCGCGAGTCGAAACACTTTCCCTCACCTTGTTTTCTGATTACTATAAACGCGTGATGTAAATACAGATGCAAACAGACAACTGGCTCTGTTGTATTTGGATAAACAGTCTCTTCCACGCCGCATCAAACTAGATCCTGTTTGTTTGTCCTTACACTAGATATGTGGCACTCCACCTACATGCCAGCAGAAATAGTTTTAATGAGCCAGTAACACAGACTTAACAGAGCCTCAGCCTCGTTAGATGGTGTTTTTTTTTAAACGCCCCAGTCCTTCTTGGTCAAGTCCACTCCCTAAGTGTTATTTCACTAATTAAAAGGCGATATGTAATGTGACCCTGCAGACAATGAATGGGAAAGTGATTTAGCGGAGACGGGATATGGGAGTTGCTCACTGCTGATGTGGTTTCCCCCACTTTGTCATATGGCTGGCAGACAAGATAAAGAGTGAAAATAAGCTGGTGCACGTCAACGAAACAGGTTGGGTGAGTTTTGCGTTTTGAAAATTATGCATTCAATCGAGAAAAACTCCCAATAAATACACACACGTACATGCTTTTGGTAGGGGACAAGCAGCTCCACCCATAAGTGTGCTGTTGTGAGGAAACTACAGCGTCTCTTTCAGTCTGTATGCAGGGATGCGTATACCTGCTGTAAGTGTGTGTGTTTGTGTGTGTGTGTTGCTGGGTTGCACATGGAGGCAAGAAAATCCACATTTCACTTCAACGTGTTAACAATAGCAGAAAACGTCAGGTTTGTTCTTAAAAACACTGCTGGGACTAAAATAGACGCCTTCATGTTCTATAAATATGGAAAACGAAAGCATCCCCTATGTATTTCATCCCTTTGTTGTTGTCTCTAATCAGGAGTAATAAGTAACAAGCAGCCAAGAGTGGGTAAACTGTCTGTCACTGTAAGCCACACACTTGCCCACTCATTACACAAGCCATTAATCTAGCTTGTTCCTGCTTAGCAGACTAAACATAATAACCACAAATCTATCTATAAAGCGACTGTCACATTTACATCTGTGTATGCCTGTCTGTCCGTCTTTGTGCACATGTGTAGGATTCCAGCAAGACCCTCCCCAGGGCAGCTATTCCAGCTATGAGTGCCATGGCCATAAATAAGGACATTAGCCCAAGATAAATACACCAGACAGCTGTCCAACACTGCTCCTAGAGTTGTTCCAAATAATACTGTTCACTGGCTTCACTGAGGTTATGTGAGATCTACTGGAGAACAAGACTCCATCTAGGCTTACAGCACAAGAGCAAACCATCATTTTGTCACGAGGAAGACAGGGATCAACTTGTGTGCACACTTGGATTATTTGTTTAACGAGTACATTGGTAACCTCCCTCTGCTTCCTCCTTGGCTCAAAGAGCTGTGGGATAACAGATTTCAAACAAACACACACACACACACACACACACACACACACACACAGATCTCAAACAAGATTTGAGCCAAAATATCTGTTCAAACAAACAAAATGACACATTCTCACAGGCCCGGTCAGACATGCACATGTATGCTGACACTCACAACACTCTGTGTGTGTGTGTGTGTGTGTCCCATACATATCATGTGACAGAAGAGTAAACTCTGATGTTGTATTACCTCATGTAACCTTTACTTCTGTGCTGAACCAGGTCAGCCTGCACTGGATAGCTATGAAGACAGCACCAACATCACTGACACAGACACTGGAAAGCAGCTCACACACTCTCTTTCACTTTAACTGATGCAGTTCTATCAGGTGTTGGTTGAACTCTACTGAAATGCTTTTTACAGTGAGGTGTTAACATGAACCTCATTCACGCAGATGGGATGTACAAAACGATAGAAACACCTGTCGGTATCACCAGCTGCAGCAGAGACTAAATCTCTTAAAGCACCTTGGCTGAACACACCTGATCACCTTGATCAGGTGTGTTCAGCCAATCAGAAGTCACAAATGCATGGATGCTTGGAAAACCAGCAGGGCTGCGGCCCTCGAGGACCGAGTTTGGACACCCCTGTCCTAAAGTAACCACACAACTCTCTGAGGCACTGACGGAAAGTGACAATATTTGTAGCAAAGTGCGTCAAGACACCAAGAAAAAGTCAAGCCGTTCCTGGCGAGTGTGGCTCATTTCTTCCTGAGCCTGGGCTACGACATGCAGATGGTATGTGGACAGGTAAACAACAGACAAGTGAGCGTGCCTCCCTCCCTCCACCGCTCTCACCTCCTCCACAGTGGAAACTGTGCTCCGACAGTCGCTCATTTTCGACTGGAAACTTGAAGTCGCCGGCGAAGACAAATCCTCGTTGGTCATGACTACGAAGTCCAAAATACTTATGAGCTCCGGCATGTTTCGAGCGATACGGGATCGGAGAGTCACTGAGCCCGGGTTTCACGCGCGTGTTTAATTCCCATTTGAAGGAAAAGAAAACGTTTATCCTCCCTTTGTATGCACCAGGCAAGATGGAAAAAAGTAGCTGTAGTCCTGTGGATTTAAAAACGTCGCTAACGTATTAAGTTGTCTGAAACCACACCTGAGTCCTGAACGAGTTTGGACTCCACTTCCACATAACGAACGTGTGCGCGTGGAGGTGGCCCCGCGCGCTATTGTGCGCCGAGGGAGGGAGCAAACTCCATCGTCACGTGGGAAGGTTTGCACTATCGGCCACTCTCAAAAGGCTGAAGTAAGTGTGTGTGTGTGTGCGTGTGCGTGTGTGTGCGCGCGCGCGTGTGTGTGTGTGTCCTGCCCTCCTCTCTTTCATTCTTACTTCTCATTTCTATGCGCGAGTCTGCGCCGTGGTCGCCATGGATATGCAGAGCGCCTCATTCAAAGACCTCGCCGAAAGGGAGGAACAGCAAGGAGTCCAAAGAAACAAGCAATGCAGAATTGTTTTAAGATGCAAAACAAGCAATATATTTTTGCTTAAAGCACAACTGAGACACGTGCAGAATTTGCACATGATATCTCTTGTAACACGCTTTTTAATTGGAAGCTCAGGGGTGTAGCATATCATTGTGTCTTTGCATCCTGATCCCCTTGGCTGGGGCTCCAAAAACTTCTATTCATCTCACGAAAAGACATTTTTCTATGAGCCAGGATTTGATTAGACCCTCCTACCTGACCTTCTCCTGCAGTCATCTGACTAAGTGAAAGAAAATGAAAGAGTGCATTAGAAGAAACTACAAGAGGTATATGTAGAACATAATTCCTGCATGCCTGGTCATGCATTGTCGTGTCTGTCAACTCAAAGAAAAGAGGTGTATCACTAAATCCTGCCTTAGGGAGAGCAGTTATACCGTAAAGTATGAAGTGCGGATGGGTGATTTTCAAAAAGCTCTACTGAATACAGGAGCTCCCTTTGTTTGTACTGCAAAACCACATATTTGCCTACATTTGCTTCCCAAAAGGATAATTAGTCCCAGCTATATAGACAACTTGCAGTTATTTTAAACATATTCAGCCATGAAATAAATTGCCTGATTCTATTGTGAATGGGTTTTATCTGTTCTTTGTAACTACTTTTACTGCCCCTCGGTGAATAGTGTAGAATGGAAGTTGTGTCTGAGGGTTAGCACTGTGAGCGTGCTGCTGTGTTTATTCACCATGATGGACAAACTCCTTTTTGTGTTTCTGCTTAGCAAATAACACACTAAAATGCACATTCACTGCCTTGCGTTGTCCATGCATGTTAGGGCATACACATTACAAACATACGCTAAAGCTTTCAGGAGAAAAACTGGTTTCACACTGTGATATGTGTGCAGCATTTGAACCTATATGCTCACTTTGCATGCACAACCTTTTGCTTGCCTGTGCTGGGTGATGTAATGCAGAGGCGTGTTGTGTCCAGACAATACCCCCCTTCAGTTTCTTTGCAGCCTCTAGTAAAGAGGCAGAGCTTTTGTGTGTCTGCCAGCCTTCCAGCCTGGGTCCTATTGTAAAACTGATCTAACTGGTCTGCTCAGGCAATGAACTAACATATAGTGGAGAACACAAGCCCATGGAGAGGGAGGGGGAGGAGAAGAAACGAGGGATTGACAAAGGAAAATAGTTTTAGAAGGTGGAGGAAGTGAGGGAGGAGAAGATGCACAGTGCAGGGAGGAAGACAAAAGGAGTGACAGAGGAAACACAAAAGATGGAGAGAAACTTCAGCGTCTTTCATTATTATAGAAACATGAGTGACAAATGTTATCTCCACCATTTCCTTTCCCAACACCACATACTGCACCAAACATATTGAGTCCTGCTTCTGCAAATGGTACTTTGAGGAGTCATTATGTCATCAAAAAGGGCTTTGAATCTTTTTTCTTCAACAGCATTTCAGAGCAAAGTTTCCACATGTTGGGCTGTGAGGAAGTGAGGTACAACACACGCAGTTTCTCCCCGAGGCACACACATAACAGTACCCGGAGGTCATAGCGAAATCTTCCAGTAAAAGATTACTGCAGCCAGGATTTCCTCGCTGCTTCCCAGCAGCCCAAGGTCCTGCATCGACCATCCCCCTAAAATCTTCTCTCACTCCACTCTGCTTGTTGACTCAGCTCCAACAGTCCTGCTATCAATTTACTACCCCTGTCAAGGCAGCAGGCCCAGACTTACCGTAAAATAACCCCTCCTCTGGTTGACATGGATGACTGAACATGAGGGATTTGAAGAGAACAAGAGAAAAAGGAGGGGATTTTATTTATTATTTAACATAAATAATAAAAACCAACAGGACCAAGAATCTGAAATGTTTCGAAGAGTTAGTGAACATTCACTAAGAGTTTCTGCTTTCATTAAACACATAATTCTTGACTCATGTGGTGCACGTGTCATGGCCTCTTAGTTGCATCAACCACCCCAACTGCACCCACCTCTCCAGCAAGCGAAGTTGGCATGGCAACAAACGTTTTCCTGACAGGGAATAAGTAGCCAAACTTGTTTATGATTCATAATAGAAAAAGCGTAATTTTAACATTTAGTATTAGGTATTATATTAATTCACCCCTCCAAAAGCTGTTTATGCTACCGGTAAATACCTTCAGTTCGTTATTTTATTAATAACTCTTAAATGGATAATGATTATAATTGTATACCTCCCAGAAGAAATAAAATCTTGAAACACAATCTGTTAGAACAATTGTGTGCTCTGCTAAAGTCAGTTCAAGGCGTCCAGTGGCTCCACATGAGAGTGGCACCAATCAGCCACTAAATTGCTTCCACACGTAATAAAAATAATATGACCACTAGGTGTCCTGCGGCTCCTAACAATCGCATGCATTTTTGCCGGCACAGATGGGTGCGTCTTAGCACCAGGGGCACCACTCAAAGAGGCATTTATGCTTTCAGCTAACAATATTTACCTCAGTACCTTGTTGTCACAGCAATTGGTCTGAAGGTGTGGTGTTAAGAAAACGGAGGTGGCCTGCTGTTTATGGAGCATGTAAACTACACAACTGTGTGTGTGTGTGTGTGTGTGTGTGTGTGTGGTTCCTGACATTTTAGTTTCACTTCAGTGTTAAACACATGAGCTGTTGTGCAACATCTGTTAACAGACACTTAGCACTATTAGACACCTGATGTTTGTTCAGAAGCAAACAGACACCACAGTTTAGAGAAGGCGGTCATGTGTGAGCCTGTGCGCGCAGGGACAATTTGTATCAGTGTTTTATTCCCAAGCTCAGCTTTCCATATAATACGTTTGTATATCAGGTTGTTTATAAAAAAAACACTCCAGGAAGAACAGAGCAAGTATTTTCTGACAGCTTGTGGAAAGGAAAGAACATCTGAACTTACATAGCAATTCAGATGAAGTCAAACATCCTAAATTGTAGTAAGGCTAATTTTTTAAAGAGTTTTTTATTTGAATTAGGAAAAACACAGAGCTATGCACACATCTGTGTGTAATATGTGCAACAGTTCCTTACTTCCTCTCTCCTTAGAAAGCACTAACACCATTCCACACTGACCCACTGAACTTTGACCTCCTGGGTGCCTCCTTCCTTTTGTTTGTTTTCAAAGCAACCAAGTCACAAAAAACTAATGCGGTGGTTTTTGTCTATCTGTCCAAAGGAGTTTATCAGCGTCATTGTCAGTCTGCATGTCAGCTCAGTCTCTCTTCTCAGGGAAAGTCCCTTCCTATTAGATCAACAACCTCAGTGGCTGTACCCTGGACCCTGTACCCGACTATTTTCCTGTTACTAATTTCCTATGCAGCCAGATTTCAAATTTCTAACTTTTTTTAGGGTAAAAAAAAAAGAATCAGAACAAAGTAGGACAAATGTAAGTGTAAACCATGGCTTTGTTTATTTACTCATTTCAAACAGACCACACAATATTACAAAATATTAAGTGCTGCATGTCATACAAAACATTTGCGCCTCCTTTGGAAAGACCAGTGTCAGCTTTCAAAAGAAAAAGTAGGTATAAATACAAAACAAATTATGTACAAATACCAGAAAAATAATGCTCATTGAAAAAAAACTACAAGTTCAGATTTCTCTTTCTCTAACCTACATTTTAAAATCACACGCACAGACACATCATAACACCCATTTAACATGCTGTCAAATACACACACAAACACACAGTTCAAGTTTCGTTAGGACAGGACAGTTAGCTTATCTCTGCAGGGTAGAGGGAAAGCCAAAGCACCTCAGCATGAGATTCAAATTACCAAACTTCTAGAATTCTACCACAAATTTGTCAGCATAAAAAACACGGCTGCTCTGACTGCAGGTGCGTGCCCTTTATATTTAATGTGTCAACACATTCACGGAACAGTAATCGGATATTTGTCATGGTTTCTGTTATTTAAATCAACAGATCATTTAATTTTATTTAGTTAAAAAACTAATCATTCCTCTAATTAAACCTTAATTAATTAAACAAACTCACCTTTCACCTCACTTTATTTTTCGGGGGGGAACATTTCCTGAGAAATACAATAGTATTTTTACACTACAAAATCACAAATTATGTGTAAAAAAAATCAGCTATTAACTCACACCAGTAGAGAAGCAAATAAAAAAAGAGATCTTCGTTTTCTCTCTTTTAGATTTATGTGTTTTCAGGTACTGCCTCTGGATCCGTTTCTGGTATCGACTGTCACAATCTGCATTTTTTTGGCAGATGAAGCTGCACCTTAACGTACAAGGCATGGCATCTACAAGCTTAAGGCAGAAAAGAGCAAACTTCTTTAGACAAAAGCAACATCCGCAGCACCTTTGAAAAGGAGCAAACTGATATTGATGTTCAGGTTGTGCCGTACTGCATGTTCTACAAGAATCGCTATAAAACAAGTTATTCACAGCTTCACTTGGTCAGTGTCGGAGATATGAAGACTCTCACGAACTCAGAACTAAAAAACATTAATCTTGATTACCTTAGCTTACTCTCGTGCAGTGATTGAATCCCGTAAAGCTGCATGGCAGTTAAAGCTGACATAATACAACGCTGCCCTCTACGGGCCAAAGAGTGCCACACATTTAGACTTTGGGAACAAGAAGGAAGACATCCTGAGTAAACCACCCGATACCCATGTTATCGGATGGTTTGTTGGTGGTTTGGATTTTAACACATGTTGAAACGTGACAGAGAACCAATAACTAATTTTAAACAGTGTTTCTGTATATTTGGAGATTACACATGCCAATGTGAATCTCAGCTTCACCCGTTCCTCCCCAACTGACCACTTTAATATTCATTTCAAAATACTACACAATTATGATTTTTATTTTATTAAAATAAACAAAGACGGCAACACGCCCTTTGAAACCACTAACATTAAAACAGACATGGCGAAAACAAAGAGTGATGGCTTCATAGTGTAATGTTTCCTACCTCGAGATTCAATTAAATATTTCTTCCTACATTTCCTCCTCCCTCCATTCATCACCATTCCTCAGCTTTTCAGGAGATCCCCAAGATCATAGGTGTCAAAGAAATCTGACACTCCCTCCCCATCCTCGAGGCTCCAGAGGTAGTCGTCGTGGTCCAAGGGTGGGGAAAAACTGACAAACGGAGTATTGGGATCTGCGGTGAACGATATGCCAGGAAGCTGGTCCTCTGTGATCTGAAGGAGGCTGGGAGGCAAACCCAGCAGACCCTCAACGTCAAGCAGAGAGGAGCTGGATGCAGCAGCTGAGGAGTTGGCTGGAGCTGCTGCAGACACTAAAGAAGAAAGACAGAGTGAGGCTTCATTTAATTTTTTTTAATGGTGTTGCTCCTGCAGAATTCTTCACAACAAAAGCGTTTGGGGCCTGAATTTACAGCAGAAAGTCTTCCTGATGACCTCAGAGGGACTAGGAATCAGACTGAGACTTATTATTTCACTAGTATACAATTAAATTTCAGCTGACTGGTTAATTGAAAATGAATATTAGAATTTGTTTTGCCTTTACATGTCTGATGAGAAGATCTTTATCACATAAGAACAAAGCTGTATCTAGGGCATAGCCAAAAAATGTCACTTTGGCTAATTAATAGGTCGTATTTTGTATGTTTAGTCTGTCTTTGCGTGGAGTCATAATGTCAAGCTTGGCTTGTGGCCACACAGCTGTTTGAGTTCTGGTGTAAAACTAAATTCAGACGTTATTTTCCTCAGCTTACATTCTACGTGCTCCTCCTTGATGCTGTAACTCGGTGGTGCCATTGGTGCTGCGGTTGAAGAGCAGGGTGGTTGGGGAAACTCCTTTTTAGGGGTGACGGCGCTCTTAACAGGACTAGCATCTTCAAGACCCTCCTCTGGACACAGGTAGACTTCAATGGGGCCATTTTTGCTCTTTAAATAGATCTGTAATGACCCCTGCTGCAAGGCGAAAGGAACATGCAAGTTAAGTAGTTACTCGTTTCCTTACATCTACTTCATTGGTCTTTCGGAAAACTATTAATCTCACACGTCCATCAGGATTGCTCACTAGACACAGCAGGATTTACATCCATCCGACAGCAGTATTGACATATGATAACAACGTTACGTGGCTCAATTACAAAAAAGGAAATAAGAACATCCTGTAAAATTCAAACAAAGACGTATTCTCACCCCTGCTGTGTCTGGCACCTCCAACTTGGTCTCAGCGGGAGCCTTGACAGCAATGACTGTCTGGTCCCGGAGACTGGCGATGGAGCGGATGTCCTGGTACGTTACATAGCCCAATGTGCAGAGTGCGGTCAAGGGTAACAACAGCACACAGTAAGTGGCTTTTTATACCAGAACAGAAGGGTTGCAGAGTGGATGTAGACAAACACCGACATGCGTGTAAAGGATATTTCTGATTGTCTTTATATTCAGTGAGTTGTTTGAGCTGAGTGGTGCTGGAATGGATCAGTTCATCCAGAGATCTCTCTGCTCGCTCCAGATCTCCCAGCTCTTTCCTCAGTGCACAGGCCTTTTCTCCTCCACCGGCACCACCCTCAAATACATCTCCAACCCTGGGAGAACACACATAAGTCCGTAAAATTATAAGACATGATAAACATTGTAATAAAATGATCAAAAATTAAAAAAAGAATTTCAAAAATTATCAAAATGTGCCATAACAACTAACAGCCACTAGATGGCAGATGCTACTCAATGCAACAACTGTTCAGTAAACACAATTAAAATATATTTCTAGAGATATTTCTAGAGTTTATGTTGTACTGAATTGTTCTGAAGCCTTTATCAAATATTATTTTTGATGTACTTAAGAATACGGTTCTAATTTCATCATTTAAAGTTAGTTCACATGCTAACTACTACTCACAGCCACTGGATGTTGTTCTTTGACTTCTTTCTGATCAGCTGGACACCCTCCAGAACATTGGTGATGTCATAAATGCGTCTTTTCTGGACCTCCAGTACTTCCGTGGCCCAGTTCAGGTCCAGAACTCCATCGGGAGACTCGGCAATTAGACCCACAAATTTCTTGGTCAACAGGCCTAGTGAGGTGTCGTAGCGCGTCCGCTCACCTGGAGACTTTGGGGCTGATAGCAAATAGAAAGACACGTTTCATAAAATAAGAAAACACAGCAGTACGGGTTATTTACTACTGTACTGGACATGATTTCACAGCTTCATTATGTCAGAACTAATCTCAGCATGTCATGAAGTTGATCACATAATGCAAACTGATTCAAGTACTTACTAAATAAGTAATTAAATCGGTTGACAACAATGTTCCATCTCAACAAACACCAACATGTCTACAAACACCTTATCTACAGCAATCCCTCTTCAAATGTGACTCGTTTTACATTCTGTGTTTGACATATTGTTCAAGCGATCGTGAATTTGTTGGGATTTGAAACAGAAAAATGTTGAATGTGATGACTGTGTTTATCCTTCTGGTGACAGAACTCGTCTATATCTTCAATGACGAAATAACTTTTTAATTCGTCATAGATCCAATATTCTAACATTTTTTTGTTAAACTAAACTAAACAAACTAAATTGGACCGTTTAATTTTAAAAATTGTTTTTCTCTAACACATGACCATCTCCTTCCAACAATCTTCTAAAGTTCTTCGACCATTTACCCTCACACACAATGCATACTTACTTACACACTAGGGAAGACCTGTAATTAGATTAATTCCTGGGACTTATATCCTTTGTACTCAGTAATTTATTGGCTTAAATGTTGCTTCTTTTACTGGTAAATTGGACTTAATAATAAAACCCGAATGACCCCTCACTTTACTTAGAATTTTTTGAATTGCCATTTTACTGTTTAAGTTACCAGCACAGAGATATGAAAACTAAATACAGAAGTATTATAGTTACTTCAAAGTAGTATAGTAGTGGTCCTTCTCATCTGAACCACACAATATACTCACTCCTTGGACTTGATATTGCTGCGAGGCTGCTTTTGCCTTTTGGTGTGCGGAACTCTGGCAGGTACAGAGGGTCCTCGAGATCCAGCTTCCTTTTAGCCTAAAGATGAAGGAGCAAATTAGAATAAAATATGAGCACAAGTATAGTTGCAATGTCCCCTGTAAGTGTCTCTCTAACCGTTTTTTTGTAATAATACCAAAGTACACCCTGCCCGTGACACAGTGACCCAATCAGATGCTGTCAATACTGCAACACAGGGGCCTATTCAGAAGTGCTGTGTCGTAAATGTGCCAACAGCCCTCAAGTACAGGAACAAAGCCCCGCGCTCACACTTTCCCAAGAGGAGCTCATCTTGTTTGTGTTTGTTTGTATGAGTGTGGGGTGGGGTGAGGGGTGCTCAGCTCTCAATCCACTGCCTGCAAAAAGCCAGGAAATCCCTGGAATCACTCATGACCTTTCCTTCCCCCCTCTACACCCCTTTCTTCTACAGCTTAACACTCGCCCCCAGGCGCAGGCACACACTCACACACACACACACACACACACACACACACACACACACACACACACACACACAGATGTCTCCAACACTCACAATCAAAAGCACATTCACAACCTTTGGTCCACAATATAAAATATTTATCTTTGTGTGACAACACAACAAAAGTTAATGTGAAAAAAGTACAACCTAACCCTTAGGATTGGGAAAAGACCAACTGTCTGCAAAAATTGGCAACACCCTAACATGCAGAATTCAGTGCACGAGAGAGTTCAGTCAATCAACAGTCAGTTCCCTCCTGATGGTGCGAGCCCACATAAAAACACACCGTTAACTCAGCTAATGAGACACGGGATTTCAGCTCGATGTAACGGAGGCTCTGGGTAATTTGTCGCATCTGGTCGGGACCTCAGCTTTTTATTATTGCAGTGCACAAGACATGAGCTGCATTTGCTAATAGGTTTAAGCTACTGACGATTACCAGAGAAATGAAAAGCAAAGTAGAAGTGTGGTATATTGGAAATGTGCCATGCGTGCATGTGCTGGTGTGAATGTGTGGACAATCAAGGCGGTCATTGTCCCAGTGTCCTTCCTGCTATGTCCACCTGTTGGCTGGCGACATCTGGAGCAGTACGGCAGGTGTATAACAGCGTTTAATCCCTATAGCAGATACGCAACCATGGAGACACTCAAACAAGACGGCAGACCGACAAGGGGCAAGCCGGGGACCAAAAAGTAACTGTTAGCATTTATTAAGATCCCTAATGGCATTAAAAGTTGTGTTTGTTGGTTCAGAGTCCTCACAATAGCTGTTCAACACCTGTGGTCACAGATAGGAATTACTGACACTGGTTTGTTTACAAGCGGAAACAGCTGTGGGTAAAAAAAAGAAAAAGGAAAGTCGACGGGTTTTATTTGCCTGTGCGATCAGTAGTGTTCAAAAACTTTACATGAACTCATACATTAGTTGCTCTAAATCTGCAGATGAAACCTGCAGCTTGTCTGTGTATTTTTCAGCCCTGTAGCTTTACACTGTAGAGGTGAAAGCAACAGACATTGTGACACTTTAAGAGGGGAAGCTTCAAAGTGCAGCTGTATGGGTTTGGGTGTGGGCTTTGAGAGCTCACTTTTTTTTTTTTGCATAAGGGAATTCTCTGGT
This sequence comes from Microctenopoma steveboyesi, assembly GCA_032359275.1. Taxonomy (NCBI): domain Eukaryota; kingdom Metazoa; phylum Chordata; class Actinopteri; order Anabantiformes; family Anabantidae; genus Microctenopoma; species Microctenopoma steveboyesi. The sequence goes on along the minus strand of JAUMHF010000014.1, from coordinate 7,722,287 downwards.
GACTAAACCATATTACTCAAACATCCCTTCATCACGTCGAGTGGATGTCATCTTTTTTTTCCACGAGCTTAGAGACCGCGAAGTTACAAGCAAGCATGCAGACATGTTGCATTTGGACAATATCCTAAGTATTACATTAGGATAAAGTCACTCAACATAGTTGCTGACGTGATAAGCCACAGGGAAGCCACCGCCATTTGGGCCAACTACTGTGAAACGAAACAGAAAAGGCCTGAGTCAGTATCACTCCATCTCACGTTTGCTCTAACCTAACCCTGCTCGCCTGCCCAGCTACACCCAAGTGCTGCACGTGGCTGCCTGTGTTTGCTGTACATTCTCTCGCTGACTCCCTCCCAGTCTGGCTAAATCTCCACAGCAGAGGTTCACACACACATACACACAAAGTAACGATCACGTGAAGAGCCTCTCCTCAAAACAACAAACCGCGTCAGTCCTGCTGTATTTAGGCTGTACTCAAATTCCATCCAAGCCGAGGGCAAGTTATGGTACGCCTGCAAATATCCACTCCTCCGTACGAAAGCCCCTCACAACCACACCTTTAGGTAGTCAAAGGGAAAACAATGGATGCATTGCTCATACAGTTGTCAATGTGCCCCTCAAGAGGAAGAAGAGAATGCTGATGATCTGCTGGCACAGAGGGGGAAGCAGGCTGTTTTGAAATGCAAAACTACCCCCATTGAGAACTTTATGCTCCAGGCTCAGTTTGGAGTAAAACAAGCTGAATGAGAGAGATTGAGTAGAGAGACACTTTGCCTGTGAGACAACCCAGGTGACATCTGCCTAAGGTCTCACTACGGGGCGTCCAATAAAAATCTCTACAACCAGTGGAGAGAATAATAACTCACAGAGTGGATATTGAGGCTCGTGACGTTGCAAACTGAGCAAACTGCCATGAAAATCCGGAGCCACGTGTGACAGAAAGGAATAAGTGAGACACTTATACTGCTCGATGTTATGCAGGTGCATCTCGTGGCCAAACTGCCATTTGGATGTAGACGATATTTCCTGTTTCATTTGACAGATGATCAAACTGAGTGACACTGACAACGAGCTTTAATGTGGAAGCAGGCACCATGCAGAGAAAGGTCCTCCCTGGACTTTGGAGGGAGGCCTGGATCCTGTAACACATTAACATCCCCATAAAGTCAAAGGGAAACAGGTACACAACATTCCCAATAGTTTACACTCACATGACAAACCCCAATACACTATCTTTTACTACAGGATACAAAATGAATAGGAATTAAATGATAGATTCACAGTTTTTCCATCTATTTCAAAACAAGTGTCAGTTAGTCATTACAGTAAAACTGGTTCTGCTTGCTTTAACCGTGCCGCCTGTTCATACAGGCCTGTAAGAGATGAGGCCTCTACACGATGGGGGTCAAAGCAAACAGATCTCCATCTGTTCAAAAATGTTAAGTGGATAATTGCAGCATTTTTAAAAAGAAATTCTCTTTTTTCGTTATTTTCCCTCCGTTGTAACCGTACAGGGAAACACAAAGCAAGCACTGAAATGAACAGGAGGCGTGATTATAACAAGAGAGTGTTAACGTGGCTATTGTGTTAAGACAGACCTGCCCCACGACTGTTGGATGTGTATGCTCTATTTGTATGCAAGAGAAACTGAGGTTTAATGCTAAACCAAGCATCCGGTTCTCCCGGGCAAGAAAAAACAAGCAGTGGTTCTTATGATATGTAAGATAAAGGAAGTGAGCTTTATATGAAGACACAACACTTCCTGTGAACACAAGTCCCATGACTGAACATGGCATGAACAGAGAAGTATTTCACTGTCCTCAACTCTCCTCACTTCATCCTTCACGCTCGTCATATACTCTCATGATGTTATCGCACACATCTAACCGAATCTTGCTCTTTTAGAGTTTGTGCATTGGAAAATAAAGATTATTGGTTGACAGGTTGTTGAAAATCTATTTTATCTGAGGCTGAAGCTCAGCTTAATCCGTTTGCTGCTCTGTGCATCTAAACATCCGTACTTAAGGAAGCAGGAGTGGCTGTAGATAATGCGTTCTGCTATTTGAGACATGCCACTCTTGGATATGTCTTTGTACGTGCTGTTGCTGAAAATGTCGAAATTTCCAGAAAGACCCTGACAAATGAAATGGGAAACCCCCCTAAAAGACCCCTGCGTCAGTAGAACTGAGCTGATGATGCCGCTGAGCAATGAGTCTCGTCATAAAGGTGAGGAAAAAAGAGGAAGCTCTGTGATGATACCTGCTGAAACGTTTTTTAAGACAGTGGTGAATAAAGGAAGGCACCTTTCTCGTTAGGATGGGTTCTACTGGGTTCACATTTTATTTTCTGACAACAAACATATCTAAATGTGTTTGTTCACGTCCAAACCTTCGAGCAGCATCACTCCCCAAAACGGAGGCTTGTCATTTTCTGACATGTGCTCAGGAAGTTTAATAATCATGGGAGTACTTCTGAAACCTGCTTTGAAATTTTGAAAGTGCATCAGTCTTTCTCACCTCAACTCTGCCCTCATTTACGATTCCTCACCAGCTGTGACATGACCATGTGCCAGAAACACCAAATGTCCAACCATATAGGCATTCACTGTGTATATGTATGGCTGACTAAAAATAGTCAACACCACGGTCAGTATGAAAACCCGGGCAGCATAGTGCCATTTATCTGCAACATGTCATAATCTTCTGATGATCGCATGTGCAGCATATGTGTACTAGCACATCCATAAGAGTCCGCATTAATCTGGGCTTTAATCTGTCACATGAACTGATCTTAATGCTGGATTAAAAGGGGTAAACACATGTTCATATTTCAACAGACTGGATCCAAGAACATATAAATAATTACATTGTAATGTCGGTGCAACTTGGAATATGACAAACCAGGTGGTCGCCCAGTTTACATCACTTCACTTCTGTCCTGCTAATCCTCTTGAAGTGCCTATTAGTGAATACGGCCTGAGGGCAGGGGGTTAACATGAGCTTTAGAGACCCTGTACATGCTCTAACCCCTAACCCATTTAGCCTCACAGCAAGTCAATAAACCTAAACGACTGCAGGAGAGAAGACAGAGCGGGTGAGGAGTGTGTTATAGTCCTCCCAGATGATCCAGGTTCTGTTTTTCTTTTCTCATCAACATGCATGTAAACTAAACAGCACACACCAGTTGTCTGGTTATGGCCTCTGACCTACAGAACTGGTTACGCAGATCCTGTATTTAGCCTTTATGACAGGTGCAGTCAGGGCAACTGTAGTATGGGTGTAATCTAAAAAGAAAATAAAAGCCTGAGCAACGCTCGTGTGAATGAATGATAATTATTTCCACAAATGAACAGAAATTCATGCAGTGTCTTCCCTGAGACTGCTAATCCTGCGGCATTGTTTGAGTGAGTAAAGGCTGCCCCAGATATCTCCCACTGTGGGGCCATCGTCTTTTCACAGGACCTTTTCACACACACACACACACACACACACACACACCGTCTGGCCCTGCCTAGCTACAGCTGGACTGCAGGAGAAAGATGTCACACAACTTAACATGGCAGCAAATGGGGAGACAGTGTACACACTCATCCAGGAGCAGACACAGAAACTCCTCTGTGGCTCATCACGTCAGATCATTATACTATTACATATTTAAAAGTGTCTCGAGTGCAGTCAAAAATGCATGCAATGCAGAATTATTACGCCCAAACACAGACACTAAACTCACTGTCCCACACTCAGAAGCAATTGTAGTGTGTGTGTGTGTGTGTGTGTGTGTGTGTGTGTGTGTGTGTTTGATTCTTTACCGGGAGTCGCCCGGAGGATGATCTGATGGGTTTAGCCTCTGGTCCATGGGGGGTTGAGTACAGGCTGTTGGCTCTTTGTTCGGTGGCGGTGGTGTTGCAGATCTGAGTGAAATAACCGGCCGGTACCGAGCTCATCGGCGGGCTGGACAGTCCTGTGCTGAAGAACTCAGTTTTCACTCCTCCCGTGGACAAAAGCTTCATCTTCTGCTGCTGAGAGCAAGAAAGCCCCACCACTGGTCGACCCGGCGCCGGGGACACGCTTTTAGGCATCCGCATCATTTTCCTGAGTGAACTAAATGTATCCGGATTTGGTCAAGCGGAGGTAAAATGTGCTGTTAGCTCAGCACACACGGATCACTTCGCTGCTAAAACGTCGTCTGTTATTGGCCAGCTGCTGTTGCCGCCAGCTTTCGATGGAAATAAATCTATATACTGCAAAAAATACAACAATTCAGCAGTTTAAATAGAAAGTGCATGAGTTGAACGCTCAACGTAGACTTATATATAGTTTTATAAATATCGCCTGTGAATGCAGCAGCCTGCTCGGTGTTGTTATCCTTTGTCCGGCAGAACAAACTTGCCATGCAAGTTACAAAAACTGATCCCTAAGTACACAAACTGTTTGAAACATCCAGCATTTGAAGGTCCAGTCCCGTGCGGCTTCCAGGTCTCACTGAGATCCGGATCCTCTGGAGGATTTCCACGTTAATTGTGAGCTCCTGCGATGTAACTGCTGTCCCTCCACCTCAGGGCTGCGCTCTCCATACAAGAGAACAAGAGCTGAGGAAGAATCGCTTTTTTAGCGCCAAACTTCATCCCGCGAAATTTAGATCTCCCGCGGTTAGAACTCGCATGTGATTGGCTAGCGGCACGTTCGGCTTGTCATATTTGCATAAGACAGTTGTACGTACACGGGGCTGGTCTTCTTAAAGAGACAGTGACATTATTTCTTGCCAGGCTGGAGGCCTGCAGTTGGAGAGAATGGCTGCTCATTAATTTGAATATAAACGACTTCAGTCTTTAACTATAGAGTTGTAACTTTGTTGTTACCACACTTTCGTGGTTAATGTAGAAAAGCAGCCATTTG
>JAUMHF010000014.1:7661639-7710882 GCA_032359275.1 Microctenopoma steveboyesi | reverse complement strand
TTATTTAGTAAAACACGTTAATGACCAGTCAGTTGACATGACCATACTGGTCATCATTTATGTTTCAGTAGATACTAATGGACTAATGGAGATTCAAATGGACTCATTGCATGTTTTTAACTCAGGAGAATAATAAGAACGCGCTTGAGCTGTCGAATCACTTTCTGCCTAAACATATAATGGAAGAACGTGTTTTATGAAAATGATATTTCTACTATTCCAAATGTTGCTGTCTTTCAGTTTACATCAAAGCTCGTGTCGTTCTGCTCCTATTTGGGTCTTATTTTCCTCTTTTCTCACAATCCTGTTTTGTGGAGGAATGCAAGCCTGAGCCAGCTGTGTGTCCTATCCCGACCCAGCTGTGTTGATCTAACGCGCCAGTCCCAGACATGCTGGCGCCAGCCTCCCGACGTCATCCATTCACCCCGACGCGCACTCCCCTCTTTGGCAGACGGCCCGCCCTCCCCCGTCCAGCACCAGAGGGGAGAGAAGCTGAAGCGCTCCGAAATTCGATTGGCTGAACAGGCCTGTCACTTACGCACACGAACGTACGCCCCCACGCTCCCCCTCTTCATCTGCAGATGTACTCACAGAAATTAGAAAAATCTTTCCAAATGCTCGTTGACTTGTGTAACGACAGATAAGATAAAATGTCTTCATGGAGAGTGACAGGGAACGACTGCACAGTGGCGATCAATCAGTGCTGGAGCAAATACAAATAGTTTTGTATCGGAGTTAGGAATAGTCCGTAGCACAGTAGCATGTATGTGTGTGTTCAGGACATATTTTGCAACCGCTTTTGGAAGTCTCGCCCACACACCGTTGTGGCATTGTACAATCCATTTACATCGCATTACGTCAGATACAAGGAGAAAAGATGATCAAATCTTACACACAGCTTCAAGATAGTACGCGTGTTTGAGTCTTACTACATTCTTATCTATATTCTGGTCACATCTGTGCGTAAATATGCGCACGACTGGTGTTATCCTCCCCTCACTGCAGAGGTTTAACAGATGTTCAAGTCACTGCCTTCCTCCTGGCAATCACCCCCCCCCCTCCATGCTTTCCGCAGCCGTTGACCCTGCACAACAAGCCACTCAGAGACCTCACTTTAGAGTAAACCACAATACTGAGCCGTGAGACAGGACTTCGTTCCAGTGCTATTTTAGAGATATACTGTACGAGCAGTGCACCGTATCCAAACAAGACTTTGACCTTAAATGTCTTTCTTAAATATGTCGAGAGCAGGACAAATAATGCCCAAACGTTCCCAGTTCTGGTGGGAAAATTATTTGTGTTTGTTGACATGCGCAGTCTTCTGGGCCAAGGGTTGGGCACAATTGATTGGACGCATGGGATTAAAGGACTCTATGTTGAGTAGGTTTTATTATGCATTTGATTTCTATGATCCAATTAAAATACAGCTACTGGAAACGCCCTCATTTTTAGGAACTGTGAGCTATTTCCAGGACATAAAAATACCAACATGAGTGTTTCCTCTAATACCCATGACAGCGCGCGCACACACAAACACAGTCACACACACCAGTGTGTCTGGGCAGGGATCAGGTGCTTGTCGGAAAGGCCCCGGACACAATCGGGTCTCTCTTTCAATGGATGGGAGAATTTCGAGCCTGGCGTCAGTGAGTCTGCCTCTCTCCCCGCCCTCCCTCTCCCTCTCCCCGCTCGTCCGTGCAGCTGGACGCAGACAATCAAGCGATCAACAATCGCCATGAATAATTAGCAGCCCCCTCCCTCCTCCTCCTCTCTCTCAATTAAATTTCAATCCTTTAGAAGTTACTGACAGCCAAATACTACTATTGCTACTATCACTTAATGATTTGCCTAAACAGCAATTCCTCTTCCTACTGTGTGTGTGTGTGTGTGTGTGTGTGTGTGTGTGTGTGTGTGTGTGTGTGTGTGTGTACCCATACCTGAAGCATCTGAATCTCTCACCTCCATCCAGCTTGTCTTCAAAGACTTCTCTCAATATAAAAAAAAAACAACAGAGCAAAGTAATGAGGGTCATCCTGTGAGAGGAGACAGCAGGAGGGAGGGAGACGGGGAGTCAGAGGGGGCAAACCACCATACTGTCATGTGGCGAGGCAGTGCTGAATACAGAAGGGTATCTTTTTCATTCACAAGTGTAGGCCCATCTTAGATGGATAATTAAGTGTCAAGAAACACTGTGGAACTCCATCCTTTGTGTGTGCCATACAGGATTCCTCCTCCTCCATTCCATGTTTTCACTCTGCCCCTCATCAAAGACGCTTCAGTGTCCTCTGTCAGCTTTGAACAGCCTACAGATCCCAAGCTTTTGTCCCGAGTGACCCAGGCTGTGACATGACATTTTCTGCACATTGTTGATTTGTACTGGTCATTTGTTATTTATGTTTGACTCACTTGTTCAAGCATGTGCATTTTTATTTATTCATTCCTTCGTCTTGCTTGGTTTTTAACTGAGAAGCCAACATATGTATCAAGATAAAAACACCCTTTTTAATTTCCGGAGGTATACAGTATTTCACATGTTAGCGTTTTAATTACTTAGCAGCAAATTAGATGTACTGTATCCTAACAGATTATTTAGTCGCAATATATGGCCCATATTTGGTAAAAGTGACTAGTGGTAAAATACACCTTAAACTGGGAAACCCTGCGAAAGCCAGTAACATAAGGCTATACTGTAGTTTCAGAAAGTGCGGGTGCCCATTGTGGGAATTGTGCTGTTATCATTATAATGTCAGGTGGTGTCATCCATGTCCTTGAGTGCAAATATTGTACTGTTTTCTCCATACAGGAATACATCAAGGCATTACAACAATATAGCAGGTGGGACACAAGCCCTAGAAGGCCATAGAGCCCACGGTCACCACATAGCACCAAAACAAGCTGACTACAATATTCAGGGCAACCGGGCACGTGGTTAGGCTGCCAGCTGCTGGTCATAGCATTGTTTTGTCGGTTTCATCGACCCTGACGGGAACAGTCCGTTTATTCTGCAGCTATTCCACTGAGGATAGACATCTGGCTTTGTGTAAGCATAGATAAGGTCAGACATGGCGATGGTGGTCGGGGGCCAGTTGACGTAGGCGAGGGTAAAGTGATTAGTCAAAACACTTTCCATCGATTCGCTCTCGAACAACAGCGAACAGTTTGCGAACTGGAATTATTCATGTTTATCTTTGACTGAAACATAATGAATTACATTCACTGGACTATCAAGCAGACCGACCCGCTGCCTGCTGCGGTCGGATGACCATTAATGGAAGCACTGCAGAGCATAATCTCGTTTCTCTCCAACAATTCCTCTGATTGTCAAAAGTGCAAACAAACACCAGAATGAGTGAAAGGACAGAGACGAGTTGGCTGTATCCGGTTGTTGTCTCCATATTGTCAGGGAAGAGAAACTTTGATCCACATCCAGCCTTGACCTCTCTCAGTGTGGAGCTACAGTCCTAATCCTGACCAAAATCAAGACCCACTCAATAACTTGCAGATGACTACCAGATGATGACCATAATAGCTGCAAATCCTCTTGTGTAATTGCTGTTTTTGCTGTTGTTTTGCAAGCAGGATATTTGTGGTAAATACACTTTACACTTAAGTGTAGGAGATTGTTTTACTTGTAATTAAGGACTATGAGGGCCACACGCAGAGTGTTAATCGCACACTGCTTTGATGATGCTGAGAGTTTTTGGCTGAAGTTGCCTGAAATGGAAATAAACCAAATCCAACGCTGGACCACTGGCAATGAACAATCCCAATGATGCACTGAGTTACAGTGAAGGAGGTCACGTGAAACGTTTGACAAATTTGTCCGGCCAATTTGCACACAGTGTGGTGATCAAGGCTAAATGCAACTATTCACATTGTTCACAGACCTCACACAACCAAAGTTACTGCATGTGCTTTTGTGAAAAAGACAACGTGGATTAGGGAAACGAGATGGAGAGATACAAAGAGGAAATTGCCCGGGCCATCATCTGAATGGAGAGAAAAGGCTCAGACAGTCAGAAAACTGTCTGTGGGAGAGACTTGAGGGTGAGTGACAGAGAGGAGAAAGACATGTCAAAAGAAGGAAGGTTTGATAGAAAGAAAGAAAGACAGAGGAGCTTGGCGCTAGTGCTGCTGCTGCTGCTGCAGGGGTTCAGCTGGTCAGACTTCACACAGACACACAGACAGAGGCCATTTGGTCCCTGGTGGGTATCTCTGCACCTGTGTGTGTGCGTATATGTGTGTGTGTCATGTTTCTAGGTCAAGTGGGTTCCTGAAATCTAAGATGAGCCACAGCAGTGACATTGTCCTTCTGTCACTGACATTGTATTCTTTTCGCACCTCTTCTCTCCACCCCCGCCCCCTCCAAGCACACATTTTCCAACACATGTGCTTGTACAAGTGAATATATGTCAGCACACACACACACGGGCACATGTACACTTGCCACCGCTACTCATCTCTTCGTGGTACCAATAATGAACCGAAACAGGGGGGATTGAAATGACATACAGCTGATTCATGCGTGCACACACACACACACACACACACACATTTACTCTTTCCAAATCTGGGTCAGTGGTGCTCCTTATTGGTCACCCCTGGTGTAGCCCTCCAGATGGAGGGGACGGAGAGGGAGTATAGAGACCTTGGCTCTCAGGGAGCTGATTATTTCCGACTACCGAGATCTGTCGCCAAACAATCACAAAACACACCCTGGTCTACTGCCGGACAGTGTGTTGCTCTGATAGCCAAACACGGTAATGATTTTTGTATAAAAATATGAATTTGAAGTTTTCCCCACAAACTCATCTCCTCCAACCCACTCTAGCTCTTGCTAATCTGGGCATCATCATGGGATGAACATAAAGTCTCAGGGAAAATGGACACGCTGCCAGCTGGTCAGCTCTGACTTGCCATGTTTAGCTGAGCAGTATGCATCGAGTTTTAATTAGGCTTTGTGTGCAAAACAATCATAAACACATCATGTCATTAAGGTCTTAATGGTTTGGTGTGTTTATCTTTCACTGCAGGGGTTTTAAAACATGCTGTTGTTCCCTGCTTATGAACAGTAGACCATAACCCTGAGATAAAGCTACCACCCCCCAAATCGGTGACCCATTACACCTCAGTTACTGCTTATGAACTGGGCTAATCAAAAAGTGCTTTAGGCCTGTGTTAAGTGTTGTTCCTGAGAATAAAAGCTAAGGTAACACAACCAGGAGTCAGTCTCAAACACTACCAGGAAATGCCTCTATCTGTTTAGCCAGTCTGGCCTGTGTGTATTTTATTTTGGACATTTCCTGCTATCATTCTCTGGCTACTCTGTAATTTACTGAAAATATCTTTGCACCACTAACTTAAGAGTCTGGCTAAAGTGGAGAGTCAAAATTACTCAAGATTTCCAAAAATGTTTGGTCCTACTGCAGAGTATGGTCTTTGGAAGCCAGTTCTCACGAACAGGAAGCCCCTCAGCTGAATAAAGCAAGAGAGGAAAATTTCATTTATATAGCAGCAAGGTAAACAAAAAACAAACGACTCACAAATTCAAGAAGAATGTAATAGAAATATAAAGAAAACATACGTTCCCTCAAATTACAAGAGACAAATTCATACTTACCCTATAACCCTCAACCATGCAGATACATGTGCTTTTATCTGTCCAGGTTTTTGAATATTTCTCTCTAAGTAGGACATTTACCCCCAGTTAAATGGAGATGAATGATATTTTATTTGTGGTACTTAGAGCCCTGATTCAACACAATATTCACAGCATTGTTCTCTGTGACAGAACACCCACACCAATGCGCCCACTTGCGCTTTTTAAATTTTTTTTAATTTCTATTCTTGGTCTGAACACGCGCTTAGACACCTACAATGTTCCTAGTGAGTTTGAGGCAGGAAACTTCGTCATAGGTCATCACCCTCTCTCTTTGTTTACCATCTCTCTATTGTCATAGTGCTAAAATAAAGGCAACCACATCGTACCTGAGGTACAAGAAGATCTTAAAATCATGCCAAACAGCGACAGAGAAATGGAGGAGGCAGAGATAGAGACCACTGGGTCAGGCTGATGACCCCAACACAGTGAGCTCAGATAAAGACAAGCACTTCAAACACCACTGATAAGCCTCACAGTGAAGGACACAGAGCAGCTTCTTTGGCAACACAAGAGATAGGTCTGACAAAGCCCATTCTGAAAGGTGAGAATTTGCATGAAACTGATAGAAATCACCATGTTTCTGCATTGTGCTCACAAGAGTCACACATTTTTTCTAATGCTATGTTAAATCACTGTTGTTGAAACGGCGCTGTTTTCGAACTGCTTCCGCCTGACGTGACAGACAAGCTATGATCGTGTTAGCGGCCTATCAGATTTGTGTGTGTGTTTTTATTCCCATCTCAACAGCTCTGTAATGACAGTTTAACAACTTACGTAGCACTCACCTGTGTCAACGTCAAGTGACTGAGTTAATTATTGTCCTCCAGACGTCTGAAAGGCCTCTGAGAGACAGAGGGATTACAGAGAACAAACTGAAGAATAGATAAACAGGGAGGCTGCTTTTTTTTCAGCAACAAAACTAATCGATGTGAGGATTAAAGTTCCCTTCTGTTGTTGAAATATCACAGATAAGCAAAAGCATCAATGCTGTTATTCACGCTCGTTTAAGATAATGCTCATAAATTACGTTTCTGTTCGTGCCAGATGTGTGCCCCCCTTGCGAGGGAGGTAGATGATTCCACCCTCCCCAACCAACAAAAACACTCCAATGTTAGGCTAACCTCCTGGTGACTTTAACGCAGCATCTGGCAAATGTTAGGCTTCACCTGAACCCAGTCTTTATGCTGTAATCTGAGCAGCGCTCTTACAGATGCAGCCTCAGCGGTGCAAAGCTTATGTGTGTGTGTCATCATGTATGTCCTCGTGCATCTGTGTGCTCTCTGGGCGCAGCTCGACGCGCAGGGTTTTATGAAGACAATTGCTCGGTTCAGGATGGGAACCAAAGGAGCCGGTGCAGACACAGCAGGGGAGCCCTTTTCACAGAGTGCACAATAACCATCCATCCACAGAGAGCACAGTGCCTGGCTTGCCTTGTGAACGCACAGCAGTGACAGTGTGCCGCACGTGGCTGAGATGGATCTGTGTGCCCTTTTGTTAGAAGTGACTGATAAGTGAAAAAAAAACAGGCAAGACCTATAAGACAATAATACCACACTCCCTGCACAGCTGGCATATTTTCTGAGAAGCTATTTCCTGTAAAAATTCTGACACAGGAATAATGATGGCTTTGATTGGGCCCCAGTTAACGGGAGGCACTTCCTGTTCCTTTGTATTGGTTTCATTGTGAGGCGATGGGGTGGTAGGGGGAGGAGTGGGCGAGGCAGGGTTTGAGGGAAACAGCTGCTGGAGATGACACAGTCAAGAACATCCCTGTGACCCCCCACCACTGCATGTGCACACATACGCACACTGCATGTCACTACATCTTCTGGTTCACATGCCTACTATTTACTGTTACCCAAATTTTCCAGCCAGTGACTAATTTCTCTTTAACTACCACTATGAGCCAGTTAAGACATCATTATCAAGTTAGGATACGGCCGCGAGACTTTTACTCTCAATTCTCAGGAGAAAAGTTAGTTGGCGATTAGCTTCCAAGCTATCTTTCAAGCTAAACTCCTTTTAATGTCTAAAAACAAGACACTCAAATCAGTCACTGCGGCCTGTGATCTCAGACAACGGAGGGATTGCACCCGTTGACAGGAAACTAGGGTGGCCAAAACACATTTCCAAATAATTATGGGCATTTCTCTTAAACTAAATGGCTGATGTATTCTCAACAACACAATTCACAGTTTGAGTTAAACTGATAAATATTACACCGGGTACTTCCTGAGAAGAAAATGCAAAGCTACACAAAACCTTCTTGATAAAGAAACACTATGATATAACTTTTATTTTTTTAAAAGCAGTAGTGATCATTGTTAAAACCTTATATAAGATTCAAACCAAATATAGCTCGACAAAAAAAGCTGCTACAAAAAGCTGTGAAAGGGTTAGGGTTTGTGATCTTGTCTGTTGTTTGCACATTTCTAAGGGAAGTCTCACTTGTTATCTGCAAAGGAAAGTCTGTGGTTCTCGAGTTAATTGTTGCAAAAGCAGATGTTCGTTGCATTCATACTCGCATCAGAAAACCATCCTATACGCAAACTTTGTGTTTGCTCCGTGTAGCCTTTAGAATGATTACAATTTCAACAACTTGCAAGGTACCCGCTCACAGGTATTTCAGTGCACTCCGATAAGCACACAGTTGTGTTTTTGTGCATACACACCCCTTTTTTTTTATCTGAGTGAGGTTTTCCATTAGTGTTTTTGCAGAGATCACAGGTTGTTCTATTTCCTGCCACACAGAGCTTCGCCACAGAAGTGAACCAGTGTTCTTGCTTTCTCTGCTCTGCATTGAAGACGATCACTGGAAAATTATCAGCGCCACACACACACACACACACACACACACACCTACCACAAACACAGATGTATGAACACAAACACAGTAACTGTTCAGCTCTATTGTGCATACCAGGACAGGAAGAATATATGATTAGTCTTTTCAGGAAAGAACAAAAGAGATTTTCAGGATTTTGTCATAATCATGCTCATTATTTTCTTTACTCTCTCCTATGTTTTTATTTTCTTTCTGTTGTTTTTTTACATTACTTGTTTTTTATGTCTGTAATTTTCTTTTTTTTCCCCTTTTCTCCTTCCATCCATCTCTCCAGCGCTGCCAGTCTCTGAGGAGGACTGATGTGAGCTCCAGATGTTGAAGTAGACTGGCTGGAGACAGAGAGGGCAGAGGGCTTTCCCATACTTCCTTCCTCTCATCTCTTGTCTTCTTTCCTCAAGCCTATATTTTTAATGTTTTTGTGTCTTTTGTTGTTTTCAGCATCAGTGGTCTTAGGCAGCGGCTTACTTAAGGCTACCTATAAGACTACAGATATGTTTTATGAGGTTGTTTAAGGGAAAAGTTTGACATTTTGGGGAAATGTCAAAATTAACATAAATGCATTTCATTGTATCCTCCAAGCTCTCATTGTCTATGTATGATGTTTTCCACGAAGTCCTCTTAAACTGATGTCAGTTTTGTTTATGTAGTTTTTTATCTACTCTGCTTCTAGAAATAGAATTTGTGTTTTTTTGTATTTCTTTGTACGAATTTGTTCTTTGGTTTGTCTAATTTATTGTAAAGGTTAAATAAGTGTTCTCCTCAGAGACATTTAAGACTTGTCTTGTTTGTGAAGTTAATAAAACTTGAATTCCAGAAAATACTCCTGATAACATCACAAAATGCAGATGTCTAACACTTCAACAAACATCTAATCTGTATTGTTGTGTTTACACAAAACTTGTAAAGTCATCACTGGCAGCATTCTTATTATAATTAGCTGTAGGGAAACATGTTGTGTTGACAATATTTCTATCATTATAAACTTTCGAATAGGAATTGTTATAGACTAGAATATTTAATATTTTGTTCACATTAGTATTCTTGTTATAGAAAGTATAAGATCATAGAGCTGAGCTTAAAAAGGGGTCAAACAGGCGATGTCACTGTTTAGCTTTGGTTGAGACTCACACACATACACGTCTCTGACATATGACCCGTCTCTCTGTTTGTGGTGTTGAAGCTGTTGTCTTCACATAAAACCTAATAGGTTGGGTCACGGGTCACGTACCGTCTCCCTGCGCGAGCATCCATCACAGTCGATTCAGTGCCACCTTCATCACATCTCATCCAGTACTGAGACTCTCCTCGTCCTCTGCATTCGCACCCCCTCCCCGCCCCACACCACCCCGCTCCCTGTTAATCACCCAGCATTTGCTCACCCATTCCCCTGTTTCCACCCCCTCGCTGGTGCTTTATTCAAAGTACACAGTGATCACTGACAGACAGACATGTAAGGGAGTTGCACTGGTTTCTCTGTGTGAATGTGTCTGTGGAGCAGCAGGAGTCGCGCCGTGAAATTAGGTTAGATGCCTGGGCTAATTGAACTCAGGGGTCACTAACGTGCATCGTTGACCACGCACGTTAATTAGCATATCTTAAGGTACTGATAAGAGATGTGCTTACAAGTAAAAACAACAAACTCATCAATGGGGTAGCGGCTACATGACTTGAGGGAAGATGAGAGCAAAGTTGTTACGGGAAAAGACTGCTGCTTTCACAGTTTGCTGTCATGAATACAACTGATAGCGACACGTTGATTTGATACAGGCAGACAAAAGCACGTTCACTGATTGTTGCTGGTGATTTAACAAGTTCCATCTCATGACGGTATCTCTTAATATGGAACTGCTAGGCATTAATCAGTTGCTGACAGCTAGAAAATGAAATGAAATATTTCACAAACACTCTGGCAGCTTTGCTCTTCGTGTCCTGCCTGCTTTACTTTCAACTCTATAACTGAATTTTACTCACTTCACATCATTTTCAAAATAGGCTAGCGATATTGTATTTGCAACAGCATGAAGAAATGCAATGCCTCAATCAATTCAAGTCCATTCTGTGCTCACATGCGCACACAAATGTCTATCTATTCAAAGGTCACATTAGGTAGTGATTTGGCATAACTGCTAAATCCACCTTGCTGCAATTAGAACATTTACCAGACCAGACATTTATCAGACCAATGTGCAATGCTTTAGTTTAGTAATTTCTAGAAAGAATCGTTCCTCCTCACCTGCTGTGACCCGACATCTCCTAATTATTATCAAGAAGCAGCTATTGTGTGTGTGTTCCTATGAGAATTCAAAAAGTTCATAGAGGGCTTTACATGCTAGTCAAATGACAGGATCAGCTATAAATGGAGAATTATTGCATCATGGTGAATGGTCAAATATAGTTTAACA
This sequence comes from Microctenopoma steveboyesi, assembly GCA_032359275.1. Taxonomy (NCBI): domain Eukaryota; kingdom Metazoa; phylum Chordata; class Actinopteri; order Anabantiformes; family Anabantidae; genus Microctenopoma; species Microctenopoma steveboyesi. Next base: position 7,699,973 of record JAUMHF010000014.1, on the reverse strand, counting down.
GTGCCATAAGTAAAAAGAGGTCACAAAGTCAGAAATAGACAGACAAACATTCTACGACTCCTTTCCTAATCTGGAGCAAAGTTTCAAGCGTTGCAAGAGTGTTGATGATGGCTCTAATAAACGTGTGTGTGAGGGTGTGTGAGCATGTGTGTGTGTGTGTCTGATGCCCTCATTCTCCCCTTTTTATCTGCTGCAGTTCTGACCTTCGACCTGACCATTTGACCTTTCCAGTGCTGACCACTTTTTGGCCATTCAGCTGTGAAAAAGACTGTGTGTGCTCGTGTGTGTGAGTGAACACATCTGTGCTCGGGTTACATCCTGAAGGAGCTGTGTGTACTTTAAATGAAAACGCCTGATGAACACATTTGTTTGTTTCCTCTTACTGTGGGTTCCGAGGTGGTTTCCTCTTATCGTTGGCCTATTTGCTCTCACTTGAAATCTGCACGGAACGATCTTAGTACTCTATCACTGTTGCTCCACTCTGTTTTCCCAGATTCCTTGCACCCTCTGCAGAGGACGTGGGGAACTGCAATGCTTGATTGATGCAATTTCCATTTCTCTAAGTGAGACTCAAATAGACAGAGAGGACTGAGCGAACCACAATTGTCCTAAATATGCAAATCTGTCTCATTTAAGCAATAATAGAATTATTCAGGGATTAAATGCTCAGTCAGTACTTCAAGTTGATGACCAACTTGGTGAAACACATCTGTGCAGGTTGTGTTTCACATGCAGTTTAACGTGAGCAATGAATAATGACAGTTGGATCCTATTAATAAGACTTTAAAATATACACAGGAACAACTTATTGTAATAGGTGGAATATTTGCTCTATTATTGTCAAACCTCTACCAGTGAGAAGAAGCAGAACACACTGGTTTCTGTCACGAATGACAAAGCTGCTGCACAAACCTACAAACGTATCTTAACCTGATTCTCATAAATACAATATTTTATTTGATATCTGAGCACATTTAAAGCTTGTGGGTATAGTGTGGCTCAAGCATACTTTAAAATTGAGTTCCCTTATTTCTTCCCACATCTTTTTTTTTCTATTTGAACTTGTCAGGTCCCCAGTACAGCACACAGGGCCCCCTTTTCGTCTCCTCCCATCCTTCTCTATTTCTCTCCCTCCCCCCTGCTAGGATCCCCACAGCTGCGTGGACCAGGTGCGTTCCGCCCTGACACACACACACACGCGTGTGCACAAACACACACCCCTTTACACCCGCCAACGAACGCAGCAGGAAATGCCTAATACCAGTTTTAGAAAGATGCCACTATGCCAGCTTGACAAGGAGGCTGCAGGATCTGTCACAAGAGAAGGCAACAGAGAGACTGAGAGAGAAAGTGAGATAGAGAGTACTATTTCACTGAACTGAAAGAAGGAAACAACTGCTTTGTCCAAGAATGCTGTGTTCTAGTTTTTGAGTTTGCAAAAACTTTACATTTCTCAGCTCATGACTCCCTGTGGTGGTCCATTTCAAGCCCTGGATATTAAAACACAATCTGTACTGGCACAGCCAAAATATATCCAACTACATCTCTCTCCAGGGATCCTCAGGTAAAAAGACCTTCTGAGTGTGTGAATGTGCGGCTGCACACGCATGTGTGACTTTGTGTGTGGGTGGATGCACATGTGTTTTTATAAAAAAGTACCAGTTATTTTGGTCTGTGGCTCACCACAGCTCACACTCTCCCCTGTCTTGTACTCATCTCACAAGGCCCCAAGAGAAGAATGGGTAAAGAGTGTGACAGACAGGAGCGAGTGAGCAAGACAAAGACAGAAAGTAAAAGTATAAGGGATGAAGAAGAGGAGGGAGACACATTCCTCATAAAAGTTTTTAAAATGACATTTCACAGAACACGTGAAACTGGTACGCCTAAACGTCTTTCCAAATCAAACACTTATGATAACAGAACATTAAAGATGCTGACAACACAAACTATAGTAGTACTTTATTGTCTTTAGTAAAAATATATTCATGTATAATTACCGCTGTAAAAACTCCTTCTATTAAATTCAAATAATAATTAGTCTTTATTATCATTAGTTAAGTTGAGAGTTTTCTGAAAAAAGTGCAAATTGCAATTAATTGATGGTTGTTTTGTCTATGGCATATTTGAACAAAGTGAAATTAGAAATCACAATTTCCTAAAGCACAGTGTGATATCTTATTATAACAACTTTAGCAAATCTCTCAAAATATGATGTTCTCTGTCACATCGGACGAGGAAAGCAGAACATTATTCTGGAGTAGGACTAGAAAGAGTTTTCCATTACTGACTGACATTTTTAAAGAAAAAGATAATTTCAAATTGTGTTGCAAATTGTTCATTTCTGTGTTTCCAGCTTTTTTAAATCACCTAACTTATAACCCTGACAAAAACATAGTCCACAGGCAACACTGCACCGTGCTAGTTTGTCACACAGTTTTGGTGCTGAACATGTGCTGTTGCTCCATCATCGGGGAGCACGAAGCACATGTGCTGTATCCTGCCTCAGTACCAAGAACCAGCGGCATCTGAAGAACAATACAGAGGAGGAGCCTCCAGTCGTAACTGTTTCCCAATCGAACATGTAGATGACATCTCAGTATATCTTACATGTGACACGTGCAAACGATAAGCCTCAACATATTTTATTATGACTTAAGCAAAATCCTGAATTACTAATGATATATTTTTTACTGTGTACCTGCTCGATGCTTCTGCAGTAAGGTTGAAAGCAGTTTCAATAGAGAAAGCCCTTTTTATTTTGATGGAAACTTAAAAAGGCCGCCAAACAAATGCACACATTCACACATACACAATTGCGCACCCTGTTCACACACCTCTGCGTGGCCACATTCTCAACCTCAAACTTTTCCATTCACTCGCCATCAGGCCAGTGTTTCCACCAGCGGATGTTTTTTGAGGCCAGCATTTCTTGAAAAGATGCAGTAGGGCCCAGCCAGGCAGGAGGAACCTGCTTCAGCTATTTTAGACTCTGTCTTCTGCAGGATACTAAGTAAGTACCTTTATTTGTCTTGTGCAATACAATGGTTAACTAATTCTACATTATACTGTTGAATATTCAAAAAGTGAAGCCGGCTGCACAGTATGGCTTTTGTGTTAATCTATACACAAAGTAAATACACACACACACACACACTCCAACAGGAAGAGTGTGGGTGTTTGGGAGCAGCTGCATGGAGAAGCATCAGACCCAGCTTCCTCCTGGTGGGGCCAGCACAGTCTCTCCTCCCTTCTCTTTCTCTTTCTTTATCAACTTATTTCCTTTACACGTATTTCTTCTCATTCATTTGTCTTTCTCTCTCTCTTTCTCTCTCTCTCTCTCTCTCTCTCTCACACTAACTCAGACAGTGACACATATTCAATCAGAAACAGACAATACCACCATCACCAGCGCCATCATCTCACAATGCTCATATCAGAAACCGAATACATGATTCAGTCTGCACCACTTGCAGAAATTAGCTCGCGGTGGTAGGCAGACACAGTTTGCGCATGTTGCAACAAAAATGGCGCATGTGTGTGTGTGTGTGTGTGTGTGTGTCCTGTTTCTGTCCCCCTTCCCCAGAATGGTGACACATCAGCACATCACCACCTGAAAACCCAAATGTTTCACAACACTTTCCTGTTTTGAGTTCCAATCGGGGGCTTGCTGGTAGCATTCAAACTTGACTCCACTCTCACACCTGTGTGAGGTGAGGCTCAGATGACTCAAGGCACAGATGGACAGAGGAGATAAAGCCAGAAAATGAGCTGAGAGCTGTTTTGGAAATTTGACTGTTACATCAGGGCCTCAGTTGTAAAATGTCAAACTTTGATTATGGCGCAATCATCTTTGTAGTGGTTTGATTATAACAACGACTTGATACGCGACATGTCAGGGAAAATCTAAACGCACCATACAGCTGAACACAGTGTCTGAATCAAAGCTTGTGGAATCTTCCTCTCACTCAAGATCGCGCAGGTGCAACTGCCTTAGCATTTTCACTTTTCTTTTCATTTCCAGTTTTTTTCTCTCACTCCCTAATGCTATACCAACTCATATTCCTCTGTCTTCTACCTCCCTTTAACCCTTTTCCTCAACCCTTCGCTGTCACCAGCACACCCCCAGCGAGTGGTTAGTGTGCTGAAGACACTCAGCAGTTATTTCTGTGTTTCCTGTGTGTCATGTGGTGGTAGTTGAAGCTAGCTAGCACGGCTGACAACACTCAGGCTCCCAGGTGCAGAGTGTCACAGTGTGGGCTGTCAGCCAGGAAGCCAGTGGGCCAGTTAGCAAGCCAACTAGGCCCTGCAGCACGTGCTGCCCTCCACCCCCACCCTTATACATTACTATTCCCAGTGGAAAGGAGGAACAGGCTTGTGACATTTTCTCTTTGGGAACGAACACATGCCTGTGCACCGTTGGTATGAGCATGCCTGAACTAGTCTTTTTTTGTTATTAATCCATTATTACTACGCCAAACTAACCTGTTTGAAGAACATTTGTTAACAACCAGCGCATGATACAGAAGCTGCTCTGGTGATGAAGTGAAGATCTATTATATTTCACAAAAGCTCATAACGTTTTTCTGAATTCCTGGGTCACACTCCCTGACAGAGAAAGCAGCATGCAGGGGCACCAAGGTTCACCCTCTTCCCCCAGCTCCCCCGCAGGCCACAGATGCACTGACCCAGACAAGGCTGCACTTCTCTGGGCAGGACAGAGAGACTGCTGTGCTCTGGTTCCTGGAGCCCTGATGCTCTGATTGAGACCCTGCGCCCATGCAGGAACCAGAGGGAGGGGAATGGAGAGCAAGGGAGGGGATGCAAAACACATCTGGCATCTGCAAACCCCTGCACACACTCTCATATGATCATGAGAGAAATGTAAAGGTCATATAGAAAATTGCCAGCCTAATTTACCTCTACAGAAGCTGCCCAAGCCCGCACACATGCATCCAATTGTGTGCCTACTACTTCGACAATTTAGAAAAGTAATTATAGCATGATGCAGGATAAGAAAGCAGCACAATTCTCCAGATGGCAGGACATCGCCAGCATGCACCACGCTGCTACTCCTCCATTTATATAGCTTACCAAACAATGGTGCCCAACAAAAACAAATGATTTTGCTGCCCAGGGTGGCATATGAAGAGGAAACTGTATTAAACAACAGTATCACCACACAGGGTACTGTACTGTATATACATAAGGTAAGATCTATTGAAGCTGTCATGGGAAAGATAAATGAAAAGCTGTGAAAAGAGGACACAATAAAGAGCGTATCAGAGTGCAAAAAAAAAATTGTGTGGGTGCACATCTCTGCAAGGTGTCTTTTTGGTGTGTTTGTTTCTTTTGCGTGGGTGCTGCCTTTTGCATTAGGCGGCAGTACAGGACGAAGTTAGAGGTAGTGGTTGGGACGTGTGTTTATATATGTGTGTGTGTACATGTGTGGGTAAGAGTGCAGAGTACTTCTGATAAACAACCAGCACCTCTCTTTGTTTCAGCCCACTCTCCCACAATGCCACACATTTTTGTGAACCTATTCTTTTCTTCAAATGGCAAGGCGATGCTTTCTATTTTGCATCAAATTAACACAAAAATACACGACGGGATTGTGGGAGCGAAATAAATATATCAAAAATATGGTGGCGTTCCTGTGTCTGTGGTTACAGACCAATGAGAGGCAGCAGAAAGCTACAGCGGTATGCTCTTTGTGGCCAGCTGTGGGGCCATTAAAGGCCCATCTGCAGACAATAGGCTCTGTCTGAAGGACACACACAGCCTGGTTCCTGTCCTGCCCTGCCTTAGTGTGTTTGTGTATGGATGCGTATATGAGAGTACCATGCATTTCCATGCCCCATTTTCATCTATTACAAAAGAATACACAGAAAACATACACTAGCTCATACTGCTACTATCTAAATGTCCGTCTTACGTGTCTGCACTACTTATAACCTATTCATCGTTTTGGTTTGTGATGGTGCAGGAGAAATAACCAGACTCGTGCCAGGCTTATGGAGGCATCTCTTGTTGAAGTCAGACATCATTGTCGGGGGTGGGAAAAACAGATTTCACTGTGCGATTAAAGCCATCACGCCATCCTCTAAGGAAATGAATATCTCTTTATTAAAAGGTTATCTCTTCTCACACACTTGACATAACACACCAACATGCAAAAATACAGGCAGGCACTGGAAAACAGCTAGCTGGCCCAACCACATACCACTCAGCGTGGTTCGATCAAGCAAGCCACAGCTTCACATGCCCCAACACACACACACACACACACGGCTGCTGCATGCAGACACATGCAAAAATATCTGTCCCAATACTAAAATAGGCCCTGAGAGGTTGCACCTGCACCTGTGCCCTGGTCCACACCTACACACAGGTGTCAGGATGTGACACATACACACAGACAGAGAAAGAAAGATAGCAGAGAGGGAGGGGGAAAAACGAGAGCGGGGTGAATCACACTTCTGCGGTCGACCAAAAAGCTTTTTTTTAGATATCATCTCTGTATTTTGGAGTGTAACCATGAGTGTGATTTTCATTTTTAGATAGACTTTCAGGTTGATGTGTTTAATTATAAAAAAAACACTGTACACAATGCGTATCCAGTAACTGCTCAGTGCTCTATGATATGTAATTATACGGTGTATAGTGGGGCTATTTATTCATAATTATGTGTTTGGGGGAGTGGAGTGAGGGTTTAAGCAAAGTGTGTATCATATTGCATACATGAGTGCCTCAAGTGTTTCATTCTGTGATCCAGTATGAGTGGTCTCTGAATATGTATGTGTGTCACATCACAGTGAGTCATTCCCATTTATCATTGGTGCGGTATGCCCCTTCGTAAATGAGAAAAAAAAAAATGAAGCAGTGGCTTTTAAAAACATATATAAATATTGTGTATAAATGTATGTACACAGAATACACAAATCATATTTTAGAATTTAGTGAGTGTCTGGTGCCTCGTCTGTCTAAAATTAGAAAGCTTCACGTATCTGGTATTCACAATAACATGAAAAGAGCACGTTCACATTCAAGTTGGTATTACTGTGTCTACCTTTTAATAAGCTACTGATGCCAGTCATCACTAAAGCACAGAAACATTACAGTAATTTCTAAATGCCGTCATAGTGCTCTGCATATGGTAATATTTGTTGGCCTGAGAAGCTATTAATATACAATCAACCAACAGTGGAAGTCAAAGGTATTACATAGCTCCTTTCTTAAAGTCTGTCGCTGTAAAAACAATTCTGTGGGAGCCAGTGTTTTTTGAGAAACACTGCCACTGTATGGAAGATAGTGGTTGCTGCGGTCCAACCTTTCGCCTAACCTTAGTTTTCCTTATTACCATTAAAGTTTGTTTTTTTATTATATCTTTTCATCATAGATAAAGACATTTTACCTTTGTTTTTGATAATCTCATCTGACCACCATATTCAAGGTTTGAATTTGAAAAGTAACTAATGCTTAGTGATTCGTTTAAATATTTTTTATTATGTTTCCAGATACACTGAAAATACAAGATTTTAACAGCTTATCAAATCATTTTCAATAATAAGAATAGTAAGTAAATTACACCATTAATCCCTACACAAATACTTTTTTAGGTATTTCTTTTATATTTATCCCGGGGAACCTTTTATAGCTAAAACTGTCTAATCTAGATAGTGATACTATAATGCCTCCTCACTGAGGAGGTCCAGCATTTCCACCCCACCTAGACCTCTTGCCACTCCTTTGCCCCCCCGATGTAAAATTTTCTAGATCCACTGCTGGATACAAGAGACCCTGGTGCCTTTACGGCCACAATAGTCTTTAGGTTTCCTCTTCAGGTACTGCTGGTGATTGTCTTCAGCACAGTAAAAAAGCTGCCCCTCCAGGATCCCCGGTCTACCATAATTTTTCTATGTGCTTTTATTCAACAACAAATGACAACGACGAAAGGGTTAAAGCCTCCAATCTCTGACTTTTAAAAACATTCAAGGTTGTGCTACTAAGTGTGTGGATGAGGAAAAGATGCCTAGCATTCAGCAGTTTCATGTGTTCTACAGCCGGCTTCCATCACCAAAGTCATGACACAGATTCCGCTCTACTTTCTGCGATCGGTGTAACTTTCACGAAAAAGATCGCGCCTCTTAAATGGTTGTTTTATTCTGCAGTGTATTGGATGTGAACTTTCAATACCTCTGACTAATGTATTAAAGAGCTCCACAACTAGAAAGCAGGGTGATTGAGTGACAGAAGAAAGGAACATCTTTTTCTTTTTGTAGTGCAGCTTGCCTCTGTGGCTCTCTCTGTGGGACAAAGCATCAAAGAGTATCCGCTCTCTTTGAGAAACTCCTTAAGACACTTTCACACTTACACTTTTCTAAACACCTTCAAACATACTAAAAAGCACACAGACACACACAGACACTAAACACCTCTGACAAACATATCAAAGGTATACCTGCTGTGCTGAGTGGTTTTCTTTATCTAATAATAAAAGCATTCAGCTCTCTCTAGATCCGTGCTCCTGAGAGCTAACAAATAACGAGTTCGAGGTGTACTGGGACTGTCTGTGGGCAACAAGTAGTTTGCATGTAGCGTGCTACACCTCAACAAACTGTGCACTGTGCAGCTCTTAGGAGCTTTGTTTTGTGGGGGCGTTAATTGGCAGGGTTAAACAAGAATCACGAAACATAAGCAGAATATATTCAATCCAGACTCCATCTGTTCTTATCAGCCTCCCCATATGTCCTGTCTCTCTGCATGGTACCAAAATGGATGTTCAGGGACGGGCAGGTCCCATTCTTCTCAAGGGGATACAACTGGTAAATTAAAGCTTCTTAAATTTAAATCCTTCACAATAGCTTGTTGCTCTTTGTTTTGATTTTGTGAACCACAATGTTAATGCTTTGTTTCTCTCACTGCCGTCTTTGACATAACCCTCTGCAGTAGACAACTGACAGGCAATATTAAGGACTCGCAGGTGAATACTGTACGATGCTGGTCTAATTGCTTTACTAATAACAAGCAAATTACAACTGATTCAGTCTGTAAGTGCTTTACTGCCCTCAAGTGGTAAAAGACAGACATTGTCTAAAGCATTGCAGGTAAATAACATAGATGAGTGACATATAGTCACTTAAAGTCTTGGGGAGAAGCTATATGAACATTTCTTTGAAAGATATTGACCAGTGCACAGAGGTTCAGAAGCTCCCATATGGTGTTTATCTGGGTTAAGATCTGGTGACATGCCTTTATATTCAAGGAAGTACAGTTAAGAAAATGTGTCCCTTGCATTTATTTAGATTTTTGTTTGAAAGAAAACCAAAGACCTCACTTTAAAATGAAGGAAAAAAAAAAAAAATTTAACCTTAGTTTCTTCAACAATTTCAGAAGTGACTTGGGATGCTTTTCACGTGTCTTGGCACACAGCTGCTGGAAAATGTGATGTAAAGAAGGAATATGAAAGAACACTGTACACCCCGTTACTCTATTAACTAAGTCAGATGTCGGTTACAAATATTTCCCCGTTCATTTAAGAGGAAGTCACGTCAGTCAGAGGCAGCAGGGTAGATGTGTAGTTTTGTCCACATGGAGGCAGTGTGGTACTAGCTGTGTTTGTGTGTGTGTATGTGTGTGTGTGTGTGAGAGAGAGAGAGCGATGAAGGTGATGCAGTGGAGTCAGTAAATCAAAGCTCCATGCCCCACAGAGAGGCTGAGGCAGCAGCTGACCTCCAAGTCCTCAGTGGCTGCCACTACAATGTGAAGACTCCTATCTCCCTCCAGGAACGGCCCGGTGTCCAGAAACCAAAGCTACAGCACAACAGAGCTCGGACACCGATTACTAGCCTATATCCAATAACACTGTAGTAAAACAACCGACAAAAGCACGAGGCTTTGTACATCATGGCCTAATTAATCAGTCACCACCACCAAACCATAGTAGTAGTGAACCCTCCAGGGCGGAGGACGCTTCATTTGAGTAGAACAAAATGTCTAAGAAAAGGTCTGCTATTCCAAGCAAACATACACCCCCGCACCGCTCCCTCACTCACCATCCAGCAGTCACAACACAGCGGCCATTTTAGATCTATAAATCAGAATGCATGGCGTCACGCCACTGTGTATAACCTTCTGTGCCGTCGCTTTCTCTCTCTCTCATGCTGCAACTGCAGCAGAGGAATGGAGGGACGGAGGGCAAAAATGGTAACGATGGAGGACAGAAAATGGTAGATGGGGAGAAACTATATATATAGATCAACCTCAAATTGAGCATTTTGCCACTATTGATGATGATGAAAAACTGTGTGTGAGTGTGTGTGTGTGTGTACATATATACACACACTTGCATACGTCTGTAAGGCGAACCTTTACATTTCAGGTGGATTATGGTAAGGGTTGGTGTGTCATAGTTTGGTTAAATCTTGGAGGAGGGGATATAAGCCAATACAATGTCCTCACAAGTTCGTGTGTGTGTGTGTGTGTCCAGTGCTGAGCTCACTCAGCCCTTCTTTTCTTCACGCCTGTCGGAAAGACTACCCTGTCAAAGACATGGCTGAACGGGTGCATTTCTCTCTCTCTCTCCCACTCTCTCTCCCCCCCATCTCCCTCCATGACTGATTCTCTCTCCCATGTGAGCACGGACCATCGCTTCGTGCTACAAAGTCCTCCCTGCTCTCCAGCCAAGCGAGAGAGCCCCTCTTGCCATCGCCATCGCCAGAGAGACGGCCCTGGGACACAAATAGGACGTGACACCCCAAGAGAGGGTGGAGGTGGAGAAAGAAGTAGAGGAGGAGCAGAAAAATGTACTCTCTCCTCTCTTCCTTATCTTACTGTCTTCTCTCTCTGTCGTTATCCCTCAGAACGCCTAGGGGATGCAGAGTGGTGGGCAAGAGACGCGCACTAACATAGAGTTTGTGACACTCGATGACTCATGGTTAAGACATTTGAAGAGGGATATGACCTCAATTCAGTGATTTATGTAATCACACTGCAATACACGTCTGTTACTGGTGTGTGGTCTGTCACTAGTTTTCAGTCCCCTGTTTCGTTTTTCTCGATAACCTCATCTCCATTTTGATTTAAATTCAAAATCAAATTTTCTTAATTGGCATGAACATATTTCCGTAATGTTAAAATGCAAATACAATCATTTCACAGTGGTGGAAGACGCACAGAGATCTACAAAATGCCACGCTGTGAAAAATACTTCAAAGTACGAAAATATAAGCTGCTACATGTACTTAAACAAACAAATATGCAGCTGAATAGATTATTATTGCTTACACGCTACTGCTATTTGAATGTTAACTATTACTACTATACACATTATACTACTGTGTACTTATAATAATAATAAACAGTAATATTATGGGATTGAGAAACATGGATACTCAAACTACATTTATAGACAAATAAATGTAGGTTTATTTTTATATGTACTATTTTTTATAATCTTTAATTGTCACTCAGACTGTGTAGAATGGAAATCCACTGTAATGCTGTGTTCTGTAGACGCGACATCTGCTGCATGTCTGTCCATCTTGGAAAAGGGATCCCTCCTCCGTTGCACTTCTGAGGATTCTTCCTTTTTTTAGTTAGTTTCTTTGCAACTATGATTATGAAATAGTATTAAATGAAAATAATTCATTTATCCTATGAACTTAAAGCACTATAATTCATAAGGTAAAAGTAATGACAACAGCAATGCACGCACAATCTAAGCTATCATTTAGATTAAAAACCGAGTCACTACAACTGCAAACATTAATATTGCTGCCGAAAACCCTAAAAATGTAAATACGCTTTGTGTACTGCCAAGCTGCTCTGTGGTACAGTGCAGGATAAATACTGTGGCTCTGCCTGAAAACACACGAAGTAGTCTGACATGATACTTATCGACTAGTCTGCAGCGCCACGCTTGTCCTCAATGACTTCAGTGAGACAGAAACAGAGACAGAGTGGTAGTGATGAAGAAGGGAGGAAGACAAGACATAGAGGTGGTGCAGAGACAGATAGAGTGTGGCAGAGGATGCGCACAGGAGATCAGTGGCGGGCTAACTGAATGGAAACACAACAACAACAACACAAAACATCTAGACTGAAAATAAAAAAGGAGAGTATTAAAGAGAGAAAGAAAGATACTGAAAGAGTACATTATGGGTCCTGTTACTGTGAGGTTCTGTTAAATCCAACATACGCACCATATTCATGTACATCACTGTGTCTGTGTGTCTGTGTGAGAAAAAGGATGTGTGTTTCCTCTGTGCGTCTGTCTGAGTTTTTTCCTTCTCCTGCCCTGGTCTGTTCATCTCTCTTTCTCTCTCTCAGTGCGGGTCAGGCATCCATTTTAGCTGGGCTCTAATCTTTAGCGAGCGCTCCTACATTTTGTGAGCGAGAAAGCCAACACTCCTACATTTGGAGAGAGAAAGGATGCACGCACTTCAGTCTCTGAGCTAAAGTGGCGCAGACTCCTATGTTTTTTTTCCCCTCTCTTAAGGCAGACAACAAGTAGCTCAACATTTGAAGAATGAAAAATCTGAAGATCATTGCTGCATTGTTGTAAAAACTGATCGGCTTTTAATATTTCAGCGGGAATGCGCTCGACAACACCTCACTCACGCACGGACATTTGGCTTCTGGCGAGTAAAAAAAAGTTATTTGTGAAGAATATACCACTAAAATCTTTTTTTCTCTTATTCCCTTTCATCTGAGCAGATATGGTTTTATAGCTACATAAGCAAGATGTCTCGTCCCTATCGATCAGTTCAGCAGACAGCCAAGAGATTTTTATGTAAAGCACAGAGAGACTGTAAAATGTGAGATCTTGGCAATAGTTGGGATAAATCGGACTTTTGAAGACTTTCCAAAATGAGAGACGTGAGCTTGTGTGCCTTGAAGCCCGATTACAAAACCTGCCGATGATGTGCCCCATTTTAACAACCCCCGGGCTTCTCCCCAAGACTTCTAGCCCTAAATGATTCCCCCTTTTCTTTCCATCCATTATCTGAACCGCCCCACCCCACATCCCCCTTTCAAGCTCATTAAGTTAGGATGCCTTATCAGAGGGCACACTCACCCCTCCAAGGCCCTGCACACCAGCATGTGCATGCACACACAACATTTGAGCTGGCTTGATAAAACCCATTGTTCATACATGCACGCGCGCACACACACACACACACACACACACACCCTGTTCTTCTATATTCCTCTCCAAACCCTAACCCATCTCTAACCCACCCCACCACCACTGCCATGCACTCTCCTCCTAATCAACTCAACTCTTCCCATCCTTTCCCTCTCACCCTCTTCTCACCCCACCCTCTCATCCAGTTCTGAAAAGACACATTTTAGCAGGGAGGGAGGGAGGGAGAGAGAGAGAGAGAGAGAGAAGGGGAGAAGGGGAAAAAGAGAGTGAGAGACGGGGGGAGACAGAGGGAGAGAAAGGGTTGCACTCCTCCTTTCTGCTCTGCTGCCATAGCGGCTTGGCTACAGAAGCCTTTGATGTTCTGCAAATTTCAAATTTCATTATAGAGAACCCCCTTCTCCTCTCCTCTTTCCTTCCCTCCCCCCTCCCCCCCTCTTCTCTCGCGCTTAAACAAGCTTTTCTGCCTTACTCTCCTCCTACCCCCAACCACCCAATGCTGAAGTTAAGAAACTGAAAGCCCTGCAGACGAGACTCTTCGTATGCGTTAATTATTCATTGGGTTGTGGGTATATGTGCCAAATGTATGTCTCTGTGCGTGTGCCTGTATGCACATGACTGTGTGCGAGTCACGGGGCTGGCAGCGGGGTTGAATCTGGATTTTGCGATGCCTGTCTTATCTCTGGTCGTCTTAGATCGCCTCCACCCACTCCCTCTTGTCATTCTAACATGCACTCACTTCCCCCGATAGAGAGCGTCGGCCTCGTACAATAAAACACACGCTCACATGTGGCGTTCATGAGACTCAGCGGCGATGTGGGGGTGCAACCATTTCAGGGCAGGAAGCTGCCATTTTGGTTCAGAGTGTGTCAGCTGCTTTGAGAAGATGCATGTCCCAGTGGCCCTCAGATGAAACTGAGGTGGCACTGAAGTAGCTGACAGATCGGTTGTGTCAGCAGCATTGGTGTGGAGAGAGGAGGAGGAAAGAGTCTCACTCTGGATGTTTGCAAATGTGGGTTTTGCCAGCGCCTGCTGTCAACTGGTTGAAATTCTCTTCCTGAATGAAGTATATATATCAGCTTGACATAATAGTCTTTATTATGCTGTAATGTTAACTTGATTTTTTTCCCCTCTGCTTGCAGATCAGTGATTTCATATCTTAGCCTTAGCCTAACATTAAATGTTCTCATTTTTAGAGTAAGTTGGCGAGAATTGCTACAGATTTGCTGGTGAAGTCGAGCAGCGTGAAAGGCTACACCTGATAACCTTTGATAGAATTTTAGTTTTTTTGTCTGTATCTGAAAGTTTGTAGTAAGAATCTGAATCAGTATCTGAAGGAGAGAATATTTTGCAGGAATATGTGACCATTCGTAAATAAGAACATGTGCATTTTGAAGATATTATGTTGACTTTTAATTTGATTAATTTGGATCATAATGGGATTTTTTTCTTTAAAGCAATAAAAAATCAATTCAACTTTTAAGGCAACATGCATAAAAAGTTTTGATAGTGGTCACAAAAACATAAAAAATGAGAAGTAGGAAAACATCATCTGCTAAAATCTGGACCAGATACTAATACCACTATAAGTGAAGACCCATCCATGGATGTGCATGTGTGGGGTCATGGGCAGTTGACAGCCTGGCTGTCATGACCTGATCTGATTGCCTCCATCTCATCTCTACCTTCCTGGACCCAGCTGCTACTCCTCTCTCACCACTGACCCCAGCCCAAGGTCAAGGTTGGAAGGTTGTAGTCATGGCAACATGGTTAACTCCATGACCCGTGATTACTGACCCCAGGAGTCCTAAGTAACCATGACAATTGTAATTTGCTCCCCTCTGCCCCCTGCCAGTATGTCCACGCGTACCATTCAAAGACAGAAGAGATGAACAAGTCAAACTGATGGAGGGATTAACCGCTGGATGGATTGAGCGACAGACAGATGGATGGAAGAACAAAAGGAGGACACGTGCCCCACTGAAAGGGAAAGATTTGGAAATGAGTTTCGATGACCTATCGACCCGCTTCTGCTCTTTCTGTTTCAGAAGGTGGATGTCACTGATTGGATGTAGATGGGGATCAACTCAATAGACGTGGCATTGCTTAACTAAACGGCATCCAAGGGGTCTAAGGGGCCACCACTCCGGAGACCGGCTTTTAATTATGGTATTCAAATAACTGCAGCAACTTCACACAACAGCATCCAACCTAAAGAAGGTGTTGGAAATGATAACGAAGTTTTCTTCAGTTGACAACTCTTCCATTACAAATTTTTAACACATGGTTTGGTTATGTGCAACACCGTACCTGGGCATTATAATTAAACCGTATGATTGGTGTGTGGGTATTATACCTGTTATATTATACCTGCTGGAAGGCCATTTTAGTCTTCAAAGCAAGCTCCACTTTGTTGAGTGGGACTGTAAAGAGCTGAGCGATTCGAGAGTACCATGGTCAATCTGCTGCCTCATACCTGCACACACAAAAAGGAAATAAGACACAAATAAGGATAAAAACCACCACAGACACAATGTCATTTGCATTTAAAAGGTTTTCACAATTATGTCATCATTCTGTATCTTTGAATTCAAGGATAACTGCAGATTGAGGCTTTCATTAAGGAGGCCCGCGGTGTGTGGGCTCGTGTAGGTGGGTGCATTTTTTTCCTTCCTTTTTGTTATCTATGTGGCATTGTCAACATTTTCATCAGCTTTACATCACTGTGTTTGGAGGAGGCCCAGACCTAGTGTACCTTAATTGGGAGGCCAAATAGCTGCCATCAGTTCTATGCTTTTCACATGCTACAATCCTGAGCAGCCCTGGCATCCATGTACCTCTCTATGGCAGCCTTCTCCCTGCCTTCATCTCTTAATATCTCCCACTCAGCCTTTGTTTCTTCTGGTTACTGAAGAGATGCATTCTCTGCTCATCCTAAAAATCCTCGCCTTTCTCAATCTTTGGCCTTCTGTCATGGGTTGAGCATGTGCCTCTGTAGCTTTGAGGTTTGGTCCACAGACAGTGACTTGCTCCTCTTTCCTGCAGTCCTTATTGGTCAGTGATTTCCAATCAAAACAAAGGGTCAAAGGTCAGTGGTACATAGACAGAGGTAAGAAACCTTTTAAAGATGTTTCACTTTTTGGACACTGTCATCACCTTTTAGCAGGCGTAGCCAACCCAGGTCCTCGAAGGCTACTGCTGATTGTTTTCCAGCTACCCCTGCCCTAAAGTCTACTGAATACCTGGTTCAGGTGTGTTCATCACATCAGAAGCTGTAAATGCAGGGATAATTAGAAAAAAGTCAAGATAGTGGCCCTCTAGGACCTGGGTTTGCTACCCCCTGCTATAAGGTGATGACATGTACCAAAACGTGAAACATCTTTAAAAGTACCACTGACCTTTGCCCCTAATTTTGATTGGAAATCACTGACCAAAGGATGACTGCAGGAAAGAGGAGCAAGTCACTGTCTTTGGACCAAAATGCAAAGCTGCAGACGCACACTTCCTTAGATTTTAAAGAGTAAGCGGCCTGGTAGCTCAAAAGGTTGTAGGTTCAAAACCCTGTCTGACTCCTGGTCCATCCCCTACCAGGTGTGTCCTTCAGCCAGACACCCAGCACTAGCTCCCTGTAAGCGTCTTCCAAGCAAAGTAAAGTAATTATGTACTGCAGAATACAGTGTATACACACACACACACACACACACACACACACACACATACACAATTCAGTTTTATTTATACAATTTTTCAGTTTAGTTTATATACATGTATATATTTGTTAATATGGGTTTTATTTGTTGATAAAAGGTGCAGCTTTTCACCAATAAAACAGTGCCTCTCTAAACTGATATATTTGATAAGAGTAGTTTTGTGGTGAAATGATATAAGAAATAATATAAATATCATTTGTGCCTGATACAATAACCGAACTAGATATACTCTCCACAAGATAAGATTTGTCAATTTAATTTTCAGTTACCTATTGTAAGCTGCTCCCGTTAACGTCTCATATGTTGTGTTTCCGTGTTATAAAAGATTTTGACTGAATGTGCAAACAAACTGTAGCCACAAGAAACTGACATCTCCCGACACAGCGATCTGCATATCTTCCTCTCGGTAGATTATATGTTACCTTACATCATTGTGCCACAACCTAGCCGTGACACCGTCTATTCACATATAATGGCAGTAAGTGTTCATCTGGTCTTCATTCAAATCAGAGCAGACAACCAGACGTCGCCTGCTCTGCGACACACACTGAATAAACTCTCTATAACTAATGTTGCTGCCTCAGAGAATATGCTTCTCTGAAAATTTCTTCAACAGTATTAAATGCCTGTGTGGGTCCAAATACGATAAAAAAAGAGTGTGTGGTACAGATTACCCAGTTGAACAGAATGTCTAAATAGCATCAGACTCAGTGCTTAGTCCCTTCAATATTTTCTACATCAAAAAAAGGCATTACAAAAGTTACACTCAGCGATAGCAGCCATGAGTTGAGCAAAGTGCGTGTTTGCAGATATATTTAGGTACTTTACAGTTAGGTTCACCACAGAACACTTGTTGTTGTTGTTCCTCTCATACAGGCTATCCATCTCAATTGGTGCTACTGTTATGGTAGCACCAATTGAGATGAATAGCCGTGTGGTTTACCTAGTAAACCACGAGGCGTAATGGTGAATAGATCCTAAAGACCCAACCACTTCTTTTGTTGCTGTGAAACAGTGACCATGCCATCTTAAGTTGGTGTGTTAGCATAATAGTATTGTGTATAATATTTCACAATAAACACTAAACAAGCTTAGTAGACTTGAGGCCGACACCCAATGTCTTTCTCGCCACTTCTGCAGTGCTGGATGTCGGCCATCTTGCCTCCAGTGCTGTTGATCCGAGACAAGGCTGATGGTGGCCTCTCCATCAAAAGCCACCAAGCTACTTTACCACTGGCTGTAAACCAGAGAGTTTGATTGGCTGGCTCACAGGGGTCTTGAAGCTTTTTTGTTCCTCCTGGCCTTCCCTGCTGACCCCTTGGTTCTGACCAGTCCAGCCACACACACACACACACACACACACACATACACAGAAGTGCAAGATTGAGTTTGAATCTCCTGGCTTGAATGCTGAATTTAAATAAAGCTATTTTGCAACAGAAAATTGCACTCACCTTTCACTTAAAAAAAGAGAGCTTTAATATCAGATAAACAGTAAAGATAGGGAATTATTCCAGCTAAAAAAATGTCTGAATATATGCAACAGCAGAGGAATAACACGGCCGTTTCTGACTCAAAGATAATTTAAGACTTATCGCGCTTTTGAGATCTTTCCACAATCAGAAGACTAGTTACTTCCTAATCAAAATATTAACGTCACTCAAAACAACAGTCCAGCATTTTAACTTAAATTAACCTTATACGCAACTAGTCTTTAAAAAATTGCAACAGC
The DNA here is from genome assembly GCA_032359275.1 of Microctenopoma steveboyesi. Classification (NCBI taxonomy): domain Eukaryota; kingdom Metazoa; phylum Chordata; class Actinopteri; order Anabantiformes; family Anabantidae; genus Microctenopoma; species Microctenopoma steveboyesi. Next base: position 7,681,387 of record JAUMHF010000014.1, on the reverse strand, counting down.
GACAAATACCACCCAAAAACTCCTTCCTGCCTCCACTGCCTCTCTCCCACTCTCCATTTTTAACAGCCCCCTTCGTTATTTTCTCCATCCATCAAAGGCAGCAGTAATTATTAATGAGAGCCTCCCTGTTCTCTCTGCATTATGCATGAGAGCCTTGCCTCTGAAAGTAGAGGGTAATGGGGGGGGGGCAGAAGGGGAGGGGCTATGGGTCACACACACGCACAAACACAGTGTCTCAGGGTCATTGACCTACACCCACAAAGCCAAAGATATTAATTAATGGCCTCCCTAAATCAGAAAACCTAAAAGCAGCCCCCTCAACACAGCTGAAACTAAAATCAGACAAAGTGGGAGAGTGGCAGGGTATCTAAAGCCTATGAGGGAGTAGCTACTTTCCCCATCAGACACAAACCTGACTACACAAGCACACATCCGTACACTTTTTTGGGGCTTGTGTTTAAACCTGCTGAGATTTCTCTAAAATCTCTTCTAGTGTTTACATGAAAAAATGGCTCCACTCAGCATGTCCCTGCCGGTGTTGTGGATAAAAACTTCCTATTTCTCCCACTTCTCTCCTTCATTCTGCAATTCGTGCTCATTCAGTTTCCTTCCCTGGCACCCCCCCGCCACCTCCACCATCCTACAGTTTTCTTCCAAAACCCATTGTATGTTGTATGTGTGTATAAAAGGAGGTGGCACACAAGAATAGCTGGGCAGAAAATAAATAAACTGGAAGAAAGTAGTCAGAATACATAGGACGCTGGCTGCTGCGAAAAACTGGTAAGGAGGGGCGAAGGCGCCGTGCGGATGCGTGTTGCGCCTTAAATGTGTCCCTTTCTTCCTGCTGTGTACGGCACCGGTGGCCTAACCCCAAACTATTCTCCTCTGGTGTCTTTAACACAATGATCCTTCATCCGCTAACAACTGTAAAAGCTGAGACGAGACTCACCTCTCCACCTCTATATGTACTGTCCCTCCCTCCCTTCAGCCTTTTTTTCAGCTCCCCCCAGTCCCTCTGTGTTTCAGAAGGGCAGTCAGCACTCCATGTAGATGTAAAACAAGAAAAGATTGCAAATGAGAGGGGAAACAATTATTTAATTATACAGATGAAAGAATAAACATTTCAGCAGTCAAGCTATTGTCAGCATCTGCAATTAAGAAATGTTCCTGCATAATTGGTGACTTTTTGCATTGTACTGAGTGTTGAGGGGCAAAAAATGAATTGCATCCAGAATTATTGCATTTGACAGTGTGCACCGAACAGACTGCAGCCGAAATATCACTAATGAATAATCTAAAGTAGTTTTTCTCCTCATTATTTTACCTTTTATTGCTAGCTTTACGTACACCTACCTGCACTGTTATTCAGTGCAATGCGAGCTTCACCCACATCAAACAAAGAGATATTATTGGCATTCTGAACCGTTCGGTGACTGAGCAGCTATCACTATTTCTACTTCTCTGAGAAAAAAGTGCACTGCAGATAAAAAAAGAAGTTTAATTCCTGATAACTGCAGTTTCCCCTATGTGTGTGTATCTGTGTGTGTGTGATAGTATTGAGGGTTGTGCTGTGCCCCGCGGTCCCGTTACAACTGTGTGCGTGCCAGCAGAGCCCTCTCCTCCTCTTCTCTCTCGGCTGCTATTTTTGCCCTGTTCTTATGTAAGCCGCTCTTGACGCGCTCGAGACAGAGGCAGAGTACAGAGCTGGGATGGTGAGAGCATCCCCAATGGACACACATACACTTGTGAGCACGTGTAAACATGTGCATGCACACACACACACAAACGCACACTATATGTATATGTAATATAAAGAGCAAAGCACGAAGTGATACACTCATGGTGACGCGCAGCATACTGAGGCATCCAACAGCAAACTGCCAGCGATTCAGCATTATTATTCTTATATTGTGCATGTGGACATATGATTCTAAAGTGTATGTTTACATTGTGTATGTTTTCTGCAGGAACTTCCATATAAATGTATATATTCTACATTTATTAAAAAAAGCCTCCATTTCCTTTTCTCTAAAAAAAGGTAGAGCTCTATAACATGTGAGAGGACTGCGATACTGGGTTTTTCACAATAAAAGACAGTTTCACATTTCTAAAGGCAATATATTAAGAAACTATTTGTTTTTTATTTAGTTGGAGCATAAAGCTCCATATGTGATGATTTGTAGTTAAGTAGAGTACAGCTCATTTTATATGATATAAATTTGAAATAAACAAAATATTGTTGTGCATTTGTATTATGCTGATAGGGGGGGTCTCCTGTTTTTTCAAATTCTAACCATGTTTGTTTTGTTTTGTTTATTACTCCATACTCTGTTACCATTCATATCGCGTTTGTTTTGTTTTTCTTCCACATTTTATTAAATATGTATTTATTTCCATACAAATTGAACTAGTCCATATAAATGATGAGAATTTGCCTTATGAACGCAAGAAGACTTGTCAAGAGGGAATAAAAAAAACTTAAGAAAACTTAATATAATTAAATGAAGACACAGACCCCACCCAACCCCACCCCCATGCTGCGCACACGTGCCGCAATCTCCATAAATTAGAGCTGTCAGTGTGTGTGGGGGTTTATTAACTGACACCTGGTAATGAGCAAGCCAACCAGCGAAGAGGAAAGGAGATAGGTTAGAAGTGTGGGGGTGGCAGGGGTCACAAGTCAGGGGTCAGGGTCAGCTCCTATGGGCTTTAGTTTTAGACATTAGGGGCACCCCTAAATTGAGGGATGTGGTGACATTGGGGGGGGTGCACTGGGGTACCCCAACAGGGAATTGGCGTGTGTCGCAGCCAGCTGGGCTGAAGATATGATATAAAAGGAATATTCATGCTCAGTAACTGCCACCAGCATGACTTAGCAGATGGAAGACTACTTTATTTATGTCTGTTTTGTGTTCTGAATCTTTCCACGTGTACTAAATGTGATACATATAATTTCTAACCAAAAAGAAAAAGCCAAAATGGATAAAAAAAGATCTTTTTATTTCACTTTTGTGCATGATAAACCTAATACACACACATACACACACACTTTTACAATTTTTTTTACTGTTCGACCAGTGTCTGTATGTACGTGCACACATTATCAAATAAGGACTGCCGCGTCGGCCATCTTACTTGTGCATTTGTGTCTAACAGCGTATGCCTGTGATGCGTGTTCACTGACGCAGCATCAGCAGTCCACACCATGAATACTGCATGGTCTCAAAAAAAAGGGATGCAGGGATCGAGGGAAAAGGAAGGAAAAGAAGTGAGGAGAAAACAAAGAGGAGGGGAAAAGCTTAGGTTGAGGGAGAGCGGAACAGAAGAAGAGTGTAAAAGAAAAAGGAAGGGATGAGGAGAAGAGAGTGACTAAGAGAAAAGAGGACTGAGTAGATGCGAGTGTGTTTGGGTGATGAGTGGACGGCCTCTGGGAGTGGACGAGTCACTGCACTGCTCTGCGGATGTGCTGACGGGCTCCAGGCCGTTTGCTCACTCATTCGCCCCTCTGCTTCACTCACTGCAAAGAGGACAAGGGTGGGGGTGCAGGTGAAAATGATGAGGTGGAGATTTGAGACAGGAGGAAGCGGGAAAACTAGGAAAAGATTAGGATATGTGGAGGGAAGGAAAAAGAAAAATCTGCACAAAAAGGACCAGACAAAATAGAAAACATAGGAGAAGTTGACATGCTCGCAAGAGAAAATGCTGCAATACTCTAGTTGGTGCTTTGGGGATTGGGAATGTCGTGAAAGAAATGTGGCCTACTATCACAAGGAAGCATTCAGCCAACAATCTGACATGCCATTGGTGCAGCTGCAGACACCCAGTGAACATCCAGTGTGTGTGTGCTTTGCCTACTCACATGTATGCACAAATGGAGTAAAGCTGTCTGTGAGTAGGCATAATGAGCACTTGTGCATAATGTGAAGTGAACAGTATGAACAGTATGCTTGTGTATGGAAATGTGCGCACAATTGTTCTTCCGTTTATGAAAGAACTGCAAGATGTGTTTGCAGTGATCATTCAAAATGCATCAAATCAAGTTGTTTCCAACCAAAGCGATGAAACAGAGCCGATGTTGCCCTCTGACACACACACGTCACTTGATCTTGTGAATTTCTCTGGGCTCAGACATTTTTGAGCCCTCACGTGTGATGGTATGTTCCTGATGAGTTGTCACAACACAGACATAAGAAACTTGTAATATGGGAGTCTGCAGAATGGGGGGGTCTTTATGCAACATCCCAGAGAAGCCAGCAGATTGAGACTAGTGTTGCTGAATATGGAAAGAGGGCACACAGCAAAGGCTGCTGGGAGTTTCTGATTGGCTGCTAATGTTGCTATCCAGGCCAGGATTGGTGGAACTGACGCAGCCCGACATCACGTTGTCGGGACTAAACCCTTTTGAACTGAGGCAACACAGAGAGGCACAGATCTCAAAACACACAAACGTGCATAGACACACTTGCAGATGCACACCCACATGCACACATTTAATGGAGGCATTGCATGCAACTGAATATGCATCTATACTTGATAGTTCCACATGCACAGGAACATAATTTATATATGAATCAGGATTAGCTCTGTGTTCATACGTGTCAGGAGAAAACAGAATGTTCCTGGGCTTGTCGCCACATGTGATGATCTCTAGTGAACCTGTGCAGTTAAAAGGGAAAGGGAGCAAACTTCCTTAATTTATCCATTCTCTTTTAAGCCTAGCTCTAAGGTGGACAGAATAAATTGGAGCTTAAGCATGCGTGAAGGCACAGCCAGCGGGCCCCCTTTCCACCACTCCACGCCACATTTGTCAAATCAGAGGAATTTCTGCTGCACGTGAACTCAGAATTGGAGAAGAGAGAGAGACGGCAGAGATTCACGTGTAAGTCAAGCACACATATTCCTGCAAAAAAAAAAAAAATTCTGTACATCAAAGTTTATAGGTATTTCAGAATATGTTGTGTGGTTTCAAAAAAACCTGAGTGCATAGACAATAGGCTGCATGCTATTAATAATACATGAGATGAGACAAGGCAGTGAGTCAGGGGAAATGCATGACTACTCTTTTGGCCTCACTGCCTTTGCCCCATGGCGCGTCGGCCCGACTTTGCCTGTGCCTTTGCCGGTAGTAAGACATGTCTCTTCCACTGGCTGTGATGAAGAGGAGAAGAATCTCTTCTGATAGGGATGATGTGAGTCTCAGATGAACCTCGATAAATAGCTCCTTCGACCTCTGCCTCCTTTTGTGAGCCCTACTCTCACTGAACAGGTAGTGTGAAAAGCAGGGTACCAACACATACATCGGATCTGCCAGATTGTGTATTTTGCTCGTAGTAGTTGTAGAAGCACAAACACGGCTGGCATTTTAGTGTATTTAGGTCACAGAGCAATCATGACGGATGCAAAAGCAAAAGAGACGACAGGACAGACACGGGCAACGTCGCTGAGCCTGTTTTGAGACTGAAGGTCGGGCCTATGAATCTTTGATCTATCTCGGCCTAACTTGTCATGCCCCCCCCCCCCCCCCCTTACATTCAATATGAGTGAAAGAGGTACTCTACCTCTTTGCCTGTCCTTTTTCTCTCCGACATACATGCACACACACCCTCCCCTTTCCCTCCCGATGCATTAATGTTCTTACATCACCTCCTCCAGTGAGCAGAGAAAACAAGAGAGCAAGACTGAGAGATGGGTCAGGGGGGATGGGAGGTCGGGAAGAAACGTGTGCCATTAAGGAAGAGAGGTAAGTAGACCAAGTGATATGAAGTTAGACACAGACACATGGCGTCCGTGGCAGGCTGTATAGAATCTGTAGTGTAGAAATACAGATCTCCCTGTTAAGTATTTAATCCAGTTAGGTAAAATGCACACCTTTACAGCAATTCCTGTGATTTACAATGTCGACTTCCGAATTACTATTACGAGAATAAACCCACCCGCGAAGAGCAGACAATAAAACAAAAATTCACAGTCACGTAACGTGTACGACAGAGCTGCTTCATGTTGGACATGCGATGCACATGCTCTAACACACAGAGGTTTTTGGGGGGCTTGAACATGCACTGTGCTGGTGTGTCCATGGATGGCTGGTTCTCAGACACATTAACCGTGTCTGGCGTTAACCTACACCCATGAGACCTTCCCCAACACAACGCACACGAAGGCACACACGTCTGGGCATCGTCCTTCTGCTCTAATACACCCCTCGCCCCTTGGGTCGGTCTGATATGAGGGAGACTTTTGGGTTTGTGCAAATGCGTGTGTAAAGCTGCTACCTTGCGTAGGATCATGGTTCTCCCGAAAGTGCTCGAACAGTTCTTTGGGGCAGATGTCTTTCAAGGAGAAGACCACTCTCAGTACCTCAGACCTAAACCAGAAACAACCTTTCACGAATTAACACTAAGCTGCTTTCTTTTTAGGTCTGTAGTGGCTAGTTGTCCTCACTCTTGTCCTTCCCCTTTCCCCTGAAATTTCATCACAAATACTGAAAACACCAAAATCAAGGTGCTCAAGTACGGTAAAATACTGCCCAATTCAAAATTGCAAAGTGGAGCTTGTGAATAGCATGCATGTATGTGTCACTGAGTGTATGTGCCACAGGCAGAGGACATTCAGGTTGAATACACACAGAGCTCTGTTATTGCTTATGGCACAGTGGTACAAGAGAGAAGGAGGGAAAGTGACAGAGGGAGGTTTAGATAGAGAGGGAGAGAAGGCACTGTAAAGGTTGGAGCTTATGGTGGAGGTTGCCAAAAGCACACAGACACTCGCTCCTGTCTGCAGCTGCCAGGACCCCAAAGCTTCAACAAGCTGCCTACAGGCATTCTCAAACACACACACGCGCACACACACACACACAGACACAGAGCAGACCAGAAAAGGTATACTTGTGTCAAAAGTCGCCATTCCATTCTTTTGTTTGCATGAGCAGGTGTAGACACATACAGTACACACACACAGACATACCCACACAAATAGATACATCAGGTGCATTTTAGACAATGGTGGAGATGCTGCCAAATTCATGCATCTGGCCCGAGACCCACTTTCTGTCTCTAACCGACACTCGGAGGATCATCTTGTGCCAAATGAACATGGACGACCTCACCTGTTTAAACAGTTGTTTTCCAAATCATATTGGCCATGCGTATGGATGTGGACAAGTACATAGTCCAACAAATATAACCATAATAACCTTAGCTGGTGGCACTTGCCTGTTACAAATTAAAAAAACAAATCATATATCAGAGGAAAATGTTAGTTAGGTAACGTATGTTTGCATGTCAGTGTATGTTTTGTTTTATTTTTTACATACATCCAGCCTCTTACCACATTGGGGCACTTTTGCTGTGTTTGAAACCAGCAGGTTAAGGCAGCCACAGCACAGGAAGGTCAGCAATGCTGAAAAAAATAAAACTACAAATGCAAATACAAAGCAGCAGTCAAGGTTTGTTCAAAAAGGTGACTATGCTCTACAATTGTCCACACTTGTTGCGGACCAGCATCGCTAAAGCTGCTAGGAATTCAGTATTTTGCTGAAGGACACTTCAGCTGCGTGAATGGCCTCTTGGGTGATGACTTCCTCACAAATCAACATTTTCCTGGAGTCAAACAGGTTGGGATTGACACTGACACATTTTTGATTGATTTAACCTCACTGCAGAAGATTACCGTAATATACTGTATATAGATATAGCATAGAATCTTGGATCTGTATTTCTAATGGACTGTGAGGTGCATTAGTCAAGATAAAACATAACACTTGCTAAAAACACAACACTTCTCCACATCTTGGTTGTATTGTCTGTCCTACCAAGAAAACTTTGACTGCGCCTGAACCTCTCCTAGTGTGTCTGTCAGACCATTCTGCCTGTCTTTCCATCTTTCTCTCGCTCTGCTGACAGTTCCATCAGCCCCTTCTTTCTGTCCATCCGTCTGCCTGGCCAGCTGTCTGTCCTGCACCGGCTAGGTTGACAACTCCTTGGTCTCATGCCGTCGTAGTGTTCTGCACCGTCATGGCCACTGGAGCGACACCTGCCCTCTCTCAGCCGACGGACAGGCAACCACTCTTTCTTACAGTTCCGTTCAAAATTTCTTTCCCTTCAAAAGTTTATTTTACTCATTCCCTCGCTTGCTGCAGCTCAATCTTTCTGTCATCTTTCTCCATCTCCATCCTCCTCCATAGCTGACCATCTTGTTGCTTGGCAGCAGACAGAAAGAAAGACTGAAAGGCTGATAGATAGGAAACATACAATCCCTTGAAGGGCTCTGCTCAGAAAGTCTGCCAGCAAAGCCCAAAGCATCTTTTCCCTCATCTCCATGTCCCCCATGCTGTGCCTGCACCTAGACTCTACACGTCTTCGCAATGACGTACCCTCACACGGTGCAGCTTACGACTCCTGAAGTGCATGAGAGCCCAGACATCTTCATTTGAATTATATATCAACAGCCTACATGATCTATTTGAATCTCACGAAGAGGAAAACAAAATGAAAGAACTTCAGAGACGCAGATAGTTGGCCAAGCGTTTTAAAATGTCTTTGATAGCAAATACACAGAATTTAAGCTTGTTTCTTCAACATCCCGTTTGCCAAATCACAGTCTCGGGGAAAGAAGCCCATTTATGGCGCTTCGTGCACAGTAACCTCTGTTGGCAAAAACGCTGCAGTACAGCACGGTACAGAGCCCAATCCTTACAAGTAGGTCATGGTAGGGTGGGGACGGGGGAGGTGCAGCCCATCTGGAGCAGTGCATTCTGAGTAGATGACTGCAGATGAAGGGAAGGTTGCAAGAAGATGATAGTGCTGTACTTAAAACACCCTTTCTCGCTATGTTTTGCTTTCTTTTCTGTCTTGAACCTTGACTCATCCTACAGAGAAAAGTGCTGCCGAGGTTCACCTCGGCATGATTGTGTAACATATTTTATTGTGTAGCAGGTGCAAATACATAAAAACGTAGTATTATATCTGTGCAGACCTTGTAATATGTGGGGTTGGGAGTAAAGCCACCAACGTATGTGTGAGGAAGACCTCTGGAAGCTTCTAGAAAAGTCTCTCTGCTGCCCAGAAATAGTCCATACCTGAAAATAAAGTTTGAATGCACCATAATAACTATTCATAGAGAGACCAAAATTTCATCAAACCAGTAGCAGGAGTCCTACAGGGTTATTTCAGATTTTTTTTACAAATTAATTATTGTGTGGTCTCAGCAAACATCATGGTCTCCATGCCTTCTGGAAAAGGCCTCACAGAGGAATTTCCATTGACTGCGCGCCTGTCTGTGAGGCGAAACAGTGCACCAATATGTTATCGCCTCAACACGGTGTTTCAACACCGTATAAATTACAGTGTGCAAGTAAAGAGACCCATTAGCTGCTTTAACTAGGCCTCATAGTTCTGCACGCCGTTAAAGGCTGACCCAGGCCAGTGGATCAGTGCCAGAGGCTTCTGTGTTGGAAGACATTTAAGAGATTACATGGCTTTGACCGCTGTTCAGTCCCTACTCCCCTCTCTTCAATACCCAAAATTAAACACAATCGCACAGCAATTTCCTGATCTCTCTCCTACTGTATGTCTTCGATTAGAGCGTATGAAGTGCTAAGCTCGGCACCCACAGTGTGTGCCAGTGACGATACGTTAGGGGCACGCGCTCGTCTAACCCCACATGCAGGGGAGGGCCTCTCAAGCCCTAGTAATCTTTGCTGTGTTAAAAATACCCAATAAGTAAAACAAACTGGAGTGCTGAGAGGTGGCAGGGGGGTGGCACTCTACTGCCAACTGTGCTGCATGGAATTAGAGCGCTAAAAAGGATGTGTGTGTGTGTGTGTGTGTGTCTGTATAGCCCACAGATGCATGAGGAGGATTAGGGTTTAAGAAGACTGAGGTGACTTAGCGTGCAAATCTCCACTAAGCAAGGCTGTTTTTTACTGCAACCACTAATATTAGTCTACAGATAAACAGGCCATGGGATACACTGAGAGCTTAGGCACAAACCAATAATGGATGCCTGCACAAAGTTCAATGCAGTGAGTGCGATTGCACTCTGACCACTAAGAGATCTAATGTTTGACATTGACCTGAATATAACCAATCTTTAATCTGATACAGACATAATTGTTCATTTTCTAGACAGGCCTGAGATGATTTCTAACTGTGACGACAGGCCAAAGACCGGCAGCTACCTGAGGTTTATTTCAGATTTAAAGTGATTACTGTAATAACGCAGAGTAGCACTGAAAGAACCTGTTTTGCTATGCTGGGACCCCAAAGATTAACAAGTGTTCTGAAGAATATAAGAAGCAAAACAAGCACCACAGCACTTGAGCTGATAACGGCTGTGTTCGTGGGCCACCTTAAGGGATATTAGACAAAATAGTTTGTTTTTTTTCTGTGCAGTAACAGATTGCAGAAGCATAAAGGACTCCTGAAATGTCACAGAGGCCCGGCTGCCCTCAGGCAGTCCCTCCCTGCCCTCCTGTTGTGTGATGGTTCTGTCTTTTAACAGCAGGTTGTTTGGCCCTACCAGGTCATGTTCACGGGCATAGTCAGCTGCAATCAAAGTGTATCTCCGTCAGCGACTGTACTGGCTAAATATCTTCAGTCCATGGGGCTGAGTCTATGTGGGGTAAGACAGGAGAGCACTTTTTTCTGTTCGCTATTGCCCTCTTGATCTCTGTCTCCGGCCACCGAGATAAAAAAAGGATTGAAATTGTCACAAGACAGAAACTGTAAATGAGAAATTCACAGAGAGTCAAGCGTGTGATGGAGGAGGAGTGGGAGGAGGAGGGACAGCCTGCCAAAACAATAAAAGGAGTAAATAGCCGGTGAGATGCAACAGATGAGGGTAGCAGAGAGGCAGTGAGGAATTATTTTGGCTTTCAGACCACCATGCCTTCGGGCACTATATAAAAAGCCCGAGCACTTCATCCAAGAGAGAAAACAAACAAGCAAACAAATAAACAAACAAAAAGGAGAGAGGTATATATGAAGACAGCCAAGAACATGCTGAAACAGCTCTGTCCAGAGGAGCCAACTCAGAGCCAAACTTCCCCACCCCTTTATTTCTCTCCGCTGCTCTCCATCTCCACTTCATACGATCGTCCTAACACCACCTTCCCAACATCTGTCACGCTCCTCTTACGAACATGCGCGCACCCGCAAAAGTATGCAGTCAGCTATACAATCCCTCTCACACCAACCTCTGCTGTGTATTCCTCCCATGGAGCAGCTGGCAGAGGTCCAGGCAGTGCCAGGCTTGCTCCTTTCACTGTGGCTATCCCAGCATTCCCCCCTGCCAGCCCAGCGCCCACACCCCATTCTGCCAGAATTACCCCACCTAACACACACACACAGACACAGAAAGAACTGGCTGAATACTCTCACTACGCTGCCTCACTACGCCAGCAAAAGAAAGAACAGAGGACGACAAAAAACAAGCAGGGAGGGTGACTGCCTGTGGTTACAAAAGACGAAAACGGGCTGAATGTGGGGAAAGGATTCATGAAAAGGATTTTTCCTCCAACTTGGATGAGATATGGGCGTAATTTCTTTCATGCGGCTTTGTTTTCGAGGATATCTGAAAAGCGCAGTGCAAGCTGTACAGTACAGCACAACCCAAGTGGAATACTTCGTCAGCTTTTGTTGCTATTAGCTTGGTGGCTGTAGGCGGCTGGACAAGAACCAAACATCGGACACGGCGCCCAACAATCTGTTGCTTGGCGGATACTAACATCTTCTTTTAGTGGGTCTTTACTGTGCTACCTTCTGGTTCTGCCAGTGGTAATATGTTTCTCACCCGTAAAACCAGTCCAACCCAAAGTCCAAGTGCTGCTGCCCCCTCGTGCAGAGACACGGGTGAGGTTCTGTCCACGGAAGCCAGAACTAGCAAAGAAGAGGTCGATTTCCAGGCTGCACTGTTTGTTTCCTTCCAAAACTCTTTTTTTTGTCTCTCTTTCCCTCTCTCTTCCTTTACCCTCCCTGTTGTTATTCCTCTTTCTAGCTTCACACAGGTTGGCAAAGCATCAGGCACGAGTCGTCGGAAGCTGGGGCTTTATACCGGTGCCAACTACCCTCTGCTGTATGTGAGTGTGGGTAGGGGTGAGAAGGAGTGGGGCAAAATAGAGAAAAGGGAGGGGAGAAAGGAGGCAAGGCTGGTTGGATGTGGTCCAGTTTTAACAACTGTAAAAGGTAAGTTAAGAAAATACTGCTGCGGTGCCCTTAAAACATTCAGCCCTAGTTGGTATTGTGAGATAAATACATACATCTCTGTTTAGGGTGGAGAAACGGTCTAAACTCTGCAGTATACAGTTTCAAGCCATCCATACATACTGTATCCTAGCAATGGAAACAGTTGCTATGGAAAAGACAATCATAGCGTGGGCTTCATTACCTCATTGCAACTATATGTAGTCACATCCTGCTGGGGCCTGCTCGAATGTCTGTCTCAAAAACCGACAGACTCAAAAGGGGTTCACATCCAACTGGTCAGCATGAATACATTTTACTTTCACACTCTCCCTTTGTATACATACCAGAGAAAATCCATCCATTTTCTGTACGGCTTTCTTTCTTCAGGGTCACGGGGAACTATAAGCGCATGCACTGGGCACGATGCAAGGTGCACTATTAAGGGTCTCCAATTCCACTGACTGAGATGGAAACCAGAGCACCTGAAGGAAGTCTCTACAGGTCTGGGCACAATGTATAAAGTCCACATTTCAAGTTGGGTGCAAACTAGAAATGTTCCTTCCCTGAGGCAGCGGTACTAATCACTGACTCACAGTGCTTCCTATGAGCAAATAGCTTTCATTTATTTATCTAATATTCGATGTTCAAGCTATCCCAGCTACCTACATATATTTTTTTGTAAAAGTCAAAAAAGCAAGGGCATCAGGAGACAGCAAAGATGAGAAAACAAGAGAGAAATAACACCAGGAATATATCTTCTCCATGAACCTGCTTTTAAGAGTTATAGTGAAGCATGTAACAGAGATTGATTTTGGTCAACTGACCTCCCCCCTCCTGTTTGGAAGAAATATTGGCAGTCTACCCTGCACTGACTCAAAATAATAGCTACTATGCCCCTACCATGTAGCAATCTGCCACTGGATCATCCTTGCCAAGGTCACAGAGTATAATATGTAGACTGTAGCTGGGAAGAAAATGGAGGATCACCTGGGCGTCTGAACAGTGAACGAGGAGCTTCTTTAAATTGTGTTTGAAACACATTTTAATGATCTTCAATGGGGCACAAATGTGGCAAGTGACACAACGCTGGGGCTGCACAGGGTATTTATGAAGACAGTCCCTGCAATGCCTAAATTACTCACTGGCCCACATTTACAGCGAAGCATGGTACTCCAACACACATACACATTGAAACAACCATGCCTCCACCTAAGCTGCCCCCCATCGTGAAAGGGGAGGAACAGATTTCTGCCATGCGGAGTCTCCGAGCTGCTTCGACAGACGGAGCAGGAACTTACGACGGGGCGGAGCCTTCATGCGCATAATGCCCAGATGGGCCCCTGGACGCTGCAGCACTGCTTCCTCGTATGAACTCACACCCAGTTCCCACAATGCAATTTGCGGATGCTCATGTCTGATTATTTGATGACTGGAAGCACCAGGTTCAGACTGCATTATGTTCCTCGCATGTGCCCATGAGCCACCCTGTCCCATAAATGAATAAGACAGACTGAAATAAGAGAGAGAGCTTTTACTAGGTTCTACAAATCAAATCTGGATAACATTATGAAAGGTAAGCAAAAGTAGGGGTCTAATGTGTTTACTTCATGAACTAACACTGGGGAAAATAAATAAATAAATAAAAAACAACAAAACCTCAACTACACTAACAGCTTTTAACATTTGAAATACAACAGCAACTCAAGCACCAATCTTTCTCTGAGTGCATATATATCTCCGGCAGTGCGAACCTGATCTACAAAGATTTGTTTAATCCTGGTTTAATCATCAACTATTTGTAACACAATCCCACTAAAGGACCCAACAGACTGAAAAGTAGTTTAGCAACTGTCATGCTTGGTTTATACAGTTAAACAGCCAACACTCCAACATAGAAACATCTCTGTTGATAAGAGAAGTAAACTTACACTGAGTGAAAATATTAAAAGGCTGGATGTTCGCATTTTAACACTTTTAACATGCCAACAAAAAGCGGGCAGGTGTTCATTCACAACAACATTATTGTCAGTAGTACGATGCAGTACACTGCAGGGCCGCACTGTGTTTGTTAATTTTGAAAAAAAAACATACAACTTTCTCTAAAATTGGACATGAAACTGTAGACATACTTTATGACATATATACACGTTATTTCAGTCAATTTGAAATGTTGTTTCTCTTACAGTAACGCCACACAAAGAGACCTGTACCACAAAGCAAGTTCAACTTGTCTGGCTCTCTTGGAGTAATCTGGCTTCTCAGAGCCTGGACAAATGGTACCACTAAGAGAAGACTTTGAAATATGGGCGGCCTGGTAGCTCAATGGGTTAAACGTCAGACTGGGATGCAGAAGGTTGCAGGTTTGAAACGCAGTGTGAGGACTAGTCCATCCCTATCTGGTGTGTCTTTGAGCCAAACACCCAGCACTAGCTCCCTGTAAGTCGCTAAGTAAAAGTAAAGTATGGGTTGACAAACATTTTCTGTATGTTATGTTTGTTTACAAGGCGAGCAAAAAGTACTATTCTGCAGCTGTGATCCAACGAAGACTCCATTTTTATTTTCTTTTTCTGTGATTGGGAGGTTGATCGGATCTTGTGAAGTTTACCTGTTCCAGATCTGCTTACCCATCTTACCATAGTGGTCTAATTGGCTTACAGGGGAGTCAGCTTCCTGGTACCGGAAAACCAGCGTTGCACCCAAAGATAGCTTATTAACCCACTAATCTTGCATCATGGTAGAAGAAGCAGGGTTAGTTTAGGACAACTTCATACCACCTTCAGTTGGGTAGGAGGAGGCCTTTCACCTGTCTGAGTCTGTTTTCTCATGTCTCATGTCCTCATGCCCAATAACGACAATAACAGCTGAAGATCTGAACATTAAACTCTGCAATTATTAACCTACATCCCTTAATGAACAACACGAGACAAGGTCGTTATTATTATAAGAACTGTTGTGAGGTCACCTGAGTGCGTTTGGCACACGTATATCAAGCACATGGACAGTTTAGCGGGTGTCATACAGTGCAACTTCCATCACTTTGGGCACCACTTGTTTCCACCACCACCATTTTCTTCCAGAGCACCTAAGTCTGAGCTGCTGATACGTTCGCGGCAGCGAGTGACGCAGAAGCTACAGGGAGGATGGGAGGACCACTATGGAAGACACTGAGTCTTCCGGGATACCTCCGTCGCGCCACGCTGATGCATTATCCAGCGGGGACGGATGAGGGAGAGGGAGAGGGAGGGGTGGAGGGACGGCGGCGAAAAAGCCACCAGTATGAATATTCATCGTGCGTGGGCCACGCGTGCGCCGCATATTAACTAGTCAAGGGGTTAATATGACTTTGGCACGAAAGCCTACAGTGCATCGTGTGCGGGAACGAAATTAAATTTAAATAAATATCCACGCCGTTCAGCATACAAATGAGCACCCGCCAATTATTCTGTAGGAGGTGCATCTGGTATATCAGTGTGGAGTGAGGATGCAGGGACGGCCAGGTTTCCTTATGCGGTTCATTTTACATGAAGTAACGCGTGCTTGGGGTTAATCTGCATGAGTAACTATTTAAGAGGTCCTTTAGTGTTATCCTGAATCGTCTATTTAACAAAGCATCTGCAAAGAAAGTGGTCATGTTTCTATAAGCTGGAGATAATTGTAGTATTTGCGATAATGACTGACACACAGGAAGTGTTTAAATTGAATATAACTTAATGACATATTCTGGTCATTTTAATGCTAATTTAAACTTGAAAACAGCTTTTTGAATGCATCGAAACTTTTTTACCATTTTTTTACGCTTTCTTCTTTCTTAAGTTAAAATCCAATGATCTGCTGAGAAAAGTCAGCCTTAAACAGTTAATACAACGCCTTCTGAACGGCATCTGTGTTATAGTTTAGAGGTGCAGAATTGATCTTCAATCAATTCAAAAATTCCAAATATTCCTGAATTCCACCTTTCGGATTTGGTGACGTGCTGCATTTGTTTGGTTTATTGCTGTAAATACAAACTACACCAAACAATAATAATAATATTTGATTAATGCCTTTAGGGACATTCCAATAGGCAGCCGCATTTTAGGCACCAAGGGTTCACGGCGTTGTCCAGGAAGACTTCCACATGTGGCCAGAAATCTTGACAATCATGGAAGTAATCGTTATTTGCAGCCTTATAGACAGGAGTCTGGAATCATGCCAGCCTATTGGTCAGACACACTCACGTACCATCATGTAAACAACTTAAATGTTCTTGCTATGTTGGGTCAGTTATGTTCTCCAAAAATATTCTTGGAGGTCACATTCAGAAGTCACGCCACTGCTTTTGCTGTTTTTTTATATCTGCTACAGCCTGACCAAGTGACTTGATAGTAATGAGGATGATTATTTACACGTGGGAACTAGAACTTTGTGTGCATGCTTTAAAATAATCAATCCACCAGCAACAAAGCATTCAGGGCATTGTTCCTATATCCTGCAAGCCAGAATAACATCACACCATGCTGCAATTCCCCTTTTCTCTCTCTCTTCCTCTTTCTCTCTCTCTTATCTGCTGGGGAAATGAAGCTCAATCACCTGCAGAGGAGCTGAGGGCGGCAAAGGGGACTTTGCAATGCAAATGCCAGGTAATTACCCGAAAGCTAGGAGAGTGGAAGCACACAGATGAAAACAGAGCAGGCAAAGAGCGAGAGAGGAAGAGAGACAGAGGGAGAGAGGGAGATGAACCAAACGCTGGTTTCACATGCCTGTTGATGCAGGATGATTGGGGTGTTTTGAAAGAGTGTGGGGATGTAGGAGGAGGAAGGGGGGAGATGGAAGGAGGGGACGAAAAGGTGATGAGAGTTACATACATGAATACAGAGATCCCACGGTGTGTGTTCATTTCCTCCTCATGCATGCGTCTGCATTTGTAAATATGTTTACTTTCCTCTTACAGATGATCAATAAATTAAATATTGTCCTGTTATGTAGGAATAATCTAGTTTTAATTCGGAAGAATGGAAGAATGAAACCACAATTCTGCATGAGCGCAGCAGTAGTTTGAGTAGTAGTGCATGTGGACACTTTAATCCAAGTGTTTGCGCCTGGGAGCGTGTGTGTGTGTATATGAGCCTGTGTTCGGCGTTGTGTATACACTCGCTAATGGGCACTTGTATGTGTGTATGTATGTGGTGAGTGCATGCATATGTTTGTGTGTGTGTGGTTCGTGTATTGTGCGGGAGGATTTAGTGAGTGTGCCAGCTTGCAGCTGTTTGATTGTCAGTGAGGGAGAGCAAAGAGATGTGCAGATGTGAGTGAGTATCAAAGAGATTATGAAATGACCTGGCATTAAACACTGCAGTAGATTTTAACTGGGTATCCTGGCACGTTAAGCCCCCTGTTTGGATGAGAGATGGTTGGAAATCGGTATGTTTCATACTTAGTGTAGACAGTTTAATGTAATTTTATTTAATGAATTAAAATGCTTATTTGTAATTCAGCGCAGGACTCTAGAGTTTGTTTGTTTGTTTGATTGTTTGTTGAAGATATTACCAAGCAATAGTGTGACTCACAAGCAGTTTGCAACTCGGCTCAATAGCTGCCTCTGATTAACATCTGAACAGAACAGGAGCCAGCCAACCAGAAAACTGTTTTGGCGATTTAGTGTAATTGTGGCTTTGCTAAAGTCTCACTTTGCCTAATTAGAATAATAAATCATGCCGCCTCGTTGTTTTCAAAGGGCCCTCCATCGTCGCGCCGAAGCAGGTGGGATTGTAGGACGGTGTGAAAAAACAAAGGGGGTTGATTGCTCGGCTCAAGATACAGTCAGTTAAAAGCAATGTGCTGCTCTCCGGGGATTCGTATTCAAAACTAAACTGTATCGATCCATAGATGTGAGAGTGACAAATTTTGATTCATACAGTACACTGACCAATTATTGGCTTCACTTAACACAGATTACTTGGTCCGTGGAACCTTTCCGACTTAGGTTAGTGCGATTTTCAGTTGCTTTCAACACAAAGGTAAATCATTCACATGAACCAGGTGACCATCGTCTTCTCACTTTCTCTTCAATGAACAGAATTACTACAATATCAGGTGATTATTAAAGTCATGTGTCAAATGTGCAGTTAGTCTTCTATAGTGTCGATAGTCTTTATTTTCTTGTCCTGCAATCTCTAATGAAACAGAAAATACTGATATACATTAATTGGTATTACAGTTTTGTTTCTTTAATTCTGTTCTTCAGTGATTAGAAACTGTACAGACTGATTAGGCAGCAACTTCTTTTTGCATATTGTCTCGTTTGACTTTCACTCACTATGCTCAGTTGGGATGTGCCTCAGCTTCAGATAGTCTGCCCTTTTGTAGTCTCTTTTTAGAGTCATGTAGCATATTACTGTGAGTTTTGAATTTCTTATTTCAGTGGTTCAAATAATTAGATTGAATTTGTTCAGTGGTTATGGTTCATTGTAAAATGTTTGTAGTGTAAGTGGTGCTTATGTTGTGAATCTGGAGGGCCCCTGCTACTAGAGTGTGAATATTGCAGGGACTTGATTTTAAATTTAATAGACTTTTTTCAATATTGATCATGAGTGGGAGGAGAAGCTCTGCTCTAGACATAAATTACTTGGGACATTTTGTCTTTTTCTGGATTCTTTGCCTGGACAGATATTTATGTTTGTTCCGCTAATAAAATAAAGTTGCTAAGGGCTTTACTATTGCTTGATTGATATACAGTTTTGTATTTGGAGAAATGCATGGCCCTCATTGTACTCCAAATATTTGAAATACTCTATTGTCAAGCTAGGTGTAGATATTTTACATTATTTTATTTGTTTGTTTTACACTGTTGAAGTATTTAATTTTAAGTAAAAAGTTTTGAATGTTAAATATATACTTAGGTAAAAAGTACAGAGGTATCAGGAACAAAATAATCTCCCAAACATCATACATATTTATTATTTTATATTATTATGTAATTGGATGACAATAAGATTGAAATCAGGTGGCAGGCAAGGTTGGTGACCACAGTGTGCTGAAAAGAGTGTGTCCTCCACTTATGGGGGTATCACACTACTTAGCCTTCCTGATCAAGCTTAAACCAAGGTAAAATTAAGCCCCGACTGTCTTTTGAACCTCATATCAGAACAGTGCAGATTCTGTCCTGCCCGTGGTACTTTTTTTACTTTTTGGGAGAAGGCTTATGACTATGTCCCTCGCAGTGTCAAACACATTTGAAGTCAGTGTTGGCTTCTGCTTGGGCTGTCTTGATTGACACTGTTTCAGCAGTAATGTGAATATTTTACCAGACAATTGTGGCGAAGATGGAGCTGAATGGCAAAACTATTTATGTATATGTTGGTTAATGTTCCAACCCTCACCCGTGGTCAACAACTCCGTGTTGTGACCAAAGAGTAAGATTGCGAATACAGGTGGCAGAAATGAGTTTCCTTTGAAGGGTGTTTGGGCTCAGACATACAGCTAGGGCAGGGGTAGGCAAGTTCAGTCCTAAGGAGCCACAGCCCTGCTTGTTTTCCAACCCTCCAGCTGTGAACCAACAGCTGGAGCTGTTGATTACCTGGATCAGGT
>JAUMHF010000014.1:7638868-7661353 GCA_032359275.1 Microctenopoma steveboyesi | reverse complement strand
TGTGTTCAGCCAGTCAGAAGCTGTAAGTGCAGGGATGGTTGGAAAACAAGCAGGGCTGCAGCTCCCTAGGACCGAACTTGCCTACCCCTGAGCTAGGGTAAGGAGTTTGGACCAGAGGGAGCTTAGAGTAGAGCCATTGCTCCTTCACATTAGCATCCTGGTGATTACCTTAACTGACTCCAGTTAAGGTAATCACCAGGATGCCACCTGGGTGAATAGTGGTGGAGAACACACTGGAAAGACTATAGATCTCATCTTGCCTTGGAACACCTTAGGAAACCCCAAGGGGGGGTTGGAGATCATGGTTGGGGATGGGGATGTCTGAGTTACCTTACTGAACCTGCAATCACTGTGACCCAACTTTAGATAATTGGCTGGAAGTGAATAGGATGGAAGGGATGACTATTATGGATTTATCAACATGCAAGCAACTACAAGCAGCACGTTGTATAGTTGCACTAAATTTGAGTACTGAATTGGGTAAATTCTACTTTCCACCATAAAAAACTTGTGTATTCAGTGTACTTATTTGCCAATTATATATAATATAGATACAGATAGAATATGATCCTCTTTTATAAGTCTTTTAGAAAAAATATATTGCATTTCACACATACAGATTTCTCTCTTCTGTTCTTGTTCTTCCACATCTTTGCACATGAATACATTATTGACCATAAGAGCTATTTCATACAACATAAAGGGAGGGCAAAGAGATAGCATACAGAAGGTAAGAGGTGGTTCAACTGAGCAGAATGCAGCTATATAACACCAGTCCACTTCCTTTCCCCCTAGCTCTGGCACTCCACCCGTGCTAAGAGTGGCTAGGCTAAGCCACTCTTGCCCTACATACAGCCTAAACAGCAGATTACTGACTGTCCCTCTAATCCCATGCACCAGGGCATGCTTCGTCACCATGCACCCTATCACCCTTCAGCCACCATCACAGTGCCATGTGTTCCACTATCTCCATGGTCTCTAAAACTGCTCTTTTTTTGGATGGTAATTGTGGATTTTCTATATTCCAAATATGCAAATACAGTGTGTTGGATGTGAAGATATCAATATATTCACACATCTCTTTTTCCTTCTCCCCCAGTGAGAGCACTGTCTTCCCCAGCAACACCCTGTCCCATCCTCCTTCTCCCAGTGCCCTCCACCCTCTCCTAGTTTTAACCTTCTCATGACCACCTGGCATGGGATAGTTTCCTCTAGTCCCTCAGCCTCACCTAAACCACCAGTCCTGAGATTAGGGTTAATCTGGACCTTGTGTTATCCTGTATCTATCCACCACCCCCACAGCCCCATTCTTCCTTCCCTCCCTCCTCTTTACCAAAGAGGCTTTGGTTTAAAATCCTTTTTTGTGAACCCCCAAGTCCCTTTCAGTGTCTTTCTGCCTGCTGCCAACTGCAACTTTTCCTCCCGCGCCATACACTCAGCCAATCCTTAAACAGTTACTGGTAGAACCTGTCCCCAAGCTATGTTGGTGAAGTGATGTGAGCAAAGGATTTCTGCATTGTCCTCCTTTTTAGAATAAATTTAGGATTAGGCAAGAACTGCTAAATGTGCAAATACACAATGCTATATTTGTACATATATAAATATATGTATGCTATTTGTATAAAAGCATGCAGATACATGACTATGTAGCAATCGTGCACACATCAGTTGGTGTGATATGTCTGCATGTATGCATCTTTTGTGACAATTTATGATTTGTTCAATTGATGTGGACAAGTGGCTTAGATGAGAGTCAAGAGATTTCATTATTCACTCTTCTGTCCCAGTCAACCGACCCCTACTGCACTTACTCAGCCATGCTCTCCCTGTCCCTCAGCCCGAGGGCAGAGTGAAGGCATCGAGGCCCAAGTTGGATGAAGAGGCACACAATGGCGGAGAGAGCAAAGATGCGTAGAGAATGAAGAGAAAAGACAAGAAAGATACAAAGTGCTAAAGCCCCTTTTCATTTTTTGTCTCCAGAAATAAATGGCAAATTCTCCCTCAAGCAAAGTCTCCTTTCTGAAGTTGAAAAGCCACCACAAAACCATCTGGCAGACAGAAACAGTTAGAATGGAGAGTGAGAGGTAGGAAGGCAGCAAGGGATGTGGGCCAGCAATAAAGTGCTCCATCGTAAGGGGATGGGATGCCGTTTTAACGAGAAGGACTCGTGTGGAGTCATGAGACAATTTACTGGAATTCTAATTTTGAAAGTCTAAATACATATATTATAATGAAATATATATATATAGAGAGAGAATTTGTTCATATAATTCATTCATGACCTTAAACACTGATGATATCATTTATGTGTCAGGGCTGCCTAGTTTTTAGATAGGACACTAAAGGTCTTCTAAATATATTAGGAATATGGGATCCAAATACTTTGAACATAACAACTAGACACGGAAGGTACTGGTAGAGTGACTAAAGCGGAGAGATTTACAGGATGTGCTGAGGAAAAAGGAAAAAGTGAAGGGAGAAACGAAGAATGTTGAAAGTGATTGTGTGAGAGTGCAAAATGTCCGCAGAGAGCAAGAAAGAGAGAGTGAGCAATGTAGTTAATGGATGTAAATTAATTGCTGTCATGTGAATTCTGATCCCAGTAAATCAGGGTCAGTGTGTTCTCCAGAGTCATCTCTGCACGACTGGAAAAAGGCAGGAGGCAGTTTTGACGCACACACACAAACATACACACAATGCAAGAAAACAAGTAAATATCAAAGTGTTGCGCAACAGTATAAGAAATATTTTAAAATGTGATCATCGTTGTCCAATTTGTGAAAAGAAGTATCTTTGGTTATGACTGTGTAAGAAATGTGACTAAAAATGTCTTAATAAATAAAATCTGTGATATCAGTAAAACGTTTGTAATTTATACATTTGAATGAAAATAAATGTACCGCAATTCGCACAGTGAGTACTGATAATCTGCCTACATATATTATTTGGGATCCAGCATGCTGCGCCACAAGATCCCCTTCACCACAAGGAGCTTTTTAAAAATGCACCTCAAGTCCAAATAGAATACTGGATGCCAACTAGTGCAGACCTAACTGGGTTAAAAATGCAATGTAGTCCAATGAATTAGCCATGCTTGTTACTGAAAATTACCACTGTGCTTTCTGCTTAACTAGGCTGCAAAATTGATTTACCTTATTTCCCCAGCCTATCACCACCACAAAGACATCCTGTTATTATGAAGACTATGAGTATTATTGTGTGTGTTAATCAGAAAATACGTGAACCATATATTTTAATTACAAATCATACAAGAGGCAAATTTGGGGGAAAAAAGAGCCTTAAATACGAACACTCTTAATGCTTTGCCCACGCATTAAAAGAAGGTGCAACAACACCAAATCTAGTCAGTTCTGATATTATGTTTCCATATTTTTAAGCAAACACATTTCATTAATTATACTTTACAGTAGAATATGCCCTATATTATATACACCATGTTTTCTTTGATACATGCCCCAAAGCAAATCACTCATGTTCAAACAATAATATCTGAACATGAGAGAAATGGTGCAAAATGGGAAGTAGGTCACATAGCAATTTATTTGACAAAAAGGGGTGGGGGCTGGGAACTGGAGCATGGTGTATGCAGAGGCAGCAGCAAAAAGGAAGATTTGGGGAACACAGATCAGATAGTGTGTTTGCATGCGTGTAAAAGTGACCAATTGTGCATCAGTTGAGCCTAAAATCAAAGTTATAAGCTTTGAAGAATAATTCAAAAACTGCCTGGTCAGTGTGTAATTTAAAATAACGTTTTTTGTATTTAATAAATTATAATAAGTCTCACACACACACACACACACTCACGCTTACCATTGCCCACTCTTGTGAAATTAAAACTGATATCGCAGTCACTGAACCATATCAGCACATCTGACACAGAGTGTCAGCAGCATTGATCAGCTGTCAATGAACTGTCCAGATACCACCTCCCTTGACACAACAGAAAGTAAACACACACACACACACACACACACACACACACACCACTCATATTTATAGAGTAAATTCCTAAAATCAACATAGCCTACTGTAACTATATGCATTCCCCCTGCACAGACACCCACACACACAAAGCTTTCTGCCTTCCCAAGATCCTGTTCAAATCCCGGCGTCACAGAAAATCCAAATTTTATGATTTGCACGTTTATGAAGGCCGTACACCCCTAAATTCACCGGTGACCTCGAGCCCACAATAGTAGGACAGTTAAACCTAGTGCTGATGCATGTTCAGAGACCTCATTTGTCTTCAGGTTCTGCTACCACCAGGCCAAAGTAGCATTTCAAATAAAAATAAATTAATATGATAGTATAGGTAATGAATAGAAACATTTTAGATCATCCATCATTATCTGTTTTCCTAAGATAAACATAACGTGCTGAGTCAACAAAAAAAGGAAAATTGGATTTGTATTGATTAGTTTTACCCATGCAAGGGACATTTCTGGGTGATACATTTCAGTTGTGCAATAAAGCTTTGCACTGTGGCTGTGCATCATCGGAAATAGAAAAAGAAAAAAAAAATGTATAAAATATACAAATTTGAAAAAATTTGAAATTCTTAAAATAAAAAGGTCAGCTACTAAAATGTGTATTTCACATGGTGCAAAAACAATTCATGTGCATAAAAACAAATGATGCTGTGGCTCTATTCAGATGACAGACTACTGTATATAGTCATAGCACAATCTAGACTATAGCACAGACTATGCTGAAGATCTGTAAAGCCACATTAACACATGAGAGAGGCTCTGGAGCACCAGTCTTTTCTAATGACTTGATAATCCGACCCAAATGCTGCCTGCTTGCTAATCTCTCCGTCAGATTAACAAACTAGGGACGAGCACTGTCTATTTGTCTCGGACTGTCTCTCTGTCTTCCCGCCTGTCTCCCTCTCCCAGGTCTGCTCGCTTCTAATTTTCTGTATGATGAAAAATACTTGCTTCCCTGTGATCTTTCTAGCAGTCTTCTGGTAGGGCTGCATGCTTGTTCGCCCGCTTTCATGTACAAGTAAAATGGAGGATGGGGAAGTAGGACATAAAAATGCAGTCACAAATCCCCCTCTCTTAATGCCACATTCACAGGGTAATATGTGTGTCATGAACATAGAAATGCACAATGCACACTGACGTGAAATGTATGATATTATGTCCTTTATGCTTTAAAAGATTTAGCCTTTTTCAAAAAATAAAAATATTAATATATGGTATATTGTAAAGAGTGAACAGGAGTATTCCAAAAATCCAACAAACAGAATAATGTTTTGTTCATGCTTTCAATCCAAACCTAGCAAATGGTCCAAGCTGTCCCCACTGTTCCACCACAAAGTTCTGCTTTACTGTTATTGTGCTTTTTATGTAAACAGATCTAGAATAATCAACCACGTCTGATTCTATACATTTACCATAGAACACTACCGTTGTTTTCTGACTGCGAGGCCCTGCAACACGTCTCTTTGATTTTATAGAACTCACTCTATGTCTGTCTGTGTGTGTGCATCTGTGTTGCATGTGTGTACGTGTGTTTGTGTGTGTTTTGTTTGGACTGAGGCGTGTCTCTGTCTTACATACTGTGGCTCAAACTGTTGTTGACAGTCTGCAAAACATTTTGACATTTAGCTTTTCAAAAAATAACACTTGATGCAGCTAACACTAACTGAACACGTCTCAGAATTATCCCGAAATAGCTGGCAGCTTGTTAAGATTTAGGGACAGACTAGAAAGAGAGAAAAATTATATATGAAATTCTATGACATTTTTTCCCGTTGCAGTATGTAGTTCTGCATGATGCTGAAATTGATATTTTGCGGATTTCCCAAAATGGAGATAAAGACTGTGAAGTAAATGTGTGTCGAAACGCTAAAGGGCAAACATGCAAATACTTAACCTATATGTTTTTTATAATATCCAAGCAATATCAGTGACAGAACTAAACAATTTGACTCTCTGTGTATTATAAAGAATATAAGAAAAAAACCCTCCAATCTGTATAACATATTAAAACAGTGTAGTACAGAGTAATGCAGTTGCTTTTGTAATGACCTCAGCAGTCAGTATATTTAAAATGGTGTTTTGTGTTTCCAAGAGCATAAAACAATAACAGTAGCTTTTAAAAGTCCTCTAACAGGCTACACGCTGCTACTCTGTAGCACGAAATACGATAGCATTGTGGCATAGGTGTAAACAGCTCTAGGGAAAACGGTAAAACAGAGAATCACAGTCAATATCAGCAAACAATTCATTTAAATACAATGTGATAGAATTTATATATATATATATTTGGATAGAATGTATCTCTTCCTGTGTGGATATGGCAGTTGTAGATGCTGACACATTTCAACATAATGAGAGAGGTTAGGAGCGGAGATATTGGGATGAGCTAAGTGGTGAAGTGAGGCATGAGACAGCAAAGAGCAATGGAGGGCTGGAGGGCGCAGGAGATGGAAAGGGACTGGTGAAAAAAAAAAAAGAGTTGAGGTAGGCCTCGGTTGATTCAGGGCTGTTAGTGGTCGAGTGCGAGTGCGCGTGTGTCTGTGCACGCATGAAAGTGTGTGTTTGAGAAGGAGAAAGAGAAGGGGACGCTGGTTTACGGCTGCTTTCCATTTCCAGGGATCAGCTGATGGCCGTGGATGATGGAGCAGAGAGAGGTCAAGGGTCAAAGCTTTGCATTGTCAGCGCAGGCCCGCTCTCCCGCGGGGTTCCCTCCCTCCTTTGACCCCCTCCTCCATCTATTCTCACTGCCTGCTGCACATTTACATACTTTTATCAACACATCGTGTGCCGTCGTGGTTCGATGGGTGAGACGATGCGCCGCATGCATTACTGCGTGGCTACCCCTGCGGTCTGCATTGCCGCAGCCCATGCATTCACAGTAAAGCCATATTTGAAAGCATTCTATATTGTGCTCGGGCACTGATGGATGACACGTGATGTGCATCTGCATGAAAAGTGTTTGTGATATTGCTGTGTATATGAATGGATTTGTGATTTTCTACATGCACATCTGTGTGTGTGTGTGTGTGTGTGTGTGTGTGTGTGGGTGCAGGACTAGACAGGGCCTCCCATCCCCCCAGCATCGGGCCTACCCTCCTCACCCCCTGTCCACCCTCCCATTCCCACCCCCCCACACATACACACCTCCCCCACTTTGCCTGTGTAATCCCTGCCAGCTGGCCCCGTTGGCTAATCCCTCTGCACTGATCAGCTGGGCCACGCATCCAGTACGGGACAGGACAGGGACAGGGGCAGATAGGGGCGGGACGCTTTCTGTGTGTGTCTGCGTGTGTGTGTGTGTGTGTGCGCGCGCGCGTGTGCGGGGTGGGGGGTGGTGTCGACCAGAAAGCATAAATTGAAGCCTGTGCGTTCGCCTCAGCGCAGTGTGTCTGTGTGTGAGCCAGTTGCCTGTTCCTCCTCGTCCGTCCTTCCCTTATCTCTCTCCTCCTCCTTCTCCCTTGGATCCTTATACATATATACCTACCTGGCTTATATATGTATATTTTACATCTTGGGCTTTTTGTCTTCCTTCTTGGTTTTGTCTTGAGCAGATCCAAATGGAATTTTCTAATGGTGGTGACTGGGTATAATTTAGCTGAGTTTTTTTTCCTGCTACCCTATCTCCTTTTTCCCTTGACTGCATGCCTGACACCTGCCTGCCTCCCATCCCTTCAGCCCCTTGTCCGCCATCCCAACACCCCCTTGTGCCTGCTCCCCTGCTCTTCCCAACCCACAAGGACCTTCACAGGATGGAGCTGCTCAGTCACAGCTACAACTACAGCAGCAGTAACAACAATAACAAAACCAGGACCAAGGACCTGAAGGAGGAAATACTCTGCAGCTCATCTGCTATTTTTTGCCTCATCGTTAGAGAGGAAGGATATATTTTTATCTGAACTGAGCAAACCTATTCTGCTTATGTTACAGTAGTATTTTCTAGGCAAATGTAGAAAGGAATGAAGCGCAGTGGTCAAGAATAAAGAAAAGAGATTGATTGTTAAATGTAACAGTTGCAGCTTTTCTGGATGCGAGAGTCTTGCGTAGTGGCAAAGAAGCTGAACTCTTCCTATACTGATGTTTTTTCTCTGTTGCTCATCAGTATTAAACCTTATTATTAATTTGCACATGCAGTTTTTAATCAGAGAGTGGAGACTTGTTATTTATATATTGTTTTCCAGTCTGTACGTGGCTGTAGTTGCATGCGCAGAGTGCACACAGAGAGAGAGGACAGTAGAGAAGAGATGGAGAGTAGGCGGGAAGAGGGAGGGCAAGGGGGAGATAACGACACAGCTTTACCAACTGTAATGAAGAACTGCTTGGTCTCTTTAACCATGCCAAGCTCTTAACCAGGAACAGCAGAGGCAGTGCTATGGTGAGGATAAGGCATAGCGGCGCTTTAGTGTGCGTACTCTATCTAGTCGTCATCCTTTGTTTTGCTCCGAGGGGAAGATGGTCTGCAGGAATGGTAGCAGTCAGGTAGCTGGGCTGCTTCTCTCTGGTGCAACAAAGGTAGCTTCGCTCGCTCGCTCTATCTCACTCCCTGTTTCTCTGCACTCTCTTTTCTCTGTGGTGCTTTTTAATGATGCTATGTGTATGTATGTGTACACTGAGTGCCTTAAAGGCAGGAATGCTGCTTTGACAATTACCAGGTGTATTTTCTTTCACATTGTATTGCTGCAAATTCATTCTTGCACAGCCACAAATGCATGCAGGCATTTACTCACTCTGAGCTGTATAAGTCGGTGGAATCACAGTGTCGTTGGTTTGTATCATATATGTCTTTTTTTATTGTGTGTACAGAAATCCTCTTTTCATTACAAAGGGGAGAATGTATGTTGGTGTAGGATTAGCATACAATGTACTTTGTTTGTGTGAAAGGACTGCATAGCTGCCTCTCAGCCCACAGTGGAGGGAGATCACAGGTGAGAAAAAAGAAAAAAGAAAGCCAAACAGGGATGGAGTGACGAAAAACTTTTGAGATCAACAAAGCAATAACCAAATAGAACACATATGAATATAATTGTAAGGAAAGCTAAAAGCAGAGGAAAACAGGATATAAAAGGACCCAGGAACGTTTGGGAAGTTTGGGTTTGAGCTCTTTGTGTTCACAGTGGACCTTGATTTAATTTCAATACAATTAAGGCACGCGGTGAATGCCAAGAGAAAAGCCACAGTCTTCGCTCACCTGAGAGAGCCCCGCAAAGCTGCTACGCAGGACAGGAAAGTGGCAACGATAACACCGATTCACTACAATCCTAAGCCACAACATTAATAGAAACAGAGAAGCGGGAGAAGAAGTATTCGGGAAAACTACTTAATACTGGCCTGAGATACGTGTACAGATCAGTTTATGCAGGCAATAGAAATGTGCAATAAGTAATATTATTCTGTACAGGAAAAAAACACAGAGCAATATGCTACAATCAATTCATACAACTCTAATATACAGGTTTCCATAATATCAGAACAGCCAGAGCCGTAGGCAGCCTACCAGTCTCAGTATTGTGGCCAAATGGACAGAGGGATCACACCAGGGGGATTTGCCATGTGGTGACAGAGGGCCACTTCAAAGGTCTGAGTGATTACGCATGAGCGTACGCCTGCCTGTAGATGAAAATACAGGGCGAGAAAGCTGTAAGAACATGATGAGCTGATGTAGGAGATTATTGTTTTTATTTAGATTTCCATTAGGCTGCCATAGAGGGCAACAACCTCCTGAAACAGCCTCACGTGACGTTTTGGTTTACTTTAATAGAGCATAATTCAGTGACCGCGTTCACAGTCTGATATACATTTGCTTTTTATTTTAAATAGTTTTTTTGTTTATTTATTTGTTCCAGAATCACTCTTGTGTTTTTGTTCTACAAAAATCTCAATAAAGAAGTAAAAACATGGACTACATCTCCATTTGGAGTATTATTTTTCAAAATAAAAAGGGCCACAAGACATAGAGTAATTTAAATAAAGAGTATTTTCTCATTACTTACTTTACATTTTTACTCCTACAGTAACAGAGCTGCATCAAATGATTCCAGCTGTAAATTGCTGTAGGCGATAGAGATGTGAGTTGACCTACATTGCAGATGATGGAGGCAGAACATGCAAAATAGATAAAGAAATAAAGAAATAAAGCGTGCACATTTCTTCCTTTAGTCAAAACAGCACTCGTAACAACAAAAAATAAAACAATCACAGAACTATCACACAATGTAGTAAAGACATTTTAAAAGGCTGCTGAGATCAACATTATAGCAACATATAAATTCTATTGGATTTTTTTGGCCTGTTTTTGGTTTAAATTTGTTTATATATATATATATATATATATATATTGCAACACAGCATTTCCTAAGTGCCTGTCATCTCCACACAATCAGAGCTTGCAGAGGGCAGAAGTGTGCCACATATGTCGAGACAGAGGTCATCAACTGTTTTCAGGCCCCTACGCCTGTCTACACATTATGCATTTTCAAAACTCTCAATAGAATTGGGACACTAGGAGAAATGAGGGAGTAATACTCAGTGTGTCAACAGTGCAGGACCCCTCACAATGGAGAGCAGGTGACTGCATATAGACCCCCCCCCCCCCCCCACTATAAAAACATTCATCATCATGACATATTCTTTTTCCTAAATAGCAGCTACTGCTGATAAACTGGTGGCAGGTGTGAGACAGGCCAAAAAAAGGAACATTTTCTATATCTAAATTTGTAGTTTAATATCTAACATCAGATCAATACGTTGTCACGTACAGAGAACCAAATGTGAAAATGTATTTAAAATAAAAATATGCTAGTGACAAATAATCAAGCTCCGTGAACATGATTAGTTTTTCATCATACAACGCAATCCAGAACTATTGTTTTATGTTACAGCGTTAAAAATTATTCCGTTTGTATTTTTTTTACTTTTAGATCAGGCTTTTCAAAACAAAATGCACAGAAAGAGAGAAGAAATCTAATTTAGTCATGTAAATAGAGGTCGGGTTGGCGACATGGTGAAGCGTCACTAATGGAAGAAAGAGATTGATGCTTTATGATAATGAGGGGAAAATAACGCAGAACCATGACCTTGCAGAGCATCATGAACCCACAAACACTATAATGTGTGTTTTCATTGAAGAAGTGGTATTATTATTTGTTTTACAGGGAAGTGGAGTCAGCCAAAGGACACTGGGGTTGACCAGGTCGGTGATGTCCCAGCGCATCGCGGGATGTGTCTTTGAATCAGATTGCGCACATGTAAACACACACACACGCTGCAGCCATCACAACAGGGACGAATCGATCCTTTTACTACTGATGGAAAACTCGTGTTTTTCCATCTCCTCCATGCGTTTTGCTTCTTGCGCTCAGAGATGCGAGTGCCGGCCTCCACCCCGCCCCGTCCTCCTCCACTCTCTCCCCATGGTCCAATTTCCCTTTCTTCTCCTCCATCGTCTCGGTGGCTGTATCTGCCTCTCTTTTATGGCCGTTCATTTGCATCCCAGGAAGGTCTAAAAGGCGTCCCCGGAGACGCGCAAATAAGGGTCACAGGAGATCCCCTCGAGGCAGCGTGGATGCCACGCACCCACAGCGCAGACACGACACGTGCCGTCGACCCCCATCTCTACAGCCGACACTCAAGCCCCCCCCCCCCTCCCCCGTGCTTCCTAAGGACCTACTGTGGCAAAAAGCTGAGTGATGTTCGTCCCTCATCCCCTCAGATTTCCTGCTCCCAGTTTAGACAGGAGGTTATAAATAAACAGCAAATATATACAGAGGTTTTTTTCTCAACTGTGCAGGTTAAAAAAACATTGTTAGGATATTATTGTAACCGTGGCGTGAGAAGGTGGTTACCCTTCATCTGGAGGCAAGGGGCAGGGGCAGCTTATTCCGACAATAGGCTGTCCCTAGAATAAAGGTGCAACTGATGAACATCGTCTTGGGGAAGCACCCTACTTACCACGACGCACACTTCATGTCGCTGGCAGAATACTTGTGTTCTTTGTGGGACGTGATTGGTCCACTTTCGAGTTTATTCTACTTTCCAGATGAGCAGAGTGTTCAAATATATTTTAAATGCGTTCAGATTTTAAATCAACTACCTCTCGCGTCACTGGGCAGCTAAAAGACTGTGATATAATAAATGTAGTACTAGTTGAGAGTGAATGTCAACTACTCACCCTTTTTACTAAAGATGAGTTTATAAAACTGTTACCAACCATACTGTCTTTTATCATTGGCAAACGCACCGTGTAAAACATCACCAGTAGAGCCAAATATGTTGTCTATATCCTAGAACAGCATTAGAAGTAGTTTAGTGAAATATATCCATTGAATACGTGTATGCAGATAATTAGATTCAATTGTTACACTAGTACAAAAGAAAGCAACAAACATGAAGACTGAGCTTAGGTGGAGCCATAATAGACGTGACTTGTATGTGTAGTAATGTGGTAGCTTAGTTAATGCTTTTATCGTGCAACTTTATGGCTCTGAGTACATTTACTCAATTCGACCAGCGTGTATAGTGTTCGTCTTACCTTCTGCAAAACCATTAGGACACAAAACCATTAGGTGTTATTATAGGAGCTAATGTATATTACAGCACTAAACTCAAAGGGTTTATATTAAAATTCCTTTTTTCCTCGATTGTCGGTCTTCGAGTTCAGAGCGCGGAAATTTAAAACAGCATCACCAAATAAAACACACTGGTAAGATAAGGCCGGGCTGTAAACCCGTTAACCCCGCATCAGGAAGCGGCCGCGCTCAGCGCACCAACAGCGGTAAAAGGTGCTGTGTCGCCCTCTTGTGGCCGCCGCGCTAACTTCAACTGCACCGACAAGCAGAAAATGGCGGATTGCGGATCATCGCTGTAGTAATGTGCACTGATGAAACGTTTTCACAACCAAATCTCAAAATCAACAACGTGCAAAGGCACCTTGCATCCACGACCCCCCACACCATATAGTGTCGAATTAATATGTGGTTGAGTTGGATAAATATCAAGTATACAGAGAAGCCTACCATGCCCTTCAGAGGATTCATTTTTCTAAACACATGACTGTTGTGACATGGGGTGTTCACCATCTTTTATGGATGAACGAAGTCCTATAAACAAAAAACAAAAATCATGACCCTGATTCATTTGCAGCCAATTTGATATCAACACCTAAATATTATCACACAACCACCAATACACGGGCAACATTTACAGGGTAACATAGTGCCACAAGAATAAATCCAGCACAAAAGAGCTCCTTCCTGACTAAAGGGGGGGGGGAAAGCTAATGAGAAAAACTCAGCACATGACTTTGTGGAGCATCTTTATTATGCCACAAATAAAGCCAGTAGTTCTGAAAGAGGACCTTGCGTTTTTTTTTAACTCACCAACAATGACATTCCGAAAACGGTGGAAGCGGTGATATTATAGTATGTATGGTTGGCTGGCAGAGCAGTCAGAGGTGGGATGACGGGGCTGTGGCAGACGAGGTGCGTTTGCAAAGCAGAGAGGTAAGAAATGAATGGTACAGTGGTAAAGTGAGGACAGACAGTGGACGGGCTGAGTATGGCCAGCAGAGAAGAGACAAAAAAAAATCATCAAAGCAAGACATTCATTTAACATGTGGGAAAAGGAAAACATGAAAAGAATGCACAGACGCTGCATTACAAAATGGCTTTACACAAACGAGGGGAATGCACACCAGTTCTGCTGAATATACCACATTTATTACTTTTGAACTGATTAATAGAAAGAGTGGGGGCAAGGCCACTCGCATCACTGTCTTTAGAAAAAACAAAGGAAGAGAAGCAAAACAAGAAAGCAGCCAATAGCAACGATGACTGTCCAAGAGAAAGAAAGAAAAAAAAAAGGAGGGTAAATAAAGTCCAATGAAGACTGTTAACAGAGGGCCCCAGTTTTCAGACCATAAAATGATACATTGAGCACGGCTCATCAACTTAACATTTCTTCTTCTTCTTCTTTCACACCCTTAACCCCCCTCCTCTCTACTCTTCCTCCTCAGATACTCCATCCCCCTCACACACACAAAAACAAAATAGAGGGCCATTCTGAACATCTGCAGTCCTCCCAACCAAAAAAAGCATGGCAAGCATGTACACTACAGGTTCTGGAGTGAGCGTAGCCGACACCCGACTACGATGAAAATCCAATGAGGAGGAAACTCCACTGGGTCCTGGTTGAAATTGTGAGCATCCTCAGAAGACGGGAGGATTGGGGGACAGGGTGTACAAATAAAATGAGACAAACTGCCCATTCTTGATTTTGGGACACTACAAGCCAACCCTACAAATTTCTATTGGATTTGTGGGTCACCATTACGGACTTCCTCTTGGACCATAAAAACAGAGGGCGAACCTTTTATTTTAAAAAGGACAAAGGAAAAAAAACAGCATACGAGGGAAAAAGCATATGTAGTGGAATGGGGTGGGGCAAAAAATGTTTCACCTAAGGATGCTATGCATTTAGTTGCAGTCCTATGAATAATCGTTTCCTTTTCTTTTTACTACAAGTTCGAAGTAAGTCTTTAAAGTCAAAAGAAATCAAGAAAGTCTTCATTAAGTTTTTTGTCCTTGGTTAAATCTTCACCCCTATTAGAATTTCTTAAAGATCTGGATGTAATGATGTAATGGGGTGGATGTGGGCATTGCAGTCTTTGACCAAAGCACCAGCTGTTACTTGACTCTTCCCTGGCGCTCCTAGAACACAAAAATACAACACATTATATACAATACCATAACACATTATGCTGAACATAAGTTTCCCTAGTTCGTTTCTCTAATGAAACCATATGTGAAAATACTCACCGACTTCCAAACTAGTTACGCTTCTCTTAGAACAGAGACGTGATTGGACCGTATTCAATAGGTAAAATAGCTTTTCAATCTAATAAGAATATTTTTGCTGGTAGTGTCTGAAAGAACGTCCATCTTTTATTAAAACCTCAAAACACAAGCGTATGGTTGCATATGAAGCATGTTACCTGAAGCCTGTAATGACTCCTGTTGCTTGGGTTGCTGGGATATGGCTCGCTGCCTTGGACCTCCACCTGTCACACAGAGGGATGAAAACACTGAGCAAAACTGAAACAATTTCAAATCAACACAGTGAAGTCCGCTTGCTTAAATCAGTTCTTGGTGATAAGTAATAAATCTACATTTAGCTTCCAAATATAACCTAGGTTAAGTATTCATGGATTCATCACCAGGTTACAAAGTCAAAACAGCTACCGAACAGACATTTAACAGGTTACCAAAACTGATTAAGAAATGTCCCATATGCAGGATGTAAATTCCCCAAGAGGTGAAATGGTGTCATTATTTATGCTTTAATAATACCCGGAGAGAACAGCATAAAATAAGGCGTGGGTGTTTGGTTTAGTGAGTATCAGAAATCACTACATGTTAAATTGTGTTTAAGGAGCAAAATATTTAAAATTGGAAATGCTGATGAAGGTGTATTGACAAATACTTAACAGTAAAACTTAAGCAGCACATTATTGTGGATTTAGGAAGTTTCCCCAATTCCCTTAAATTGCAGTTAATATAAAACCCAAACAACAGTTCTCGGCAGAGTTTGACATCTAATAGCAAACATGTGAATAATGGCATGTAACTTAAAAATAAACTTACGTCTTCGTGTACGTTTGGTAAAAAGATTACAAAATACGCTGGAGAGCTGTGCAAAACACTATCATCCCAGTATTGAGTGGCATCAAATCCAATGCAAACAAGTGTTTATTTTGATTAATTAATAAGCTGCGATACACATTTTAGCTTTCTATTGTTACTTGCTTTGATAAAAGTTCAACACACTGGACTAAACATCCATCCATCCATCGTCTTCCGCTTATCCGACTGGACTAAACAGATTCACCAAATTGCTTTAAGACACAGGATAAAAAAAATAAAAAGTCATAGCTTTAGAACGCTGCACAAATGTGTACTGTAACATTGTAAACAAGGAAATGGCTACCACTGATAAAGCTTCAACTACAACACAAACCAATTGATTCAAATTTTAAAAAAAGTGTACTCGTGTAACCTACTCAATGTTAACATTTCATAATATTAGCTTTGAGTATCACCAGTTGAAATCACTTCCGATGTTTGTTGTTGTGTTAAGCATTTCATACAAGTAAAAAACAAAAACATAACGCTAGAGTGTAGAACAGGAGAGAAAAATAAACCCAACACAATATCCTAGTGCATACAACCACATCAAATTCTCAGTCCAGCAGTAAATCCTCGAGATGTTTCTGTACTCCTTTGTAATGCAAAGAACATACACACACAGTCACACCGATTTCATTTACCATGATTCTTTTTAACAGTCAACGCTCTTGTCATTCATCTGTTATCATTTTATTTAACAGTAGCTATGTTACCTTTTTCACACACTCTTCCTCTTCCTGACGCTTCTCATAGTGAGAAAAGTCATCAAAGATGGAGGTGGTGTGTTTGTATCCAGCGATGATCTTTAGAACCTGCCTGGCCTTGTCCAGAGGTACCTCCTGTGTGTCCCGAGAGTTGGTCACTGGCTTATTTTCGTTGTTCTCCAGTCGAATGTGCCTCAGCTGACTGTTGGGAACGTCCTTAACAAAGATCCAGCGCACATCAAAACGACCCTTCCACTTGTCCTGCGACCACACTCCAGCAGATGTGTTGTAGTCCACGGGCGAGCGCATCTCTGCTACGCCACAGAAGTGACCACTCCCATTGACGCTGAACAGAAGATAAAGTGGCCCTTTGCCACCCAATGAACGATAGGCAGTGTCAAGCCTCTTGTTTCCGTGCTCTGTGCTGCACCAGATGTTATACTTAATGGAGCGGTGGATGTCATCTTCGGAGTAACTCTTTATGATAAACACCCGGCCCTGCTTGGGATTCCAGTCAAAGTCCTTGGGGTTATAATTGTTGACCATACGCAACTTCTCTAGGACGGGGTGAGGCTCAATGGGGACCCCGGGAACCACACCCACACCAGAAGAGGTTGGTGGTGACTGGCCTGAACCACTCCCACTGGCATCCCCAAATCCATTGGCCCGGTTCCGTGGAGGGACCCAACGTGTAGGCTGAGCAGGTTGCTGCTGTTGGCTTGGAGGAGGAGGACCCTGGGTGAGGGGAAGTTGAGAAACTGGAGGCATACCTGGCTGCCCAGTAGGCGGAAGCTGATGTTGCCCCATCTGGGAAACCGTTGGTACCAGCTGTCCATTGCTGAGGGGCATTTGTGGGTTCCCTACAGCAGTAGCTCCAGGCTGTGGGGACGCCTGACTGGGTGGTTGCCCATTGCTGGAAATAGGAGGCACCTGCTGAGGGGTGGCAGCTTTAGGCATGGTACCCTTATTGTCCCAAGTGCCAATGTCCATGTTGTGTTTAATGGGCGGAGGAGGCAAATTGGCACCAGCCATACCACCCTTGGTTTTGAGCTTGGGTTGAGGCTTGGCTGGCTTGCTGGCAATGTCGGCCCAGGAGGCAGGTTTGGCAGGGGCAATTGAGACGGGAGGCATGCTTGGAGGTCCAACAGATGACACAGGGCCAAGGGCACCCCCACCAGGCAAGCCAGAGCCAACAACCTTAGGAGCCATGTCCCCATTACCACCAGGAGCAGCACTGCCAATCTTAAGCCCTGCCATGCCCTGGTCAAGGCTGTTCATACCAGGTGCCTTGTTAAGAGGCTCATTGGCAGCAGGTGCGAACGGGGACTGTCCATCAATCATAGCACCTCCAAGAGAGCTGGGAGCATAGGCATAGCTGCTGCTGTAGCCAGAGCTCTGCGGCGTCCCCGACTGTCCCTGAGAGCTGCTATTTCCCCATGCTGAGAAGTCGATGCCGCTGGGGAAGAAGTTGAAACCATGCTGGCCCAGGAAAGGGTTGCTTCCCAAGGGGCCTGGCTGTCCAAACATAGCGTCGGGGAGATAATGGGGCTCCCCATTGCTCAGCTGTCCATAGGATGCCAGGTAAGGCATAGGAGGATCCCCACCTGTGGACCATGCTGCTTCATTCAGGGAGTAGGAAAATCCTATGGAGGGGCTGTAGTAGCTGGGCATGTACGAGTCTGACATGGCCGTATAGGCATTGCTCTAAATAGGGAAAAAAAATGTAGTTTTAGTGACAGGTTATAAAAGAAAACACGCACTAAAAACTTTAAACTTAATTAAAACATCAGTATTAATTGACAACACAAGCAGTTTGATAACTGATTATCAGTTATCAGTTATCTCTTAAATTTTCTTGAAGAAAAATTAAGAGAAATATAAAAGGTGAGCAAAACTGCAGAATTATTTTCCATGATATACCAAAATACAATAACTTAGCATCTAAAACAATCAAACTTGTGTAGTCATATCCCTACTTCTACCCTAAGATCTGTAAATGCATACAACTGAATAATGTTACTTTTCTGGCTTATTCATATTCTTAGATAAACCGAACGACGCATTCTTCAGACTGGAGGAAAATACCAGCTCCATTCTTCTCTACAGCCCACTTCACAGGCAGTCTGTTAATACATAAGGGGAACTCCATCTACCATAATGTGAAGAGAAACAAAAGACACCGAAAAGAACAAACAAAACCTCCCAGCTGCAAATCCCTGGACTTGTAATCCATTATAATGCAAAAAATAAAAGTACAGTAGCTCAACCCCAAAGCCAAGTTGACATGATACGACCACAAATGTGTATAATAATCTATTTACAGGGAAATTAAGGAATTGTTGTTAGTCAAATTACAAAGCTTAAACCCATGTTTGATATTCAGAAAGGAAGAGAGGTTCTACAACCAATATGCCATTTTCATACACCAACAATCTTATGTCATGGATGAGGAAGTCAAATTGTCAGCAACTGGAACTATATGCTCCAGATCCAGTTCAGTAAAACTGGAAAAAAAACACTGAAATACACTATCCAAGGTTTTAGAAATAATATTCAAAACTGTATATAGTATCAAAGGTAGTGTAACTATAAATATTTAATTGTGCTGAGCTAAACTGCAAGATCAGGATCAGGATTATTTAAGGCATTTATAAATTAACCTAACTGCTCCATCATTATGGTCAACTATGAAATAAACTACTTTTTATAAAAACAGTTTTTCATCTCTATACAGTTCTTAAGTGAGTCAACTGAAAATTAGTACACATGGGCAAATGCTCTCAAATAAAAGCTTACCTGTCTAGCCTGAGTATTCAGGTAAGGCTCAAACTCATCGTCATTCAAAGTATCCTTTTGGGTCACAGCTCCGTTTTGCACTGAAAAGAAATCAACATTTAACCTATTATTATGTGACTCTGAAGGCCTGAGTTGGGAGAACCGTTGCATTATCTGGTAATTTCACATCTGCATCATCGCAAGTTCTAACGTAACCTAAACTGAGCATCTGTGACACAGATGACACACATTCAGTTTAAATGCTTCAGGTTACACAACTTATATTTGCACAATGAAATGAACTAGACCAGGTGTATTATGAAATTAATGCACAGGTAGTGGTCACATACTGGAAAAAAGAAACAGATTTACTACATTTAAAATTTACGGAGGATAGTGGTGCAGGTTATGTTTTCTTATCCTAAGATCTGTTCTCGATACAGCTCGTGTTACTTTTTTGGATTGTATATGACAGACTATCCAAGTTCAGTCCAAAACAAGTTCAAGTTCTACGCCTTATCCAACAGCACGGTCTGAATGGCACGACGACTAAAGTGCGAGGCCCATTTGGACACAAGAAATTCATGTCAGAAGACGTGTCATTTTGGGTTAACTTAGCAACCAGCTACGATTAGCACGCTAACTGTGTTGTTAGCTCCATGCAGTGCGCAGCGTCTCCATGTTAACGAGCGCCAAGAGTCCTTTCAACATGACGGACTTGGCTAACATTAGCCAAGTGGTCAGCGTGCGAGGATGGCACCTGTGGCTTAACACTGCAATTATGTTTTAAGTCGACTTAAATCGAGACAACTTAAACATTAGGAGAGTACTCTCACAAGTGTCACTGCAGTAAATCGCATTTCTGTACAACGAGAAAAAGGATGCTAATGAGTATCATTTTGCCATTTTACGCTAGCTAGTCAAGAGATGGCCAATGCTAACTGTGGGAAGCGTACAAGTGCCATTTCAGAGATGCTACAGAAACCCGCGAGAGCTGACTTATGAGATGAAAAACTTAACGAAACAGAGTCTTTCTGTATTTCTCTTGCGTGACAAATTAAGTGTGAAGTCTCGGAGGTTTACACACGCGGGCCTCTTTGCCAGGAGGCTAGGAAACAAGCTATCGCATCCGCGCACGCAAGAATTTCAAAGCGCACGCAGAAAAAAGCTTCGCACTCACTCAGCCCAGGTCGGCAATACAACGCTTGGGCAATGTGTGCTCTTACCTTTATTAGCTTGGCCTTTCGGTCTCTGGATTGGGTCCAGGTGATTCATGAAGGTTTGATTTATGAGAAGAGAGGAAGGGAAAAATAGATGAAGAGATATATTTTCAGCAGTCAGTTCCTTTAGCAGGTGGTCGGGCCTACTGCACTACTGAGCCACAGCCGCCGCTTCTGAGCTAAGCTATCCTCGCTAGCCGTCGCGATACTGAGAAATTTGGCCCTCGTAAATGTTCAGAAAATACCTCTCTTTACCTGTTCAAGAAGGCTGCTGGCTGACATGTCTTTCCCCCCCGGAGCCTGCGTAACTGTCTTTACTCCTAAATAAAAGCGGCAGGGAGTAGAATTTGTCTAGCTATTGAAGAGTTTCAGCCAAGCGCCCCTATCGCTCTATAGAGCCTGGTTTCTACACAATGGCGGGCTGCAGTTTGCTTGACAGACTCCTCAACATGGCTGGGCGGCCCTCGTCAACCCACGATGGCATTTATTAACTGCGGACATGCGCCCCTAGTGGCGCGGAGGTGCCGGGTCTCATCTAATTACAGTAAAACCTAAATAGGACCTAAATAAAATGTTATAATAATAACAGATAACAGAAATAATGAATGGATAGATATGATAAGATGATACGGTAAAAATAGTTTTTATGCTTTCTACTCGTGTAAGCAGGAAAGACAAATTACATAATTTGGTGCCACTGATTTCATTTGAGCTCATTATAAACTTTGTGGTGAATCATTAGAAGAAATTTAGCATTTTTGCACAATAAGCTTTTCTCTTTTTGGCTTATATACATTATATACAATATATACATACATTATTATGCTTTAATTGTGTCATTGTTTGTCAGAAACTGTAAGGCACTGAAGATTCAAGATTCAAAACACTTTATTAATCCCAGAGGGAAATAGTTTTGCCTTGTTACGGCCACTCTCAGTTCAGAAAAGATCAGAAAGAGTCACAACCAGAAGACTAAGACACAAAACACAGATAATAACATAAATGGTCATTTAGACTTAAACGTTATCAATCCCACCTGGGGAATTTCCCCTGTTACAGCAGCACAAGGGTCAGGAAAAACTAGACCTTGCTGCAATTTAAAATCTAAGATGTCACAGCTTCTAAAAAATGCAGAAACCAATTAAATACAATGCAGGTCAGTATTAATTTTTTTTCTAAATACAATTAATAAATAATAAAATAAAATATCATAATCTAAATAAAATTGCTTACCATAGAGTAAGCATATAAGTATATATGCATATAAGCCTTTAGGTACCAAAACATATAGTGTACTAGTAACAACTGGACTTAAATCTTCACACATGCCTGCCCTAAGAAGTTGAGAACT
This sequence comes from Microctenopoma steveboyesi, assembly GCA_032359275.1. Lineage (NCBI taxonomy): Eukaryota > Metazoa > Chordata > Actinopteri > Anabantiformes > Anabantidae > Microctenopoma > Microctenopoma steveboyesi. Next base: position 7,639,618 of record JAUMHF010000014.1, on the reverse strand, counting down.
TGATACCGTGCTTTTAAGGGCCCCGCCAGGAGTCACAAGGTAACATGTGGGGTACATATACAAAATACATTTCTTTCATTAAATATACTGTAATGCGATTTTATGCTATTTGGATTATTATTACTATTATTGGGTACAGCATCTTTCAAAGATTAAATAGAACAATTAAGTAGAAGAAAACTATGTTAAAAAAAAGCACTAGTACAACTTGGCTAAATGTACTTTTGATAACTTACATTATATACTGCACAAGGATTAACAGTCTGCAGTTTTCACTAAATTGTTGCTCTTTTGCTTGTTTTTAGTGATGTTGACTATTTATGCCATTTCACGCCTTTACCACAAGGTGGACTCCTAGTCTCTGTCATGAATTTGTGATCTGGGCAAGGCAGTAAGGTCAATGTAAAGGTCTGTGTGGTGCAATCATCACACATGAACATTCAAGACTAGTCCTCCATTTGTCATTCTATGAATCACAGTGTATGTCTTTCAGTCTTATACATAAGAGACATAAACCAATCATTTAGCTGTCAGTATATTTGTGAAGTGCTCTTGTTGGCGTCCATTATCTCTGGTGAGTCTGAAGAACTGAGTCAGTATGATATCTCATTTAGAGTGAGTCATCCTACGTGAGCTTACTAAGCCTATACCTAAATATATATATATATATATATATATATATATATATATACTTTTCCAGGCATAAACTTTCTTAAACGTCTTTGATTTCTGATCTTGAGATCTGTGGTA